>JAZGLO010006705.1:2377127-2696437 GCA_036873155.1 Biomphalaria sudanica | reverse complement strand
AGAAGGGAGGTGGAGGGGGTGGAGGGGGAAGGGGAGGGGGAGAGAAAGGAGGTGGTGGGGTGGAGGGGAGAGAAAGGAGGTGGATGGGGTGGAGGGAGAGGAGGGGGGAAGGGGTGGAGGGGTGGAGGGGAGGTGTAGGGGTGGAGTGGAGAGAAGGGAGGTGGAGGGGTGGAGAGGAAGTGGAGGGTTGGAGGGGAGGTGGAGGGGTGGAGGGGAGAGAAGGGAGGTGGAGGGGTGGAGGGGAGAGAAGGGAGGTGGAGGGGAGAGTAGGGAGGTGGAGGGGTGGAGAGGAAGTGGAGGGTTGGAGGGGAGGTGGAGGGGTGGAGGGGAGAGAAGGGAGGTGGAGGGGTGGAGGGGAGAGAAGGGAGGTGGAGGGGAGAGAAAGGAGGTGGAGGGGGAGGAGGGGAGAGGAGGGGGAAGGGGTGGAGGGGTGGAGGGGAGAGAAGGGAGGTGGAGGGAGAGAAAGGAGGTGGAGGGGGAGGAGGGGAGAGGAGGGGGAAGGGGTGGAGGGGTGGAGGGGAGGTGGAGGGGTGGAGGGGAGAGAAGGGAGGTGGAGGGGTGGATGGGGTGGAGGGGAGATAAGGGAGGTGGAGGGGGTGGAGGGGGTGGAGGGGTGGAGGGTAGAGAAAGGAGGTGGAGGGGGTGGAGGGGGTGAAGGGGTGGTGGGGAGAGAAGGGAGGTGGAGGGGTGGAGGGGAGAGAAGGGAGGTGGAGGGGTGGAGGGGAGAGAAGGGAGGTGGAGGGGGTGGAGGGGTGGAGGGGATGGAGTAACAATGAAAATAAAAGATGGAACTAAAAAACAAACTATTCATTTAAAGCAAACATTTGTTCAATTCGTAATAAAAATGTACTGCAATGTTTTTTATCCAGGCTCCAGTTTATCTTATTTTACTAGCTTGCGTTCGAAGCGCGAGCATCAAGCTACAGACTTTTAACTCAAGATAAGCTCTGCTGGGAAAACATTAAATATTGATGAAAGACAACAGATGGCGCTAACGGTTTCGTATGCCATCGGCGGTGTTGTCATGGAGGTTCTCAAAGATGTTTCCACCTGAGCTGTAGAAGGTGGGCATCATTGAAATAAAGGGTACTGCACCCCCCCGATCAAACACACCTATGTCCATGACATAAGCGTTGTCTTAGGCTACGAATATTAAGATCCACGTGACAACCCAGACTCAGTTGCGACAAGCATCTATGTATATAATTCTCTTCGTGGCTCAACCATGTGGGGCACCACGACGAAAAAGTCATGGAAAGATAACTCTTTTATTTCTGCAAGCCGGACTAGAGTTACCCCACGTAACTCTCGCGGTGACAGAGAGCGAGGCTCAGAAAACAAAAAGAGGGGGGGGGGGGCGTATGCTGCGCCGGCTCGTACATTATATTTTACTAACCTGATACAGACAAAACTTTTGTCCCCGGGGAGGGGGTCTATTTAAATTTTCTTTTCGCCGTCTGCCACTGTCTACGGCTAAGATTTTACTTTTAGGTTTCAAAACGTGTGTTCCGCAACTTTTGTAAGAGTTTAGCTGTCTCTTTCAGAATTCATTGTCACAAAGATTTTAACTAGATAGATAGATAGATAGATAGATAGATAGATAGATAGATAGATAGATAGATAGATAGATAGATAGATAGATAGATAGATAGATAGATAGACTGGGATCAATACATGTACACTTGGGTCAGACTAGCATCTAAATAAGAATACATGTATACTTAAGTCAGACTGGGATCTATCTTCTAATTAAGAATACATGTACACTTAAGTCAGACTGGGATCTATCATCTAATTAAGAATACATGTACACTTAAGTCAGACTGGGATCTATCATCTACTTAAGAATACATGTTCACTTGGGTCAGACTGGGATTTTAATAAGAGTAGTAAAGTAAATATCTCCTTAAAGAGATTGTGGTCTATAGGGTAGATGATGTAAAAGTCATCTGTTTCTGTGGCCTACGGACCGGTTAACGAGGGTGTCATGTGGCCAGCACAACGACCGACCAACCGCTTTTACTTTTCCCCAACTAATGAGCTGGATGGACTCAGAGCCGCCCAGAGATCCCGAAATTAAAAATCCCAGTCTTCACCAGGATTCGAACCGGGACCCCCGATTCAGAAGCCAAGCGCTTTACCGCTCAGCCACCGCTCCTCATACATGTACACTTTGTCTCAGATTGGGCATTGTGCAAACACTAGATGTTAGAAAAACATTCTCAAGACTCGATGTGTTAGAAACAATTTGTTGATTGAAATGAACTGGGCACGTACAATACTTAAAAGTCAAAAAAAAAAAAAAGCTGTAATGGTGTGATTCACTTGTAGTTAGAACTGAGTGTTCTAGCTGCTCCAATGTGCTGTCTGTTTTGTTTCAATTAGGTTGACAGATTGGCTTGTCAGATATATGGGAGAGAAACCTCGACTGACGATTTCAGGATAGAGTGCATTGAACGTGTTTTGAGTTTTCTAGATTTAAGCTCGATAATAAACCCAGTTTAAATCCAAACCTGCCGTTTTGCATTTTACTGCCATTATTGAGACCTTACGGTTCAGTCTCGTTTTAAGGACAATAGATATTAGATACTGACTAGAGACATTTCATGCAGTGCTCGATTTACTTATAGGTAGCATAAAGTATAGATTAGAGCCCCTAGCAAAGGAATACATTACCTTATGTTCATTACAAGGGGCCTTTTTACCTTTACCTATCCCTTAGTCTATTGGACTGTTGGGGCACCATGCAAGATTTGTCAACCGTCTTTCTCCATTCCTCTCTTCTTTCGCCTGAGTTAGAACATCTTTGAATGGCAGGCCCGTCCATTCTTTAATGTTGTCTTCCCCTCGCTTTCTCTGTCTGCCTCTTCTTTTTTTTTTTGCTGGTACTGTTCCCTGAAGGAAGGTCTTTGGGAAGGAAGGAATATGTCCATAGATTTTTAGCTTGCGTTTCTTTACAATGAATAGCAGGTCATCATGGGGTTCAATCGCTGTAGTATCCCTGTCTGTAATCTCTTGGTTTGTGATGCGGTCTTTAAATGTGATACCTAGGATCATTCTGTAGCATCTCATATCTTAAATAGCTTAGGGCCTTATCAATTCTAAATCTGGCCCTTATTTTGTGTGAGACACATAGCTATTAAGGTGAAAACGTATTTCCATCTTATTATTGGTCGCTTTAACAATGTCGACGGCCCTTCATAAAGGAGGAATTTTCTTTCAGAAAAAAAAAGTAATTTTTATATTTTACTTGTTCAAATGAATGCTTATTTGAAAAGATTTAGTGCTCTCTAGTGATGGAGGTTTGAACACTGTATCTGACACATTGAAATAGTTTTCAAAACACGGCTTTGAACTAAGCGTTAGCCAGACTGATAAGAAATGCTTACTGAACAGAAGTTACAGGGAAAAGCTCTTGAAAGACAAAAATCATATTTACATCTCTGCAGGTAAAAAAATGTAATCTCTAAACTTTGCTCTAAAAGCAATTTTAATCTGAGCAATTAAAGATGAGCTTTTAAAATATGTTGTTTTTGTGCCAATTTAAAATATTGAACGAAAAAAAAAAATCAATATTTTAAAGAGTTTTGATTGAAACAAAAGTCAAGTGTTTAGTACATGAGAAAAACAAATCACTATTTTAAAGAGTTTTGATTGAAACAAAAGTAAAGTGTTTAGTACATGAGAAAAACAAATCACTATTTTAAAGAGTTTTGATTGAAACAAAAGTCAAGTGTTTAGTACATGAGAAACACAAACATCAAAAAGGAGCGTAAGGTAATAAAGAAGATCAAAACCTCACTCTATAAACTTCTTTGCGTTTCAGGATTTCTTCTTTATCTGTCAATAGTCTTGTCCTATCAGCACGTAACGGGAAGGATGAGCATGGCTTTGTGGGTCCATAGACTTCGTTTATGGTATGGAAGAAGTTTTTCCTGTCATGCTCGTCAGTGAATTCCTGTAGTGTTTCCACTATCTTGCTGAGCCGGGTATCTTGAATTTGGCGTAACTGTTTTGCACATTTTTTCGGATGTTGGTAAATGTATCTTTAATGAAGTTTGGGCTGTTTAAATACTCTTACTCTTTTAGCTTTAAACCTTTTATTTTATTTTCTGTTTTGTGCCTAGAGCTCAACCAATCTCATTCTAAAATAACTCCCAACTCAACTTTTTCTTCACTAATTCACTCCTTCATTCACTTATTTCATCACTCACAACTTCACTTCCCAATTCTGTGAATTGGATTTAAAAACAAGGAAAACTAGATTTAGAATCTGAGATCGCTGGATAAGTTTCATTTTTGTTCTATCTGTCTATCTATCTATCTATCTATCTATCTATCTATATCTATCTATCTATCTATCTATCTATCTATCTATCTATCTCTATATATATATATATATATATATATGTATATATATATATATATATATATATATATATATATATATATATATATATATATATATATATATAGATAGATAGATAGATAGATAGATAGATAGATAGATAGATAGATAGATAGATAGATAGATAGATAGATAGATAGATAGATAGATAGATAGATAGATAGATAAATATTGTGATAAGCTTTTTTTTCTTTTAGTTATTGACGCCTATCTAAGTTTCTTGTGCGGGTGTATTCAATGCGACTAACTAACAAGAACATAAACTCACACATAGTAACAAGTGAAGAAGCTAAGTCAAAACCTTTGTAAAAACACAGGTGATGGTTCAAGACTTGGAAAAGGCCACAGTCGAGTCTCTGTCTATAAATACGTGTTATCCCTAAGGAATCCTATCACCAACTGACTTTATGTCTCTAACGAGTCTAATACAACTAAGTCACTAGTCGCGTTCAAAGTTTGTCACTTATGGTGGGTCTCTATACAAACTACTAAGTGTCTCACACTATCTATCTATCTATCTATCTATCTATCTATCTATCTATCTATCTATCTATCTATCTATCTATCTATCTATCTATCTATCTATCTATCTATCTATCTATCTATCTATCTATCTATCTATCTATATTTATAAATTTATTTCTATTTTACATATTCAGTTAATTTTTAATTCTTCAAAATAATTCTTTGTCTTTCTCTCTATCTGCTTTTCATTAACTCCTCTCTCTCATTTCCTCTCTCTCTCCCTCTCTCTGTTCCTTTTTACTCAGATCCTCCTCTCTGGTCTGTGAGTGAGGCACAGAGATAATACCAACTTAATGGATATGAAGAGCACAGACAAAGTAAACACTGGCGCCCTCCCTGCCTCCACCCATCGCCGCTAGGGGGCGCTGAGATAAAGTAAACTTGCATCTTCTCTCTGCTTACATCAACATGTTCCTGTCTGAACACAGAAGGCAGGGGTGGCACCCAGAGGGGGAACCGGATAAGTCACAAATTGACAGAGCCCTTCAGGCTATCACGATATCAAGATCCATAATAACATATTTACTTGTCGGGGGACTAAATACTTTCAGATTTATCTTCCCTTTCTTGCTCAAAGCTGGTCTACTCCTTGTTGATGTTAAAATCAGAAGCGTAGCAAATTTACGCGGGGCCCATTACAACATTCAAAGATCTATGCGTTGACCATTGGCGTAAATTTAAACCGACCAAAAGCACTCGTGCATGTCACAGAACCAGACAGATGAAGAGAGACTGACGACAGCCAACACTAATAATAATGTTGGCTAGATCTAGAATTAGCTCTACAGTTTGTAAGAATAGTCAAGGACGGAGGAGTTAAGTTGACGGTCCACATCGCATCAGTGGAGGTATTCTGTAGGCAAACAAACACAATTCCGATCAAATGTTTGGGTTAATTCTTTTTTTATTTTCGCAACTTTTGAAATATATTTATCCAAACATATCTGTTCTTTCTCAAAATAGATACGCGGTCATTAAAAACAGTGATTCCGAAACCAACGGCCCGTCCTACATTTCCGATCCATTACGCGATGCTTTCGAACTTCTTGGAAACTTCTTACAGGGCATTATAAAACCCCAGAAGCTTAGTTCCATTCAACGCAATTTTTATGATCATACGTCACCGAGAAGTGTAGCCCTTTACATCAAGTGATGATTGTGTGTGCGTGTGTTTTGTTTTCTTTTTGAATCTATATTGTTATAGTAGTAATGCTTAGGTTGGCTAGTGTAGTCAAGTTGAATTTCCATTTGTTAGGACAAATAAATGATCTTATCTTTTTATGTGATGTAGCGCAAAACAGTTAATTGAATCTTCCTACAGACAAGTTTGAAATAAAAATTGGAAATTCTTCTTTACAATAAAATCGTCAATATCAGCGGAGTGATATTCAACATAAAAATTAAAATCGTACATGTTAGAAAATGTTTGATTTCTCTACTCAAATCTACCCGCTTTCGCCAATTCTTTAATATGACAGTTCCTAACATTAGTTGAACTTTATAACATCAGTTGAACTTTATAACATTAGTTGAACTTTATAACATCAGTTGAACTTTATAACATCAGTTGAACTTTATAACATCAGTTGAACTTTATAACATCAGTTGAACTTTATAACATCAGTTGAACTTTATAACATCAGTTGAACTTTATAACATCAGTTGAACTTCATAACATCAGTTGAACTTTATAACATCAGTTGAACTTTATAACATCAGTTGAACTTTATAACATCAGTTGAACTTTATAACATTAGTTGAACTTTATAACATCAGTTGAACTTTATCACAATTACGTCCTATTGTTGTCCACAGAATGCCTAGAAGGTTGGACGCTCACACGACTTACATTGACCTGCTTTACGACATAGCTCAAGAAAGGTTATTGCTGAAAGTGAGGCTGGGATAAAACAAACAAAAAAAGAAAAACATAGAACATACATTTGTGGATAGACAATACCTCCTTTAGACATCCTATAGAGCGAGGTTTTGGATAGACAATACCTCCTTTAGACATCCTATAGAGCGAGGTTTTGGCTCTTAATAACTAGTAAATGTTAAATTTAAAAAAACGGAACATTTTTTTTTACCCCGCTTCATTTATAAAGGAGAAATAATCCTGATTAAGCGAATGTATAAATCTATTAAACTTTAAAATATTCCAATAATAGTCCTTAAGATCTAGACTTAGAACATTAATTTATCAAACCCTTGAATCAATGAGGAGATACTAAAAGAGTCAAATAGACACAAAGTCCTTTCAAGATAACTCTTTTCAAATTCTAATATTTCTTTCTATTTTGTTTGACTTTAAAAACTCAGACGATTAAACCAAAAGTTTTCCAGTGTAGCCAACGAGCTAGTAATTCTTTTCCCAACGCTATAAATCAGCTGTCAATTTTGTATGAAAATCGTTAATGCTGTTTTCGAGATCCGTGTCCAGGTTTTTATGCTCACCCACCCAGAAAGTTTTAATTTCTACGAAGGTACGTGTTAAAAAAAGAGGTATTTAAGAAAGACAAATCCTGTTAAAAGAAACTCACTTTTCCCCCACTGAGTATCGTTTGTAAACCTCGTTTGTGTATGATCATTTGCTCACTTCTGACACCACCATCTCCGTGTTGTTACAATAGTACAAGTACGTATGTTCTTAGGCATAACGAGTGGTGAAAGTATATTGGCAGATGTTCAATCGAAGCCCGCGGGTCGCAGCTCTACTACCGCTAGTCTCGAATCAACAATGTATTATCTCCCGTCACTTGTGTGTGTGTGTGTGTGTGTCTTACTTTAAACAGATGACACAAGGGAGAAAGTAGAAGTAAGGAAAATGTAGTTACTAGATCATTATGTCACATTCTGTTTTGGACGCGGGCTGGTGAGAAAGTTCTGGGAAAGAGAAGGTAAGAGAGTATATGGTCGAGTGGATTTCAGCACTATCTCCCGGCAAACGTTTGAGTCCTGTTTCATCTAGTACGTAACAGACGCGGCATGGGAAGTGGTTGAGATCCAGCTTCCGTGTTCATTAGGTAAATGTTGTTTTGATAAAAGCAAAAAATTAGTAGATGTGAGTGTGTGTGTGTGGGGGGGGGGTAAGTCATTGCGAAATATTAAAAAAATGTATCTAAAGGAAAGTTTCTTGGTGGTTGTTTTTTTTAATTTAAAGACAACTCACATTGCATCTTTTTTTATCTTTTTTTTTTGCAAGGCATATATCTACTCACTTTGTCTGGCCAAAAGTTTGTACGCGTTTTTTCTCCCACACCCAATCCCGGATCAAATTGGAATTTCGCACAATTATTTCTTGTACAAGACAACACAAGAATCAATAAAAAAAAATTGTTAATTAACTATTGGTAAACAATTATTTGTTTGGTAATGAACAAGGGAAAGAAATTCTACTTTACTAATGTGGTGGTAAAAATTGAATTAGTCCCCTTGAAGGGCCTTGAGCCCTGAGTAAGAATTCATGTTGTACACGTCTTTTTTTATGCATTTAAAAAGCGATCACGTTAACATTCACACAGGTGCTACATCTTCCCCTTCCCCTTGTCCAACTGTTCCAGACAAGTGATAGGCTCATAGAGCATTGAGACAAGTGATAGGCTCATAGAGCATTGAGACAAGTGATAGGCTCATAGAGCATTGAGACAAGTGATAGGCTCATAGAGCATTGAGACAAGTGATAGGCTCCTAAAGCATTGAGACAAGTGATAGGCTCACAGAGCATTGAGACAAGTGATAGGCTCATAGAGCATTGAGACAAGTGATAGGCTCCTAGAGCATTGAGACAAGTGATAGGCTCACAGAGCATTGAGACAAGTGACAAGTGATAGGCTCATAGAGCATTGAGACAAGTGATAGGCTCATAGAGCATTGAGACAAGTGATAGGCTCATAGAGCATTGAGACAAGTGATAGGCTCCTAGAGCATTGAGACAAGTGATAGGCTCACAGAGCATTGAGACAAGTGATAGGCTCATAGAGCATTGAGACAAGTGATCGGCTCATAGAGCATTGAGACAAGTGATAGGCTCATAGAGCATTGAGACAAGTGATAGGCTCATAGAGCATTGAGACAAGTGATAGGCTCATAGAGCATTGAGACAAGTGATAGGCTCATAGAGCATTGAGACAAGTGATAGGCTCATAGAGCATTGAGACAAGTGATAGGCTCATAGAGCATTGAGACAAGTGATAGGCTCATAGAGCATTGAGACAAGTGATAGGCTCATAAAGCATTGAGACAAATGATAGGCTCATAGAGCATTGAGACAAGTGATAGGCTCATAGAGCATTGAGACAAGTGATAGGCTCATAGAGCATTGAGACAAGTAATAGGCTCATAGAGCATTGAGACAAGTGATAGGGTCATAGAGCATTGAGAAGGCTAAAAGAATGAAACTGTTCCAGACAAGTGATAGGGTCATAGAGCATTGAGAAGGCTAAAAGAATGAAACTGTTCCAGACAAGTGATAGGCTCATAGAGCATTGAGAAGGCTAAAAGAATGAAACTGTTCCAGACAAGTGATAGGCTCATAGAGCATTGAGAAGGCTAAAAGAATGAAACTGTTCCAGACAAGTGATAGGCTCATAGAGCATTGAGAAGGCTAAAAGAATGAAACTGTTCCAGACAAGTGATAGGCTCATAGAGCATTGAGAAGGCTAAAAGAATGAAACTGTTCCAGACAAGTGATAGGCTCATAGAGCATTGAGAAGGCTAAAAGAATGAAACTGTTCCAGACAAGTGATAGGCTCATAGAGCATTGAGAAGGCTAAAAGAATGAAATTGCGCTAAACAAAAACAATTGGTAAAAATAGTTCTAATCGCACAGATTTATTGTTGTTGGTCTAAAGGAGATCTTTTACACATTTGATAACAATGACTGATCCAAACTAATTGAAACAATGACACTTATAAATAACTTGTTTTTGTTTAACCATTATCTCCTCTTGTCTCTCACTTCCTTCTATCATGGAAGGAATGAGGAAGGAAACAAAAACTTGATCAAAACCTCAAGTCTGGACATTCTCAAAACTGGCTTCGAAATTGATTGCGCTCGGAAAACGCAAATGTCGTGAGTTCGAAACCCAATCCTGTCAACTTTTTGTTTTCAATGACGATCCGATTTATTTCATTTATATCTTCCAAATGTCGGCGTCCTGTTTAACATTAGCACTGCCGTCGCAATAAAGTTACACTGCTGATCCGTGGCAATGAGAGTCCAATTACAAGCTAATCCAGAAATGTGTTCTTCATCCTCATTACAATACATTATAAAATGCTCCCAATACAAGTTGAATCTAGCCATTAATTACTTCACGTTCATTTATTGCTTTTAGGTAAAAAAAAATAAAGAAACTGATGAAATTAATTTTTCTTTTTTTCCCCCGTTTAATCAAGCTCGCACACACACACACACACATCTAGACAGAGCTACACACACATCTAGACAGAGCTACACACACATCTGGACAGAGCTACACACACACATCTTTAAACGTTGTGTTATCCAGGGAATGGTGGTCTATCCATGCTAAGAAGAAAAATGCAACTGTAGGTCTATTACATAATTATTGAACAGAATGGAAAAGACTTAATGCTGTGTAGAGTTAGTTTTTGTGTGGGCTAGTGTTTGGAGGTGGTACATGTGTGGGCTAGTGTTTGGAGGTGGTACATGTGTGGGCTAGTGTTTGGAGGTGGTACATGTGTGGGCTAGTGTTTGGAGGTGGTACATGTGTGGGCTGGTGTTTGGAGGTGGTACATGTGTGGGCTGGTGTTTGGAGGTGGTACATGTGTGGGCTAGTGTTTGGAGGTGGTACATGTGTGGGCTAGTGTTTGGAGGTGGTACATGTGTGGGCTAGTGTTTGGAGGTGGTACATGTGTGGGCTAGTGTTTGGAGGTGGTACATGTGTGGGCTAGTGTTTGGAGGTGGTACATGTGTGGGCTAGTGTTTGGAGGTGGTACATGTGTGGGCTAGTGTGTGGAGGTGGTACATGTGTGGGCTAGTGTTTGGAGGTGGTACATGTGTGGGCTAGTGTTTGGAGGTGGTACATGTGTGGGCTAGTGTTTGGAGGTGGTACATGTGTGGGCTAGTGTTTGGAGGGGGTACATGTGTGGGCTAGTGTTTGGAGGTGGTACATGTGTGGGCTAGTGTTTGGAGGTGGTACATGTGTGGGCTAGTGTTTGGAGGTGGTACATGTGTGGGCTAGTGTTTGGAGGTGGTACATGTGTGGGCTAGTGTTTGGAGGTGGTACATGTGTGGGCTAGTGTTTGGAGGTGGTACATGTGTGGGCTAGTGTTTGGAGGTGGTACATGTGGGCTGGTGTTTGGAGGTGGTACATATGTGGGCTAGTGTTTGGAGGTGGTACATGTGTGGGCTAGTGTTTGGAGGTGGTACATGTGTGGGCTAGTGTTTGGAGGTGGTACATGTGTGGGCTAGTGTTTGGAGGTGGTACATGTGTGGGCTAGTGTTTGGAGGTGGTACATGTGTGGGCTAGTGTTTGGAGGTGGTACATGTGTGGGCTAGTGTTTGGAGGTGGTACATGTGTGGGCTAGTGTTTGGAGGTGGTACATGTGTGGGCTAGTGTTTGGAGGTGGTACATGTGTGGGCTAGTGTTTGGATGTGGTACATGTGTGGGCTAGTGTTTGGAGGTGGTACATGTGTGGGCTAGTTTTTGGAGGTGGTACATGTGTGGGCTAGTGTTTGGAGGTGGTACATGTGTGGGCTAGTGTTTGGAGGTGGTACATGTGGGCTGGTGTGTAGATTTGGTATTTGTGGACTGGTGTTTGGAATTGGAAATTGTTGCTGTGTTACTGTGTTATTGCTGTATTGCTACTGTGTTATTGCTGTCTTGTTAAATTGCTATTGCTGTTGTTACTGTGCTATTGTTGTGTTGTAACTGTGTTATTGATGTGTTGTTACTGTGCTATTGCTGTGATGTTAGACATTGAAAAATAAAACTCGTTTGTACCTTACTCGGTCAGACTATATCAACGCCACTCGTTGATTAGGTAAGATGAAGAAAAAGGGCCTAGATGCCTGTGTGAACTCTTTATATGTGTCTGTTCTATTTATGTGTATGTTTCTGTTATGTTGTCTTTATATGAGAAAAGAGTCCTTGTTATCGCAACAAATTTCCATAAGGATCAATAAAGCAGTCTTAGTCTTTGTCTTAGTTGTGTTAATGTATTAGTATAAAGTTTATATTGTGCTGTTACTGTCGTGTTACAGATTTTATTTTTTTTTGCTGTTACATGACATAGAATTACTTTTGTTTTAGAAATTAGAAGCTACTTTTGTAAGTACAGACATTGGAAAGTTTCTCGTGCTAGTGTAACCCGAACAAGTGTCTTGCACTGACCTATATTTTACATACGTACACTGAGAAAGTATGAGACAAAAAGATTAATTAATTGAACCTAATGTCTTGAGTAGCATGAGAGAAAAAAAAACACAGAATCTTGATCACATTGTTCACATCAGTCATATTGTTGAGAGTTTCTGTTGTACTGTGTACACTAGTGTACATGTTTCACATCAGTCTAGACAAAATTTTTAGAAGCAACCAAAATAAAGATAAGTTTACAGACACATTTTAATGAACTTTGGGAACTCAGCTCCCAACATTGAGTATCATTCATAGCACGTAAGGGTTGATTGAAAGATAGTTGTTTATTACTATTATGATGTTCAAGATGTTATGATACTTGTGATAAGTCATTACTGAATACCTTGAAATGCTATACACTATTAACTAATGCATACAGAAATACATTTGACTTTTGCCCTACTCAACTCTTATTCTTAAGCTCGAGCTAATTATCATCATTATTGTACAATACGATCATTTCTTTTTAATATTTTTTTATATTAAATATTTTAAAAGTGGTAGAGAGGACTTGGAATAAATAAGGAGAATTATTGAGTAGAATAAAGAATGGAGAAAGGCGTGTAAAGTCTGAACGTTTTATGAATGCACTCTTATGTTGGGCATTAGATTCTAAATGAAGTGAATGACAAGGAGTTAAAGACACGATAAAGAAGAAGATAAGATAAAGGTAATTATCAAACACATAGTTTTTATTATCAACTACAAAGAATATATCTTCTAATAAAGAATGTAGTCCGTTAATGGTACTGCTAAGCTGTTAATCTTATAAACTGTTTTCTCAATAGGTATCTAAAAGGTTAAAATTATTCCTATATTCCTATGATATATGTTTACATGCGTTCTTGGTTAGCATTGCGTTTGTCATGGCCAGTTTGGTATTTTCCCACACCTGCTTAGAGAGTTTTGACAATCTTGTGCTGTCTGTAGCAACATCCGAAGATTATAAGAGGGTATTATATGCAATGTTAACCTATCCTTGCTATCTTAGCTATCCCTGCTATCCTTGCTATCATAGCTATCCCTGTTATCCTTGCTATCATATATATCCCTGCTATCATAGCTATCCCTGCTATCTGCCCCAGACAAAACGACAGTTCAGACTTTGACTATTAGTAAAAAAAAAAAGGAAATAATATGTCTACACTGGAAATGAAAAATGTAGTTCAGAAAATCAAACCAAATTTTTTATAAACCTATCGTCTTGGGTTTATTTTTTTTTAACGAAGATACATTACTAAGTACACGTCATTTAATGCCCCTGCTGGGGATTTTGAATATTTACATTGGGTTTTTTACTTTTTAGACGTCTATTTACTATCAACATTAAACTTTCAAATCAAACGATGTCTTGAAATCATTAGTTTTTAACAAAGCCAATTATAAACAAAGCTAAAATTACTAGAGTCTTCATACAAACATCACAAACACAGAATTAAGGTGTTGACAACAAAAAGGTTTGGCTACTCACAACTTATAAAAGTACACATTTAGTTGTTTCTTGAATCTCCTAAAGTTACCAGTTACTCCCACGGAACGAAATCGAAAACTGAAAACACTCTCTTCTGAACGTAATCGTTACATGTTGATTCTTACTCCCTCTTTGTACCTCTCCCTCTCTCTCTCCTTTGTGAACCTCACCCAGCCCCCCACTGTACCACCTCTCACAGCTCCATCCTCTCTCCCGCCTAAAAATTGTTTTTAAAAAAGGTAGCAGGAAATGCTGGATTCTGCAGGAACTCTTTTTTTTCTTTTGTGTTTCTATTTTCCTTTTTTAAACTTTTTTCTTTTTGTTTCCATTCATTTAATATCGTCTGCTCCGAACTTCTTTTTGTTTCGTCTGTGGAGTATCTGCGAGACAACAAAAAAAAAGGGGTATAGAGAGCAACGGGTGCCGATTTTCTGTTTTATTCATTCAGCGTAGTGATATTTCCAGTTTGAAGAACTAAACGTCTGGCGATAAGCCAATGAATTGGTAGAAATTAGGCGCTGACAGAAAGTAGAGTTATCCGTGCGGTTGTTTCCCTTCATTTATTTATTTGTCTTTCTTTTGTTTCTTGTTCTTTGGACGAAGGGGAATCATTTGTCGTGTCAAGCCGCGACGTATTCGTGTTAGACTTGGGTTTATACGTTCCTGTTAGGTCATGCAATAGCTATTGCTTTACCTGAGATTTGTAAGGTCCTGTTAGGTCATCATCTGAGATTTGTTAGGTCCAGTTAGGTCATGCAATTGCTATTGTTTGATCTGATACTTGTAAGGTCCAGTTAGGTCATTCAATTGCTATTGTTTATCTAAGAGTTGTAAGGTCCAGTCAGATCATGCAATTGCTTTTTTGATCTGAAAATTGTAAGGGTCGAGTTAGGTCATATTATTTCTATTGTTACATTTGAGACTGTAAGGTAAATTTTTTTCGGAATTGTGCAGGCTTACTTTTAGCACAAAGATATTGAAATATTTTCATTTGTAAATCAACAAAAATCAATTTGTAAATCAACAAAAAAAAATTCTGAAGATGGCAGCTTTAAATTCATCAACACATCATGAACATTTTATCAACACATCATGAACGTTTGTTCTCTTTTAAAACCCAATCTGCCACTCCCTGAACCTCGTGGATGTAGAATAAATGGAAGGACAAATTCTTGGAGTAAGGCAACTACTTTCTAAGTGCCAGACCCTCCTAAAAGTACACGGGCTACAAGAAGAGGCGCGATGGCTGAGCTTCCTGGTGAAGACAAGGATTTTTAATTTCGGTATCTTTGGGCGCTTCTTAGTCAACCCAACTCTAATGGGTACCTGACATTAGTTGGGGGAAAGTAAAGGCCGTTGGTCGTTGTGCTGGTCACATGACACCCTCGTTAACAGTAGGCCACAAAAATAGATGAACTTTACATCATCTGTCCTATAGACCACAAGGACTGAAAGGGCGACTTTACTTAATTTTTACAAAGCAAGCTTAGTTCCAGACCGAATAAGAGCATGTCTATCTCTGGCCTCCTTCGTCTCGTAAAGCGACTATGGGTCATCTCATGGACATGAGATGAATGCCTGGGCATTAGCTGTGGTCGGAACGTTGACGCCCACACATTAGTCCCCCCCCCTCTCCACGCAGCTGATGTGCATGTGCCCACAAACAAAAACGAATTTATTGTGAAATTTGGGTGATAAGGTCAAAAAAAGATCTGAAGCAAGTAAAACCCAGCCACACAAATGGTTCTCCAGTAGTCTCACACTTCCCAAATGTTCATAGATGATGACGAGGTACAAACTTGTGAGTTTTTGGCTGGCGCTAAAGAAAAGCCGCTGGAATGTTTGCAATGATTTTGGGAAACTAGAGCGACAAGAGGTGAAGGTTCTGTATCAACACACAATAAAGAGCTATAGAGGGGCCGAATTGTTCAAGAAATAGTCATTCGTTTAGAGCAATTCATGATGTCGCAGATAAATACAAATTGTTGCTGCCTTTCCAAATGATTGAATCCGCAGATCACATTCTTGAAAGTTCTTTTAGCGACATGGGCAAAAATAAATTTCATCTGGAGAGAAAAGAGATTTTAATGGTTGGTCGCGGTTTCCTCAGAAGACATTAAACTTCCTAATTTTAATAAAAAAATTTATTGGCTAGATGATTCAGTCCTGTATATTGTCTTCTTGATTTGCATATTTCTGAAAAATGGCAGGTTTTATTTTTGCGAATCAACAATACTTTAATAATGTATACAAATTATTTTGAACAAAAAATGTTTCGATGGTTGTTTTTTTTTTTACGGCATCGTGAGGAGCTGCCGGACCGAGCATCCCAAACACTTGCTACGCCACTGATTATGTCTTACCTTTATGTAGGGGTGGAACTATTTCAAAGGAATGTTACTGATACTCAGTTCTAAGAAAAGTCTCAGAGGCTTTAACGGTAAATAAAGACAGCTATTGGTACATTTAATGACGCGCCCATCTTTCTGAAATGTAAACAAATGTGGCACGGTGGGGGACATTTCAGTTCGGTTGAAAAATGTTAATTTTTTTTTTGACAATGATGAAGGTATAAGTTTATAGAAAAGTGTATGTTTGTAAGAAAATGTATGTTTATAGGAAAGTGTATGCTTATAGGAAAGTGTATGTTTATAGGAAAGTATATGCTTATAGGAAAGTGTATGTTTATAGGAAAGTGTATGCTTATAGGAAAGTGTATGCTTATAGGAAAGTGTATTTTTATATGAAAGTGTATGTTTATAGGAAAGTGTATGTTTATAGGAAAGTGTATGTTTATAGGAAAGTGTATGCTTATAGGAAAGTGTATGTTTATAGGAAAGTGTATGCTTATAGGAAAGTGTATGCTTATAGGAAAGTGTATTTTTATATGAAAGTGTATGTTTATAGGAAAGTGTATGCTTATAGGAAAGTGTATGCTTATAGGAAAGTATATGCTTATAGGAAAGTGTATCTTTATAGGAAAGTGTATCTTTATAGGAAAGTGTATGTTTATAGGAAAGTGTATGTTTATAGGAAAGTGTATGTTTATAGGAAAGTGTATGCTTATAGGAAAGTGTATGTTTATAGGAAAGTGTATTTTTTATAGGAAAGTGTATGTTTATAGGAAAGTGTATGTTTATAGGAAAGCGTATGTTTATAGGAAAGTGTATGTTTATAGAAAAGTGTATGTTTATAGGAAAGTGTATGTTTATAGGAAAGTGTATGTTTATAGGAAAGTGTATGTTTATAGGAAAGTGTATGTTTATAGGAAAGCGTATGTTTATAGGAAAGTGTATGTTTATAGGAAAGTGTATTTTTATAGGAAAGTGTATGCTTATAGTTGAAATAGCATAAACTCGAACGTGTCCTATTGAAATAAAAAATATCATAAACCTTTTAAAATACATCCATCAATACATTAACATTTCTTTTACACCGGATACACACATACAGCTCGACATTTTTAGTTATCCACCACAAATGAAAATGTCCAATGTTTATAAGTATCATTAATATTTTAAATGTTATTAACTGAATATATACTTGACAGAATCCAGATGATAGTGGATAACATTTCAATTGACATTATTTGCTCTCATGCCATAAATATTGTTAGAACTACTTGAAATTATATTAAACGTGTTGGCTGAGTTGTTAAGCGCTAAACTCAGATACCAAAAACTGGGTCCATCCAACTGTAAAGGATACCCAATATACGTTGAAGAAGTAAAGGCTGCTGGCCACAGGCCACCCTTCGGCCATAGAAATAGATGAGTTTTAGAACCTTTGCTCCCATAGATTGCAAAGTCTGAAAGGTGTCTACAAACTTATTTCAGTTCAACTTAACTCTAGACTCACGTTTAAAGCATTGACTGCGTTATAATCTCAGCTTCTCATATGTTCCAACTGGTCTCTATAAAAAGCTTGACAAAAATAACACTTGTTATATCTCAAACACCAACAGTGCATTGTAAGGTCATGACCCCTGGGTGTTTGAGCGAAATCATTTCACATGAGGCCTAGACACTCTTACCTTGATAGAACTCTGATAGCGCTTAGTACCCCCAGTGAGACAGACCAGAGAAAGTAAAGCACTAAGTACCCCCAGAGAGAGAGACCAGAGAAAGTAAAGCGCTTAGTACCCCCAGTGAGACAGACCAGAGAAAGTAAAGCGCTAAGTACCCCCAGTGAGAGAGACCAGAGAAAGTAAAGCGCTTAGTACCCCCAGTGAGAGAGACCAGAGAAAGTAAAGCGCTTAGTACCCCCAGTGAGAGAGACCAGAGAAAGTAAAGCGCTTAGTACCCCCAGTGAGAGAGACCAGAGAAAGTAAAGCGCTTAGTACCCCCAGTGAGAGAGACCAGAGAAAGTAAAGCGCTTAGTACCCCCAGTGAGAGAGACCAGAGAAAGTAAAGCGCTTAGTACCCCCAGTGAGAGAGACCAGAGAAAGTAAAGCGCTTAGTACCCCCAGTGAGAGAGACCAGAGAAAGTAAAGCGCTTAGTACCCCCAGTGAGAGAGACCAGAGAAAGTAAAGCGCTTAGTACCCCCAGTGAGAGAGACCAGTGAAAGTAAAGCGCTTAGTACCCCCAGTGAGAGAGACCAGAGAAAGTAAAGCGCTTACTACCCCCAGTGAGAGAGACCAGAGAAAGTAAAGCGCTTAGTACCCCCAGTGAGAGAGACCAGAGAAAATAAAAATTTGTTTCCTTATTCTTCAGTTCAGAGGACACAATTTTGAAAAACAAAACCCCTCCCTACCAGTCAAATTTCTCTCTCTTTCTTTTGTGTGTGTGTGTGTGTTCGTAAAGTTTCGTTTGCCTGTCTCTTCTTTGCATCCTATCTCGTTCAATCCATCATTCTCTCGTTTCTCTTTTTTTGTTTCTATTTTATCTTTTTTTTTCTCATCATTAAGTTTTCTTTTATTTCTTTATTTTCCTCTGTTTATTCTTTCTTTGTGTCTTGTTTTCTCTCTCTCTCTTTCTCTCTCCTCTTTCTCTTTATCTATTTCTCTCTCCCTCTCTCTCTCTTTCTCATCTCTCTTTCTGTCTCTTTCTGTCTCTCTTTCTCTATCCCAATCTCCCTCTCTCTCTCTCTTTCTATTTCTCATTCTCTCTCTCTCTGTCTCTCTCTCACTCTCTTTCATTTTCTTAATGAGTTTTAGATACATAAAAGCGGGAATGTCGAAACATAAAATAAAGTGCAACTAAAAAAATATGATTTCGTTTGGAGTTTGCAAAAAGAAACTAAACAAAACAGTTTCCTTCAATCTTACAGTTAATATCTTTTGAAAATCTAGCAAAATTGTGATTTTGAATGCAGTATCGGGATAATATCGATTTAGAACAGTAACAATTATTTTTAAATCCGGTTAAATGGACCACCGGTTAATCGGACCAGCGAGTTATTCTGACCTATACCTAAAGTAGTGTAACTAATCTTGTTACAAACGTATAATGCTGTTCACTTGTTCGGAACACAATCTGGTTGAATTAGACTGAAGAACAAGAGAGATAGAAGCAAGTAAAATAATTAACAAAAATATTTTTAAAAAAACAACAAAAAACAAAGCTTACATTGAGTGAAATTACATCAAATTATTTGGAAATAATCTTGAAATTATTTTTTTTTAAACTAACAACGATAAATGTGTTCGATTAGAGATATTTCTACTTCATTGTTTTGTTAAGCGCAACTCTCGTGCAACTCTCGTGCTTCTAGAATGCTCACTGCTTTATGGTCCGATCACAAGTCAGAATTTGAACTCAAGGTTTCGAGCGTCCATGATGGAGGCCGACGCGTTAGCTACTGGGCTATTCACTTACTAATTAAAATAGGTTTTATGGTCTACAAAATTATAGTCTAAACTGCAGTGGCGTAGCAAGGTACCCGTGGGCCCGGGTTCAGGAATGCGAAGTTGGGCCCCCTCCTATAAGTTGAGTGTGACTGAACCCAAACAGGGCTCTACTGTTTCTAATGAGAGATTACGTGTCAATGACAACAAACTTCTACGCCAGATATTGTACAGGGTACACCTGATCCTCACGGGGTAAAGGAGAACAATTTCCTCAAGCTTTGGATCTGTCCTGTCTTGTCCTGTCTTGTCCTATCTTGTCCTGCCTTGGATTGTTGTCTTACACTACTTCACTTATTCTAATGCGAGACCGAACACATCCCAGGGACACAACACTTAAATACAACATACTTAATAAAACTTGTGAAGACTTGAACTGATGTTTATTTACAGATGGGGATGATCCGTCGTTTTAATTGGTGGTCTATTCACGACACATCTTGCTACAAGCCCTAGCCATAGTCTTCTCCTATCATGTAGGCCTACCCGTATTCTGCAACGTCATTCGTCTGTCTGACTACGTCACTACTTTTCCAGTCGCTTAATAGTCAAAGCAATGCAGACTATATTTATTTACAACACTAACATCATCTCTTAAACTAAGCTGGGTCACTACAGATCATTGGAAGGGTCAATGTCATTGGTCAACCGTCTAGTATTTCGGGACTCAGAGTCACATACTGAATCTTCATATATATTTTGAATATGTATTAGTCGTCACAAGTATGGGAACATGGAAACCTCCCGCAGTGCAATTGTCCTGTTTTACATCAGCTTTTTCTAGTTAGCAGTCGATGGTTTTAAAGCACCTCTTGAAAGAAATGAATGTGTAACCTACTGAGTAGAAAGTCCATTGTCATCTCTAGCTCGCTTTCTGTGTACACATGTTTGTTACTTCAAAGAATTCGTGTATCTATACCATAAAGTAGAATGTGAGGTGTATGTATGTGACTTATAGACATCAAAACCGCTTGACCAATCTTGATAAAACTTGGCAGGAATGTTTCTTGGGTACCAACTTAGACCGTAGTGTATGTATTGTAGCCCTAAAACAAACTTAAGATCCTAAAAAAAAATTAAGTTGTCCGACTCTATTAAAGCTATAGTATTTTATGGATCTAGGCCATGTCTACAATGTTGACATGAAAAAAGATCGAAAGGATTTAGACCTAGATCTAATTTTTAAGAAATACACTTTGCGCAGATAGTTTTTTACTTTGACACATGAAAATACAAAAGAAGATCCATTGATTTCATTATATAATAAAATTAACCTTCAATTTTGTGTTTCAAAAGCATTTTTTTACATAAATTAGTTCCTGATATCTGTGACTACAGATTTCCTGGCGAACATTCTTTCATTAGACAATACCGTAATGAATCGCGTACTAAAAATTAATTCGTTTAATTGTTTAATTTATAATCCCATCCCTAGATCTAAAACTCTAATTCAACTCTAAGATTATAAAACTTCTCTTCGCACAGATAGTTTTATACTTAAACACATGAACATACTAATTATAGTCCATTCATTTCATATTTTGATCAAATAAACATTCAAATTTGGTTTTCTAAAGCATTTTTAAGAGACTACATTCGTTTACGAAAGCTGCGAAGCCGATTTGAGATAGGCCTAGATCTATATTCATTCATGAATCGCGTACTAAAAATTATTTCGTTTAATTGTTCACATTATAATCCCATTCATTTAACAAAGCTATCGCTTTTTTTCGTTTTTAATAGATATGAATGTATTGGCTTGGGTAAACCTAATTTTATTTTCGTAGCGAAGGAGAAAAAAACTTGAAAGGATCATTAGCTAAGTTTTTTTTATAGTTCGTCCATCGTGGTTCGATGATGACCACTTTGTCATCCAGGGGGCTGAGGGCTTTGCACTGGGGTTTTATGCCTCCTCATGTTGCTGGTGAGACCTATGTGAGCCCGAAATGTTCGGCCGCACACTGGGCAGGTCGTTTGTCTTGCTTTTCTTTTCTGGCGTTTTTCTTCTGCCAGCGTTGTTCTTTTTTCCTCAGCAACCTGTGCGCCAGTTTTCACAGCGCGACGCCATGATGCTCTGTCATGTGCCTCTGTCTCCCAGGTGCCTGGGTCTATGCTGAACGCCTTCAGAGAAGCTTTGAGGGTGTCCCTGAAGCGCTTTCTTTGACCACCTTGCGAGCGCTTTCCTTCGCTTAGTTGGCCATACAAGAGTCGTTTAGGGATGCGGTGGTCTTCCATTCTGTAGACGTGACCTGCCAATCGCAGCTGGGACTGCATCAGGAATGTGTGGATGCTTTGCAGACACGTTCTTCGAAGCTAAGTTTAACATACGTCTAAATCCAATCCACTAGATTAGTAAACGCAAAGTTAGACCCGCAGGCAATGTCAGGCTAGTGTTTAAATAAAATTTATACAGACATTTTAGTGGTATGAAAATATGAATAATTATACGCATAGACCTTCACAAATGTGAACATAGAACATCTACTGTTTACTCATACTATTTATTCAAGTATTTAAATTAGTCAATAGATATTGTACTATTAAAGAAATAAATAACACATGAACCAAAACAAAAGCAAATATAATTCGTCAGAAAGAACATTTTCACAATGAGTAGGCTTACACGTTGTTATTATTATTATTATTATTATTATTATTATTATTAAATAAAAAATCTAACACGTTAGATTTAAATGAAACGATGTACTGACAATTTAAGAGTTACCTTCCTTTCATAGAGTACCTTGTTATTTTGCTCGGACACCAGAAATAAAATTTAAGAAAAATAAACATGATTTAATTAAAATAATGTGATAATGTGATGCATTTAAACTTTTATAGTCAACACATTCCCTTACATCAGCGGTTCTCAACCTTTTACGTTCGGCGACCCCTTTTTACAATCCCCCACTCTGCCGCGACCCCCCCCCACACACACACACATACAGTAATAGAAGAATAGATAATAACAATCCATAGTTTCGATGGTCTTAGGCGACCCCTGGCAAATGGTCAATCGACCCCCAAGGGGGTCGCGATCCACAGGTTGAGAACCCCTGCCTTACATAGACCGTTCCTGCCCCTATTGGTCGTGGGCCCTGGCGCAATGAACCCCTTCGCGCCATGGTTGCTACGCCACTGGTCTAAAGTTTTTAGCGAATGATCTTTATCCTCTCCACAAGGTTTACCTCTCCTTAGCTGAATACATTTTGTCTAACAATTAATGAATTACTAACTTATCGATGAACTATTTGGTTATAGTTTTATATTGATTGATTCATGTGTTGTCATTGAATTATTGTGTGAAAGTTTCAACTTGATCCGAGAATGGTAAGTGGGGAAAAGAACGTGTACAAGATTCCACCCACAGAGAAAGAGTCAGTTGATAGAAGCTTTGTAGAGAATAGAAGTCACAAGTTGGTAAGAAGCATTTGTATCCATCGTCAACAATGCTACGCTGAAAATGACAACGACACTGAATTTTGCACGAATCTCAGAAAAACACGCGATGACAGCATTGGATGACCAGGATGACAATGATGATGACCCAAATGAGTTGGTGCAAGTGACTTGGCAGGATGCAGTGAATACATTGGCGCTGCTATCTCATGCAAGAAGAACATGAATGCAGTCTCGTTGCTGAGTTACAGGAGTGTGGAGGTTGTGGGTGCAGTCCCCGTCGGGAGAACGTCTTGGAACATAGTAGACAAGTTCAACTTTGACTTAAGAACTTCTAATTACGCTTTGCATGCTTAGTACCTACATTGTCAGTAGATTTGTATCGAAAACCTTGTTCGCAAATGTATTTTTTAATTAATAATGCTTTTCAGCAAAATAGTTCTTCTTCTTTATAAGTTCGTTCTGTTTTATAAGTTCGTTCTTCTTTATAAGTTCGTTCTTCTTTTTTATACGTTCGTTCTGCTTTATACGTTCGTTCTTCTTTATAAGTTCGCTATACATTCATATCGCACAATTAAGTGTAACAAACATTTCATATGTTACATACATTATACCACTACTGGTTCGTGTTATTGGACCAGCTGGTTACTATAATAAGAAAAAAACGCTCACCCTTAGTTCCGATTAAAAAGATTCGATTGTAGTTTAGAAAGGTAATTTTAAAAATGTCATTAGTGCAAAAGTTCTTCCAATATTTTACTATATGGGTAAGCTTCAATTAGATAATTACTCAATAACATCAGCTATGTCAGGCTCACACTGAACCATATCTTCTAACAATCAATTCATTGAATACATATGAATATAAGCAATGTAATAATAATGATAACAGTAATATATCTCCGTACCCTGTGGTATCCTGACCTCAGTTGGCCTAACAATTCAATAACATACACTTCTCGACACGCACATGTCTTTTCGTCTTGTCAGAGGCAAGGTTGTGCTTGTTGATTGTTTCTTTAATTCATAGCCTCTAATATTCTAGCTGAAAATATTGAAAGCTGCTTGTATACCTGCCTGAGTGGACCAGTTTGAGGGCCGATCCTGAGTTTGTGTTTCCATACAAACTATCTTTCAATATTATCTTTCTTTTTCTGTCTTGCCTTGACATTTCCCCTTTAACCCCTCACGTCTAGGCACTAGGAAGTACTTCCAGATCCCAATTTAAACTCAGAATATTCATGATTATCTATCTTATCTTATATAATACAAACGTTACTTCAAAAAAGAAGATGATTACGTCCTACGCGTCATGCATTTAGTCATGCATATTAACCAATGACTTAAATTCTGCCAAGTCACTGGTTTTTCTGGCTAGCTCAGGCAACCCATTCCATGCTCTAATAGCACTAGGGAAGAAGGAGTATTTGTACAAATTTGTCCTAGCATATGGGACGAGGAATGTGCCTTTTTTTTTGTGTCTTTCAGAGTATTTTATTAAATTTTGTTTTTGTATATGAAGATTATGGTTCAGTGTTTTATGTATAATTGCTACTTTACTTTTGAGTCTTCTGTCCTGAAGGCTTTCTAAATTTAGTGATTTTACTAATGGTGTTACCCTAGTCAAATGTGAATATTCGTTTGTTATGAATCTCACTGCTCTATTTTGTGTTTGTTCCAGTTTCTTAATGTTTTCTTGAGTTGAGGGGTCCCACACGGTGGATGCATATTCTATTATTGGCCTAACCAAGGTTAAATAACATTTTAGTTTTATGTTCTTATTTGATTTATAGAAATTTCTTTTAATAAACCCTAATGCTTTGTTGGATTTTTTTATAGTTTCATCAATATGTGGATTCCATGACAGTTTTTCATTTATTATAACACCTAGGTATTTTGAGTTTTTAGTCTGTGTTTGCCATGGTTTGCCATGAATAATGATTACATACACACACGCGCACACACACATACATATATTTTTTTTATGTTAAACTAGCCTGACATTACCCGCGGCCTGCGGGTCTAAGTTTGTGTTTACTCATCTATTGGATTGGATTTAGATTTAGGTCAAACTAAGCGAAATGTTTCTCTCATGTTTTTCTCTTTCGCCACGAAAATGAAAGTAGTTTTCAGAAAATGGGTTTACCCGTTAAGCCGATATATTTATGCTATTAAAAACGAAAGGTACACTAGATGAATAGGATATAAAGTACAATTGAAATGGTTTTACCCGATTTGTTAAATTAATGGGATTATAAAGTACGTCAGGACGTCTAAATTCGCAGATATAAGGAACAAATTTATGTAAATATGCTTTTAAAACACAAATTTAAAGGTTAATTTATTAAATAATGAAATCAATAGACATATATTTTGTATTTTCATGTAAAAACAACTATCTGTGCAAAGTGTAGAGTAAAGTGCGAAGTTCGAGCGCATTAAGCCCGCTGGCAGCAATTTTCAAGTTTGGATTTTTATAGCACCGTAACGGTCTGACCTATGAAAAAACTGATAGTATCTCTGAATTCCTCGTCCTTTTTTCTATGAAAATAGATTGGATTTAATGTATCACTAGGCTTAGTTAAAATTAAATACGAAGTCAAAGAGGTGCAGGGTAAGTATCGCCAAGCGTACTTTTCCTCGAGCGGATTTTTCCCCAGTTAGTAACCTCGATCGGGTTGGTGGAAGGTTCGAACAGATCAAAGGAAATATATCTAAAAACATGTTTTAATATTTTATTTTTACTACAAAGTCATTTTCTTTTTACTCCAGCGCAAGAACACCATCCATTGCACCATTTCCCACCCTCCACAACTTCAAATAGTCTCTTTACGCTGATGAGCAATCAGACTTAAAAATACCCTTAAGCCCATTGCCCATTTCCTTCACTACCGGGTAGTAAAAAAGAATAACTCCACACCTCCTGTGTTTGACCTCACCATGAACTTAGCCTTTACAAGGAAAAGGAAATAGTATGTATCGGAAGTAAAGAAAAAAGGTGCATACGCAGTAGCAATATAGTAGTAATTTGGTAAACATTCAAATAAAAAAGTTTTAGCAATAAAAAGTGAACTGTTCGAACCTCTTGTCAAATCGGGGCTGCTCGAACTTCGCACTTTACTCTAGTTGTAAAAATTAGATCTAGATCTAAATCCTCTTGATCTATACATGGTAAACATGGCCTAGATCCATGAAATAGTAATACTTTCAGAAACTTTTTTTCTGAGGGTCTTAAGTTTGTTTTAGGGCTGCAATAAATACGTTACGGTTCCAGTTAGTACTCAAGGAACATTTATGCCAAGTTTTATGAAGATTCATCAAACGGTTTTGATTTCTGTGAGGGTCATAAATACATACATACGCCTTAATTTCTACTTTATAGTATAAGAAGATACAGGCTATGCAGTTGATTTGTTCTCAGGTGTATATTGTTTATTTACACCGTTTTTAACCACTACCAATAAAAATGTTTATTGCATCCTGCGATCTCCCACGTAGTAATCGGGCCCGGACCTCCTTCATTTTCCCCCCTTACAATGAAGCAAATGTATATGTAAGGAAACAAAGAAAACTATCTTTAAAAAAAAACAATCCTAAGACCAGAAGTTTATGTTTGCAAGTGAAACCTGGACGCCGAAAACAACAACAGAAAATCTGCTCAATACTTGGGATAGGAAAATCCTTAGGAAAATTGAGGGTGCCATACATGAGGAAATCAGATGGAGAATTCGCACTAACGAAGAAATAGACCACCCCTCTATGAAGACCCCTCCGTAGTGACGGAAACAAACAGGAACAGATGACGTTGGGGGGGGGGGGCTGGTCACTTAGATTGTCAGAAAATAGAGGAGCAAAGGTTGTTCTCTTGCAAAAAACAAAAGGCAGACCACGAGCACGGTGGTTTGATGATGTAGAAGCAGATCTCCAACAGCTAAGAGTGCGGGCTTGGAGACGTAAAGCCCAGGATAGATCAGAATGTCAAGATGTGCCAGAGCAGGCCAGAGCCCACCATGGGCAGTAATGACACTGGGATGGATGGAATGAAACTGGTCACATTTTCACGCTTCCCTTACATAATTTTGGTCCGCATATTTTAGCATCTGTTACGATGAATTGTAATATATAACTAAAAAAATGATATAGGTAGAGGTAAACAATTTAGACAATTCTATTCAAGAAGTACCACACCAGTATTTATAAATATAACGACAGTTTAATAAGATAAAAATACTGTATAGGTTTCTGTGGCCACATATCAGAATATACACATTGACATCATTAAAAATAATTTCTTCAAATCATTTGAAACATACTTAGTGTATTAACATTTTTGTTCATCAATACCATCATTTTTTCTATGACTAAGTATCACGTGTTGCAATGTTATGCATAATGGTAGCAACTATTTTTATGAATGTCTAAAATCAGTTTGTCCAGAAGTAATCTCGTAAAGTTTTTGTTTTATAAATATTTATTTTTAAAGAATATCATTTCCATTTAACTATATCTCCCTTTCACCCGAGTTATAAACAAGGGCTGTAATCTATTTTTAGAGTGTACGCTTTGATGGTTGCCCCTTGGACTGACGGAAGTCATCTGCTCTGACCTTTCATTATGACTACATGGTATGATATTGTTTTCCTGTTGTCTGGGCAACCTTCAAGATGGCGCCTGTTTTTGTTTGGTCTTCGACTAGCTCATAGAATGCTTCTGCTACAAACTCAGGTCTGAAACATTCAGAGAAAAAAAAAGTCCATGATTATTAATAAATAATATTACATTGGTACTTATTGCGTCATTGTAATGGCAGAAGTAAAGTCCGATGACCCAAATACCAAAGTAGGTCAGGGGATATTTGTTTAAGTAAACTAATAACAATATTTCTCTCTATAAAATAAAAAATAATAATTTTAATCCTCAAGTAGAAATCATCAAAACATGGATCACACACTATAAACGCAAAATTCACAAAAGTAGACTTAGCGTGAAGCTTAAAACTTATTGACTGAGCAGTCTGATTTGTCTTGATCTAGGTTTTCAAAACTAAAGTCCTCTAGGCGGAAATAACATAAAACCTTTTCAAATAAACTCCCTTTATATGTTTCCCACTCTGTGTAGAAACTCGAATCTTTCAGAAGCTAAGGAATAATTAGACTTCTTGTTTACACTTCTTTTGTGACATGACGCATACAACACGTGACAATAGAGATTGGCTGAAAATTGTTTTAAATCTTAATAACATATCAAGACAATTATGATGACTGGATGATATTCATGTATCAGCTGTAGTCAGTTCTTGGTGAAAGCGAATCTAACATTGACAAAAATATCACTTTAATTGTAAAAACCCAAACTAGAACTACAACTAGCCCTAACTGTAAGCATGAAGCAGAAATCAAGTGCTCTTTATTATTTACTCCTATTGTTCATATTGAAAGTTGATTATGTATAGCAAGTAGAATCCTTTAGAATTTAGAGCTCATCATATTTTTTACTTTAAAATATTTATTATGGTGTTGTTGTATGCAAACGCGACATGAAGCTTTTCAAAATCGACACTAGCAGTTGGGAAGAGGTGGCACCGGATAGATCCACATGGAGAGCGAGCATAAAGAAATGGTCACGGATTGCAGATGCCATACACAACAGAAGCAGAAAGAAGGGTGAAAATGCAATGGCGCCTGGTGATTACATATGCCCAACCTGCGATCGCAGCTGTGTATCAAGGATTGGCCTCTTTAGTCACACAAGAAATTGCAAAGGGAAAAGATCGTCTCTGGAGACATAAAATGCCACAGTGTTGTTTTAACTAACGAATATACAGATTTAATCCAAAGAAGCAAGACAACAACGTGGTACTCACTAATGTACACAATATTTATTTAGAAGCTTACAAGAAGTGGGCGAAAGGGAGGTAAATATCATTTTATAGTTTGTAAGTGTTAATGACTGAGTAACATCCCTTAGTTTATATCATTTGATAGTCTATTAGTACGTAAACGGATAGAGGCGTATCTGGTCAAATGTATTTATTAATGTTTATGAATTAAAAATAAAAATCCAGGTGCAATCAGACGAGTTGGAAATGGCGTCTCCCTTTCTTACTTTAGCTAAGCAGTATTATGGAAGCCTGAATTTCATATCACAAGCAACCAACCAATAACTAAGAAACTCAGACTTAATATTTTATTTCAATTTAAAGTAAAGTGAAGTGTTCTTTGCATACCTTGTGATCTATAGGGCAGATGATATAAAGGCCGTCTGTTTCTGTGGCCTAAGGTTAACAAGGGTGACTTTTCCCCAAACGAATAGAGCTGAGTAAACTCAGAGGCGCTCAGAGAATCCCAGTCTCCACCAGAATTCGAGCTTTACCGCTCAGCCACCGCGCCTCCATATTTCAATATCATCTCTCCTTAAATATCTTAGAATTTAAACTCTTTTTATTGCTGAATCTCTTTTTTTTTACTCACTTTCCAGTTAGTAGTGAACTAGTTCTTATAGTCTCTTATAGTTGGGCGTCAGGTTCTATACAATTAAAAAATTATTTACAAGCTGTGGATGCCCATGCTCTGATATAAATATTATATTCTTGTAGCTTGAAAATTTTATTATCTGTTTTGAGTAGGCTTATAGCTGAATTACTTAAATATAAAACATATAAAACTTTTTTTGTGATTAAAATTATTTTTTCAAAAATTAGAACAAACTTTGGAAAGGTCAAAGTATAGTACAAGGTGAAAGGTTAGGGTCATCTAAAAAAATATAAAACTGATGTACTTACGTCATAATGCCAACTTTCTGTTTCATCATTTCCACTATTGTTGGAACATGGATGGAACTTTTGTCGGATAAGCCTTTCATCATTTCTGTCTCAGCGAATGCAGGAGCCAACACATTGATGCGGACTCCATTTTGTAAAAGTTCTGGGTTTTTCTGGACAATACATTGACATCATGTAGAATAGAGACCCAACTATGAAACGTACAACTATTACAAACCAGGAACGCCCTCAATATCTGACTTGATCTTTTTTTTCCAAGTTTTTTTGATAAGATACAAACATTTTTTGTTAGTTAATTTGTTTCATTTGAGCTATTTGTTTTGTTTTTTTGCATTCCAAACTTGCCTTTGGTCCAACAACAGATCCAAAGAATTGTTGATCTAAAGACCAGTTGATCTAAAGACCAGTTGATCTAAAGACCGGTTGATCTAAAGATCAGTTAATCTAAAGACCAGTTGATCTAAAGACCAGTTAATCTAATGACCAGTTGATCTAAAGACCAGTTGATATAAACACCAGTTAAGCTAAAGATCAGTTGATCTAAACACCAATTAATCGAAAGACCAGTTAATCTAAACACCAATTAATCTAAAGACAAGTTGAGCTCAAGACCAGTTAAGCTAAAGACCAGTTAATCTAAAGGCCAGTTAATAAAAAAAATAAAAAAATAAAGACCAGTTAATCTAAAGACCAGTTGATCCAAATAATTAAGAACAGTTTGTTTGGGTTTTTTTTTTTAGTTTTGTTTTTATTTTTAAAAATTAAATTTTTCGATTCCAGAAAAGAAAAAAGTAGCCATTTGCATCAGAACTTTGAAAGGCCTAAAATATGACGGAATTTTAAAATCTTTTCCAGTTTATTAGATCTAAATGGGACGGACGGACGGACCGACAGACCACACTAAACTAAAAGCAGCTATTCCCTTTTCGAAGGCCGCTAATGCAAACGTAAAAGAACTGGCTGGTTTTCCTATCAACGAAGTAGTTAGTGAAGTAGTTAATGAAGTAGTTAATGAAGTACTGAATGAAGTAGTTAATGAAGTAGTCAATGAAGAAGTGAATGAAGTAGTGAATGAAGTAGTGAATGAAGAAGTGAATGAAGTAGTTAATGAAGTAGTTAATGAAGTAGTCAATGAAGAAGTGAATGAAGTAGTGAATGAAGTAGTCAATGAAGAAGTGAATGAAGTAGTGAATGAAGTAGTGAATGAAGTAGTGAATGAAGTAGTTAATGAAGTAGTGGAGATGAACTGATCTTTAACACTTACGTATCCACTCAGCCTCAGTTTGAACAGTCAAAGAACAGTGTCAGTGCCACTACCTAGTTTTTAGCTCATGTACAAAGTTGCAACCAAATACACAGAGGGGAGCGTACAAGCACACACACACAGGCACACACACACACAGGAAGACACACACAGGCACACACATAGGCACTCATATAGTCACACACACATAGGCACACATACAGTCACACACACACACACATAGGCACACACACACACACACACACACTAACAGGCACGCACCTACATGCCATATTCAAAACTTTATGTAACTTACCGCCCAGCACTGAGAGAAAGTGATGATTGCACTTTTGGTAGCCCCGTAAACTGGCCCACATGGATTAGGGTTTATACCTACAACACAGACGGATTAACATAATTAGGGTTATGTATATGACTGGTTGTTGACCTACTACAAAGACTTGTATTATATACCAATATGACATTGAGTTTTAAGAGAATTAGAGTTGTGTATAATAGTTAAGTCTGACTGCTATACTATCTCAACTGGTTTGTTTTATGCATCTATACAACGGTGAATTAAGTGAATTAGAGTCTGGTAAATGACTGACAGAAACAGTTGTATGATACATCTTGACAACAATGTCTTCTGTAAATGTTAGCCGTTCCATTCCTTAAAAAAAACTACCAAGTGCTAGACCAAATATTTCATAGCCAAGTATAGTAATTTGGGTATAGCTTGAACTTGTAAACAGATCATAGAAGAAGTGTATACATTATGTGGTTTAGTAATGCAAAGACGTTTAGTCAACTAGTCACCTAATGACCCCCATAGTACCAACCATACTTGCTGCATTGACCCCATTTTACCGACCATACTTGCTCTTGACATTGACCCCAACTTACCGGCCATGCTTGCTACATTGACAATGACCCCTCCTTGGCCTCCTTTATCTTTCCTCATGTTGTCCATGGCTAACATTGTCCCTTTGATAGTCCCTTTCTGTGGAGAAAAAAAAAAAGGCAATGAAGTATATCAAACATAACATAATCTTTTTGTTGATTGTAGTTTTCTTTGTTACCCTCCTACCGCTTGAGTTTCAAAGATACGTCCAATCAGATTTGTGCAATCAGATATGTGCAATCAGATTTGTGCAATTAGATATGTGCTATCAGATATGTGCAATCAGATATGTGCAATCAGATTTGTGCAATCAGATTTGTGCAATCAGATATGTGCAATCAGATATGTGCAATCAGATATGTGCAATCAGATATGTGCAATCAGATATGTGCAATCAGATATGTGCAATCAGATTTGTGCAATCAGATATGTGCTATCAGATATGTGCTATCAGATACGTCCAATCAGATATGTGCAATCAGATATGTGCAATCAGATATGTTCAATCAGATATGTGCAATCAGATATGTGCAATCAGATATGTGCAATCAGATACGTCCAATCAGATATGTGCAATCAGATATGTGCAATCAGATATGTGCAATCAGATATTTGCAATCAGATTTGTGCAATCAGATTTGTGCAATCAGATTTGTGCAATCAGATATGTGCTATCAGATATGTGCTATCAGATATGTGCAATCAGATACGTCCAATCAGATATGTGCAATTAGATAAGTGCAATCAGATATGTGCAATCAGATATGTGCAATCAGATACGCCCAATCAGATATGTGCAATCAGATATGTGCTATCAGATATGCGCTATCAGATATGTGAAATCAGATATGAGCAATCAGATACGTGCAATCAGCTATGTAAACATAGAGTTGAAGCTAGGTGCTGAAACAAATGATACATACATATATTAAACATAAATAGATAACAGCACCAGGGACCAAGTTTTTAAGAGGTAAAGTAGTGAATTAAAATGCTACGAAAATAAGGGCATACTGCTGTTATTCATTTATGTTTAATATATGTATGTATCATTTGTTTCAGCACCTAGCTTCAACTCTATGTTTACGTTTACAGCATTATTGCTTGTACCCACTGAAGCTTCTATATGTAATGTGTTTATGTTGTCCACTTGTCTTTGTGAGAGATATACAATTAGATAGAGCCATCGTTTGTCTAATACATGCCTAACGGCTGTCTGAGTCGGCTCTATCGAAGTTGTTAGTGAACGGATGCTGCGAGTTTGGGGGAAGGGCTAGCTGGGGCTTGTGACCTTTGACCACTGGGGTGGTAATTTGCATACGGGAGAAATGACTCTGGATCAGAAGAATGTTTTTTGGACATTCCGATGGTCTAGAGGTTAGTTTCACTTGGTGCGTTATCGCTAGGCTGTGGTGTTGAATCCAGTGTCACAGGTTCGAGCCTCGGTCGGCGCATGCCCTTATTTTCGCAGCATTTTAATTCACTACTTTGATTAAACATGTTTTTTAATTGAGGTTCTCAGAAGACTTTATTACAACTGATTGTTGTTTCTAGTTGAGAAGAGCATAATAATAAACAAATAAATCAAATACAATTTTTTAAAATGTTTTATTTCAAAGGTCATGGTGAAGGGAGATAACTAGACCTACCACATTAATATCGACAGTCAGCTCCCATTTAGTTCCCATTTCAAATCCAACGCCTGCATTATTGACCACAATGTCTAGGCCACCAAGCGTCGACTTGATCTTCTGAAATGCATCTGAAATGATGTAACGCGGTCGTTAGAAACACAATCTAATTGTTATTTAAATTCTAAATCTAACTGATATTTAAACTCTCAATCTAATTGATATTTAAACTCTCAATATCATTGATATTATAAACTCTCAATCTAAATGCTATTTAAAATCTCAATGTAAATGATATTTAAACTCTCAATCTAAATGATATTTAAAACTCTCAATCTAACTGATATTTAAACTCTCAATCTAATTAATATTTAAATACTCAATGTAATTGATATTTAAATCTAATTGATATTTAAGTGTAAATGATATTTAAACTCTAAATCTAATTGAGATTTAAACTCTAAATCTAATTGATATGATGTTTCTGATTTTAAGAACAAAAGCAAGGATGCCATCTGAATAGTGAGCTATGGAGTACTTAGAAAAATTTAGATGGTCTGGTCACTACATCTGAGCTGTCTGGTTTCATGTTGTCGTGATTCTACTATCACTAAGACCAGATAGCCTAATGTCTGCATAATCACAACCTAATCCAAGGGCTGCAACTCATATAGCACTGACAAGTAAAAAGCATTCTAATTATGTTCCTTGATTAAAAAAAACAGATCACGAGGGTATTATACAACCAGAACAATGACCAAATGCCATTATTACACACTTGCATTTAAATTTCTGGTCTGTCCGTTTCGTCTGTCTAGTCAAAGTGGGTAAACACTTTTTGACAGCAGTAGGATTGAAACTCACGCCGTTCAGGTGAATTCAGGCAAAGCCATTGATCGCTCAGCAGGGCTTCTGTTACAGTGAATTATTTTTAATTATTTTCAATATAAAAAAGAAACATAAGCCAATAAACTACCGCTTTCATACCAATAATATTCCTAATTTCACTAAGGTTAAAATGTATCTTTTTTGTCTTCAGCCTACATTAGTTTGGTTAACAGCGCTATGTAAATTAAATTATTATTATTTTATTACAGTACATTAAATAAGTTTGAAATCAAACATTCGGAATGGCTAGATATTACTCAAAGGCACTTTTATTTAATGTATACATGTCACTTAGTGTACGCGTTAAATAGAAATACAAAGATGTCATCATTGGAGACTTTCAAACATGAAGGAAATACTCTAAATAGCAAAAAAAGAAAAGATCTCCATGTCCAGTCTAGATATAATATATATAGGTCTGTGAGAGATGCATTGCATTTAGAAACTACATTTAGAGTTTGTGTTGTTGTTGTTGTTGTTGTCCAGTGCTTTAAATTGTATGTAAAGAATATATAATGATGTATTTTAGAACTAGTGTCAGTTTAGTGCATTCAAAAAACAAAAAACATTAAGAATTTCAGTATTTTTGCTGTTTATTTAGTTGGCAACTTTGAGGGTCAATTTATCATCCTTGACATTTATGAGTTGTACTTGAAAATCTCCAATATTTCCGCTACGAAAATTTTCGATTTGAAAAAAAAAAAAGCAGTAAACTCTATACAGAAGGAACGTGCTTAAAGAGAATTGGGGGGTGGGGGGGGGGGTGTTGTTGGAAGTCGGGCTTAATTTCAGAAATAGAAATATGACTAGGTCTGTACACTAACTTGGCATTTAAAATTATTGAACTCTTCATGTCATTCTGCCTCGTACTTTTAACCACAGTGCGACCCCTCTGCTAAACTGGTTAAATCTAAAACCGATTGTATTGCTTTGGTCGAAGTTCAATCAATGGTTGTTATGTTTATCTTAAACATCAACACAAATACTAACAAACACACACTCGTGCACACACACACACACACACAATTACCAGTGAAATCGGAAGTGCTAGTGACGTCACACTTTTGAAAGAGAACACGATTTTTCCCGTATTTCGATTCAAATTCAGCTGCAGTTCTGGAGCCAAGTTCTGCGTTGACATCTGTCAAACCAACCTGGGGACATGAGGCGAAGTGACACAGTGTATGATGCCAAGTTCAATAAAAATAAATATCAATATCCGCGAAGCCAAATTGTCACCGTTAATGACGTCATTTTTACTTGCGTTTCTTTTTGGTAAATATTTATTGATTGCAAAGTATAGAACCGACAACTGTTCACTAACGTTACTAGAGTCTCTACCTAACTCACTCTTGGCTACCTACTTTAAAGAAGGAGGCTTTAAATATTTGTTTTTTGAACTGTAAATATGTAGGTAGGCGATCAATACATGATTCTTACACAGATCTACATGAGATGTTGTGTTTTGTTTGTTTGTGTATTAGTGGACGTCGTATTATCACTTTGTAAACATGGCATTCAGAATGATTTGTCATTTAAGGTCTACTTACATGAAACAGAGACTATTTGAATTCGAGTGAGAACAAAACATACGGACATAAAGGAATAAAATGTCTTGAGAGTTTCATCAAGTTGCTAGTTACAAATAAACAAGCAATAGACAAAGAATACTTTTTTTTTTAAACAAAGAGAAGGAACCGCTAAGTACTGCCGTTTATCTGAACATTACGCTATTCTGCTATCTAAAACAAAATTAATTAATTAGTACTAAATGATTAACTAATTGGTTAACTTATGGATGGATTCCTGTATTGTTGTTGACTACGAACTAATTGTGTCCAATGTAAACATGTTCCGAGACGTGGCGTGTCAAAACGTTAATACAAAATATATCTCTATCTCTCATTAAGTAGCATTTACTTCCCTTACTTTGTACATCAAACAAAATAATTAATCACCAACAATTTATTAACTAATAGTTTAATTTTTTTTTGGATTGATCCATGTCTTGTCAGGTTCAATTGTGCAAAGTATTAACTTCATCCAAACAGACAGACACACAGACAGAGCTGATATAAGTTGTTGTTGTTGTGTTTAAAGATGTATAACAATAACAAACTGTTACCATTACAAAAATATGCAGGATGTTCACTGACCTTGGCGCCATTTTTGAGCAAAATTTCGCAGAAAGCTTTCCCGAGTCCCTGAGCGGCTCCAGTAACCAAGGCAACCTTACCGGTGCTGCTCATGTTGCAAAGGTTTCTGGAATGATGTGAATAGACGCCAAGAAGTGCCCGGACCAGGCCGAATTTGGATGTTGCCTGGAAGAGAAACATAAAAAGATCATGTATTATAATGAATGGCCATGTTGAGCAAAGCTTTTCTCAATGCTTACAGAGTCTTTATTTTCATTCTTTGACTCAGTACCCTACATCCAATCACTCTTTACAGAAATACATTTTTTTTAAGAAAGGTCATCATTACAATTAAACGTGACCAGTAGTGTTAGGGTATCTAGCTAATATCATTCTGAAATTTTTCTGCTTCTGAAATTAAAGATGATATTAATAATTATTATTTTATTTTATTTTGGTTTCACCAGCTGTCCATCCCACCACAGGCTGCTAAATGATGCGCCACTGAAGGTGACAATATGTTCAGGTCTATCTATAGACACGATTCTAGATCTAGATGTAAACCATCTGTAATGGGAAAAAAAAAACACCAACAAACACAGACTTCACCCACAACTTTAGATCTAGATGTTTATTGAATAACAACCTGAAACATCATGATGTTGAGGATAGGTAAAGATGTGCGCCAACAAAATCAGGACACAGCTCAGTTTTTTTTTGGTTTTCTCTTTGAAGTTCTACTTTTTAAATTACCTACTTCATTTCCGCCGTTTTGGACTCGAGATTAAAAAGAATCCTTCACATTATTGATTTCCGTCTGATTTGAAAATTATATTTTCGTTGAAGAGATAAGATGAAGGCATCCGAGTGGTCAGATAAGAAATCATAAAATATAGAAAATAAAAAGTCGCTAGTTTTAACCAAGGCCATTCTGAATAGAATATAGTTCAAATCTCGTAAGGGGCGGATGTAACAGTCTTTATATTAAGTTAATGATTACCTCAATCAATTAGCGGTTAATGAACTTTCTTTTTTTTGAGAACTAAATTAGTGGATGACTTTGTGGAGCTGGTGAGGAGTTACGTTCTCTTTAAAGTTTTATCTCCCTTTTCAACAGGACGCTTTTAGCGTGATTTGACATAATCCAAGCACTAGGACAACTTTGTACAAGTGCTTCTTCTTCCCAAGTGACATTAGAGCATGGGTTGCCTGAATCAGCCAGGAAACCAATGACTTAGTAGATTTGAAGTCTCTCATTAACATGCTCGAATAGATGAACACATTGTAGGATTAAGGTGTAATCCTTTTCTCTTTTGATCTAACGTCTGTACTTTTTACACTAGGAACTTACCCCTATAATAAATGTTGGCGCGATTATCATTTTTAGGTTTTTATGAAGCCAAAAAAAAAGGTAACAGGTTTATTGTAATGATTTAAATATTCCTTATGCCAAATACTAGCCAAAAAGAAATATATCTACGAATTTGGTCGAAGCGTTTACTTATCAAAACTCAAAGCAATCTAATTTATTTGAATCTGAAATACTTCCTACTTAACGAGGAGTAGTGATTTCCCTTGGTTTTAATCTTGAATAATTATAGCAGCTCTGTCGTAATCCTGTATTTAATTATTTTGTCTATTTATTAAATACAACTTTCAAAAAAGTTTATTGTTTGTTTCGACAATGAGAAGAGAACAGATCGTTCTCCATTATGGAAAATTTAATATCATTATTTTAATTGTAGGCATAAATTGTGATTTTGAACCAAAATGCTGGCCCTTAGATAATCTTAAATATGTTGGTCAGTATCGGTCTACATAGTTGTAAGTTATTTTCATCTGTCAATACATAGCGAAGTGCAGTACAGATTATTAAAGCAAAGAATTAGGTCTACATAAGCACAACGACCTGTCCCGCAGCAAATGTCCCAAACTCATTAGACTTTGATGTCTGCACCATAACGTCCATTTTAATTGCATTGTCCTAAACACTTCCAGTTTGAGACCCACGAGTCGCCTTCAAAAAGCTTCACCACTTGGTCAGCAAGTTCTAAAAACATCTGTCAATGCCGAACATCTGTTACCATATTGGCTACACACATTAATAACAAAGAATAACAAACACCACCATTTCTATTTATTTTTTTATGTGTCTTTCGGTCTACATATATATTTTCTATGCAAATAAGATAAACCAAAAAAATCGTAGCTTAAAATATTATCTTCTGTCTGTATTTCTTTTGTTTATGTTCGATGACTTTTATAAACTTAAAAAAAATGTAAATCTTATCTTATACAGACGTTACTTCAACAAAGAAGATAATTACGTCAACGCATTTCATGACTGGGAAATCGGGATAAAGGATAGCACATAGGGACGTCACATAGGGACGTAAGACGTTTGTGGGCGATGACGTGAAACAGGGGAAACAGAAAGAAATGTGCTAAAACATCTGTGGTGAAATATCTGGTGAAAATGTATGCTGAAATGTATGAGAAATGTTTGATGAATTATGTGTTAAATGTTTGGTGAATTATGTGGTGAAATGTTTGGTGGATTATGTGGTGAAATGTGTGGTGAATTATGTGGTGAAATGTGTGTAACGAAACACTTCAAACATCTGAACATTTAATGGAACAATGTCCTTATTTTTTTAGAGAAATTAATTCACATGGTTAATCAGTTAGTTATTTCAGTGTTCGTGTGGTACACATGTTTGGGCCTCACGGAACAGTTAGTTATTTCAGTGTTCGTGTGGTACACATGTTTGGGCCTCACGGAACAGTTAGTTATTTCAGTGTTCGTGTGGTACACATGTTTGGGGCTCACGGAACAGTTAGTTATTTCAGTGTTTGTGGTACAACATGTTTGGGCCTCGCGGAACAGTTAGTTATTTCAGTGTTCGTGTGGTACACATGTTTGGGCCTCACGGAACAGTTTGGTTCCGCGGAACACAGTTTGGGCAACACTGATGTAGTTTAATGGATCTACTGAGATGTATGCTCAGGGCTTTCACTCTTTTCGTTTTGTTTTTTCAAAATATATTGGTTAGAGAAAAAAAACAAAACTCTACAATTCAATGCTATAAGCATTCGTCCTAAGTACATGCCTTAAAATGGAGGTAAACGAGTTGAATGTGTAAGTGGGTCACTGAATTGACAAAGTCAGCCCGTCTTAAGGCAGCAGGAAGAGAACACTTGATGTTCAATGACTTTCATACATCAAAGTCATACGTGCCCTACTTTCTTTGGGATAAGTCCCATTCTCTTTCTCTGTGACTCTCTCTCTCTCTCTCTCTCTCTCTCTCTCTCTCTCTCTCTCTCTCTCTCTCTCTCTTGCTCCTCTATATTTACAGCTTTCATCACTCCCCCCTCTGTTTCTCTCTTGTTTTATGGTGCTGTAATGCCCCCTCCTATTATCTGAACGTCCATAATGTCAACAAAAGATAGGATTGTCTTAAAGTCGGCTAGTCGAGCACCAGTAGATCTCAATCAAGCAACCTTGTCATGACAATACACGTAAGGACCCTTTAATGGATCTTGCTGAAAAACATGCTACGATGGTAAGATTAGACCCACCGTTATACTAGAAGAAATGCGTTCGTCCTCTAGAGTCTAGACATGTCAAGAGTCTGGAAGTTCAAGACTATTTTTCAACTATTAGATCATTTTGTTCTCGTTTTAAGAATTAATTCAAACTGTATCGGTGGCCATCAAGTTTTTTTTGGGGGGGTGAGTTTATTGGGGGGGGGGGGAGTCACTTTTGAAACAAATATAATCATGATCATAAATTTGTTTTGACATGTTAGTTTAGTGAGTCACAGTAATTGTTTTATTGATGTAGGCCCCAGGCTCCCCACAATACGATTCGTGCGAGTCACAGCGAGACGAATCGTTACAGTAGGCCTGAAGACAGACCTCTGACATAGCAACGAACTGTTGATCTCTACTGACCACAGGCTGCCACATCACATGTCTGTTGTCAGGCCTAGTGTAACGATTGGTCTCGTTAAAGGCGATTCATGCAGTCCTTAGATGGGATTCACGAAAACCACACAGGCGATTCACGAGACCCACGAGAACAGCAAAATTATTAAACCTTCTATTTTCATAAGCGCTTCCCTTGCACAGTGGTTAGTGTACTGGTTTCAGGAGATTTTAGCATTCGAGTTCGAATTCAGGTCGTTCACCTTGTTTTATAAATGCTTTTAAAAAGCGATCACCCGAATATCCCCGTCTTTCTCCCCACACCCCTAAACAACTGATCCAGACAAGTGATTGTTTTATCGCATATTGAGAAAGCTAAAAGCATGATATTGTGCTAAACAAAAACAGATGGTAAAAATATTTCTAATCGCACAGATTTATAATTGTTAGTCTAGATCTATAAACAATTTAATTACATGGCTGATACAAACTAATTGATTCAACTTTACTTAATATAGGCTTTTTTGTTTGCCTATGCTCATGAAGAAATGACACTATATACACGAATGACATCCAGACTGTGTGAACATTTAATGAGACAGCACAGCATCAAGACAAAGGTTGTAATTTTGTATTAAAAAAAAACATCAGTGGTGACCCTCCTGAGATATACACCTGGTGTCGTCATACTGCTGATGGTCATACTACAGTTGAAATCATACTGCTAATGTCATACTGTAGATGCCGTCAACTTTAATGGGGGGGTTTTATGCAAGTTGACTGGACAAAACATGAGTCTTGGAGATTGTCACGATCTAAGATGGTGCTAGATGGATATTCAATGAAGAAACTTCTCTTCAACAAATACAAATATTTTAATTCAAAACTTGGAAAAGCTATTCACAAATAATTACAATGGTTAAATGTACTTGAATAGAATAGAATGTGTATATATTTCTACTAAATAAATGATCTACACAATAATATAATTATGTCTTCTTCCTTTGAGTTCTAACACGAGACTAACGCTAATATCTAGAATATTACAGAGCTTTGGGCGCTTTGCCATGTGACTAAAATCTTTTTGCCGCTTGGTTAATCAATCTGACCAATAAATGCAGCTCAATGTACAATAATTAATATTTCTAACCAATCACATTCACTCCAAAACATAAATTTGTTGCATGATGAAATTCCCCGAAGTAGCTGAAATTCTGCTGGCAGACCTTGGGCTAAATATAGATACAGTGTACGTGACAGTGATTTATGAATAGATTTTCCATGAGGTGCAATGAAGAAAGGTTTGAGAAACGTTGCGATAAGCTCAACATTTTAAACTCTCTAACTGTTTACACTGAAAGCGAGAAGTCAAGAGGACAACGTACGTTTATACACTCACGGCCTGCAGATATCAGAGTCTGAACAGAAGATCTCGTTTATTTTTAATAACTCGCAAGTGGGCGTGGCAGTGAGTGAAGTCTTAGAGAAAGTGATATTGTCTGCTGCTCGCTAGGGCTGATGTGGTGATGCTCCAGCAGCCCGTGTCTCTATCAGATTTGTGTCTATAGGATTTTCACCAAATGTTTACATCTTAAAGACAGGCAGAACAAACAAATGAACTCAAGATGAAACAAACTCAGAGATGGGCTAGTTGGGCACAGCATTAGACTTCGTAGTTTGTAATGTTATGGGGGGGGGGGGAAAGGGTGATGGCTAAATGGTCAAGCGCTTGGCTTTTTAACGGGATCTCGGGTTTGAATCTCGGCGTAGACTGGGATTTTGAATTTTGAGATTTTTAGGACGCCCAAGAGTCCACCCAACTCTAATAGGTAAAATAATAAGTTGTTGGTCGTTGTACTGGCCGCATGACACCCTCGTTAACCGGTGATCATAGAAACATGTTAATTTGACATCATACACTCTATAGATTGCAAAGTCTGAAAGGGGCATTTTCATTTTTTTTCCTTACGTTGCACAGATATGTAACAAAATGAATGTTGCAGACCAGCACAAAGTAAAGAGAACTTCAACCAAACAGTAAGGTACTAGTATAGACTAGATGTAGACGCTAGCACATCGAAGATGGGTATCAAATTATTGGTTAAATAGTTTTGTAGTTTCCTGAGCGTTAGATATACACGCTGGGCAGGGCACGAATCCCATATGGGGATCAAACGTATGCCAAAAGAAGTATTTGTTTTGGTGATCTGAAAGGTGGTCGACGTTGCAGAGGTGCCCCACGGAAACGTGGTGGATTAAGTTGAATTAGTCCCTTTTATATGTCGCCGCAGGAGGAGCTCATTAGTCTTGGCTGGTTACCCACCTAGGAGACAAACTCTGAATCCAAACCTCTCTTGTGGCTGTCAGTATCTTCAAATTTATTTATTTGTCTATTTATTAAATGTGCTTTTTTTGCCTGAATGACTCCAATGTACCTCTGTGAAGAACGACTCCTTAATATTTTGATTTGAGAGAATGACCAAAGTGTTATGAGTCTATAGAGGGAACATAGCCCTGCACTTTGTAATAGAGGGAACATAGCCCTGCACTTTGTAAAAGGAGGCCATTTCTATTGTTTCTTTCTACCTTTTTCTTCAATGTATGAAGCAGGATGTATTATGTATACAGTCATCAGAGTGGGCTTTTTTGTTTCTTTTACCTGAGAGTCATTTCATACAACTTACCAATAATCAGGTCAAATCAATATTTGATCGAATCCATCACTCCCCCTAAGTGTTTAAGATCTAAGTCACGAAGATGTCTGCGGCACGAACCTAAGTCATTCATAAACCTAAAACTTGTTTGTTTTTTTACATTTAGACGATATTAGAATTGAGGCAAATACCCTAGGTGTTATAATAAATGCCAGAGCAATGTATTGTCAGTGTTTCGTGAATAGTTGTTCCACGAACTACTGGAATAATTAACTAGTAAGCAACCACGTGAATTAAAAAAATACGCAAAGCGTTCCGCTAAAGACTCAGAATATGCGATATGTTCCATTAAGTAAAAAGTTTGGAAAACACTGCATTAGAGCATCGGGCGGGTTGCCTAAATCAGCCAAGAAAAACAATTTCAACATATTTCAAGTCTCTAATTAACATGCACGACTAGATTGACACATAGATTCGCGTAGGACGTAGTTATTTTATTTGAAGTCAGCCTTTAATCTATCAGTTAAGATTTAAAAGTCTAAGTCACTTCAAACCATAGCCTATACTTCAAACCTATTTCTGTTATGATTACGAAGACAAGGTAGTAACCAATCAAGTTTTTGTTTACTGTCACGTGCTGTGTTGCCATTTTGTTTTTCGGTCATTACATTCAACGAAACTGAACGTTGTGTTTACATTGTAAGGGGTAGGTCACTTCACGTTTTTTCCCAGGCTTTCCATGAGTGGCACTAGGAGACTTCTGCTACAAAATAGTCCACCTGGAAAGGTTAAATGTCATGACAACAGATTTGTACGTAGAGTGTGTGTGTCCTGAAAACCAAAAGGGAGAGGGGTATAAATGTATCTGCGCGTGAGTCTAGCTGGAAGAGAAAAAATGGAAAGAGAGGAAACTGGTGTTTTATAGTAATTGTACCTACAGAACCTGAAGGGATAAAAGATTGTATATAAGATCTGAGGCATCGCAAAGGTTGGTGCCCCGATACTATCAGCTAGTAATGTCACCCTAACCTGCAGTCGCACAATTCTTTGTTCTCCCTAAGAGAAAACAACAAAAAACAAACAAACAAACATAAAATATAAAAAAAAAAGCTTATATCAAGTGCAATATTTGTAGTTCCACTCAGGTCGCCGCGGGGGAAGTTTTCTGTGCTCCCAGGTCCCAGGACCATTCTGATCTGGGAATCTGCTGCTATTCCAATGTAGTTGTATTCTAGTGTTAAAAACACTTAGAATACTATTCCCCCCCCCCCTCAATAAAAAAAAAGGACTAGCTTTAATCAACATTCGTTACATATGGATCTGGATCTCAAATGTTCCTTGAATATATATTTGTAAAAAAAAATTCGGGCTTTTGAGGTGACAGTTTTTGAAACACTGGTGTGTAAGGCTTACATGCCAAGATAATGTCACAGCAAAATAAAAATGTAGTAAAAAATATTTGCAACTTAAGTTGACATTTGACCTAGACGATCTTTGTGATAACATTGGGCAAAGATTGTTTTATGTAGTCAGTTTCTAGGTAAGCAGTAGAGATAACATCAATCTTGACTTAAAGGATAGCTGAACTTTTCTAATCTTTCTAACAAAAAATGAGGCCAAAAAACTAGATTCGTCCTGGAATTTTTTTATGGGGAAACCGATTGTTATTAAAGATTAAAAGTGGAATATTTAATTTTCTTGGACATAGCTTACGCCTCTCCCCCCTCTTCTTTACATTTTCTCTATGCCCCCCCCCTTCCAAACCTCAGGAGAAACACTAAGATATAAGCACTAAACCTACAAGAGGAATCAGATAGACTGCCAACGAAAGATCAAAAGTAGAATCATTAGCGCAAATATGATAAGGAAACGAAAAAATATACATTATTCTAATTACACTTTGTCCCCATCACAGTTCCCTGTGACAGAAAGACCCACGAGCGATTGTTCCCTGTTACACAATAGCAACTATTACAATGTTGATAAGTATGCACATAAACAGATCAATAGTAAAGATAGAGAGACTATAACCAAACGATGCTTCTTCTTGATACATAGGGGATAGGTTCTATAGAAGAGTGGGTATAAAGAAGATAGGTATATAGTACAATAGTGTCGGACTATATAGAAGATAGGTATATAGAGAGAATAGTGTAGGCCTATGTAGAAGATAGGTATATAGAGAGAATAGTGTAGGCCTATGTAGAAGATAGGTATATAGAGAGAATAGTGTAGGCCTATGTAGAAGATAGGTATATAGAAAGAATAGTGTATAAAGAAGATAGGTATATTGAGTCGGAATGGTGTATAAAGAAGATAGGTATATATAGAGAGAATAGTGTAGGCCAGGCATGTCAAACTCGTTAAGGTGTATGGGCCGCATAAAAAACTTACTGTATCCTAAGGCGCCGCAGCCAAAAAATCAGTTGCAAAGCAGCTTACTAGATTTATTTAAATTAGAAACAATACAATAGAATACAATAATTAATGGCGTATTTGTATCTTAGTTAGCTAAATTTGCAGTACAATTTGGTAATTAAAAATTACTATGATTGCGCATTGTTTTCTTTGTCCTGATATATTTCTGGGATACAAGTTTATTAATATCGGGTGGAAGTTTGTTTGTCACTGACACTATCATCACTGACGACAAATTTTGATCAGATAATCTCGAACGGTGAGGTGATTTGTAGCTTTCATTATAGAAAAGAACTGCTCACAGATATCAGTGCTTGCAAAAATAGCTAGAATTCTGGCTGCAAATTTCCGCAATTGAAGGTACGTTTAGGTAAATAACTAAATTTGGCGCAGCTACTTCTTTATACTTTGCTTTCAACAAAGAATCTGACTGCAATTCTATCAGCTCTAGTTACCAGCAGCAGTTTCAGAAGCAAATGAAAATGGAGATAAAAACAACGAAAATTTTTGCGCGTCTGAAACGAAGTCATGAAAACGGCCAGTGGAAGCATCTACTAACGATTCCAGGTTTAAGACATATTTACCAAATGTTGTAGCCGTATTAAATCTTTTTAGTTCCTGACAAGTGAACAAGATTTCCTCTTCATATTTGATTTATCCATAGTCGTAATTTTGCTTGCTTGAAACCACTTCACATGAACACACGCAGTGGTGACAATTTAGTCTTTACTTTGAAGTTTCAAATTCAAGTCTTGCAGGTGACCAGTGAAATTATTAGCAAATGCCAAATCCTGAACCCATTCGTCAAAATGGAAATGTTCAACAGGTTCACCTTTGATTTTCAGAAACAATACAATTTCTTCACGCAGTGCAACAAATCTCTTCAATTCTTTATGACAGGAGAGCCAGCAAATTTCGTGTCCAATGTCATTCAGAAACATTAAAATTGGCGATGATTTAAGCAACAGGCACCATTAAAATTGATAGCGACTGAAACCAGTCTTATGACATGTTAAAATTGTAATTGCTTTGTGCGTTATGTTTCTTGGTGAATGATGCACCGAAAATGAGCAAATTTAAAATTAGCATTAGTCTCTCTTATTTTTGCAAATAGCTTTGCATCAAAACCATTTCATAATGATTAGTGCGCCATCCGTTGTTAGACTAGATAGCTTTACCAAAGGTAAATTGTACTGCATTATCACCTATTTCTCAAAAACATCCTCGCTTGTTGTGGTGTTACGTATAGAACAAAGCTCAAGTAGCTCCTCATGTATCTCAAAATTCCTGTCACAGGTCCTTATGAGTATAGCCAACTGTGCTACAGCCATTACATCAGTTGACTCATAGAGAGCCAATGAGAATATTTCAAAATAATATTTTATCTTTAACTGTTCACACAAACTGACTGACATGTCAATTATTCTATCTGCCACAGTGTCACCAGTTAAAGTTATTTCTTTCAATGCTTTCCCATTTTCTGGACTTCCGCAGCTTTAACGACACACTCCTTCATAAAATCCCTTTCACTAAATGATTTGCTATGGCTTGCAATTAAGTTTGAAAAAAAATGTAGCTGGCTTTTACTGCAGACTCAATCTCGTTGTTCAGTTTAACAAATACTATTTTTCAATTCAAACAGCTTGTCATGTTTTATTTTCCAGCGTAATAATTTAACATTATTTTTATAATTTTTGAGGTGGCCAAGTTGATGCGGCCCCCGAAAGCCGTGTTTGACATGCCTGGTGTAAGCCTATGTAGAAGATAGGTATATATAGAAAGTGTATTTAGAAGAAAGGTATATAGAGAAAACAGTATATATAAATAATGGATAAGGTATATAGAATAATAGAAGACTGTCATGTTTTATGCGCTCAGGACTGTCGTTAGGTGGTCTCGATTGTCCCGGGTTCGAATCCTGCCCGCTGTAATCCCCGTCGTCCTGTGATAAGTAGGGGGGGGGCTGAGATGTAATTATTTTCTACTTCTGAAGGAACATCCGAAGCATCTAAACATTTTACTAATAGGGTGCCTACAATTTCAGGAATCTGAAATTGTTGAGCACTACCTTGGTAACGTTTGAGGACAGTTGGTTTGTGAAACTAATGAGGAATTGTACAAGCTTGAAGTTGACAAAGACTATGAGGTGACCTACTTATATGTACAATAGTATTCACGTAAGCGCCTGAAGTTCCTCGAGATTTAACGAGACAAAGATTGACATAGTAGAAATTTAATCCAACATGAAAGCTGCAGTCATTGATGCGGAATGGCTTATTGTGCTGCGAAATAATAGATCTAGATCTAGACGACTGACACAATAACATATTTTGAAAAAAGTAGAAACGAGAGAGACAGGTGGACGAGAGACACAGGGAGACAAGAGACATAGGGAGACGAGAGACACAGGGAGACAAGAGACACAGGGAGACAAGAGACACAGGGAGACAAGAAACATAGGGAGACGAGAGACATAGGGAGACAAGAGAGACAGATAGACGAGAGACACAGGGAGACGAGAGAGACAGATAGACGAGAGAGACAGATAGACGAGAGACACAGGGAGACGAGAGACACAGGGAGACGAGAGACACAGGGAGACGAGAGACACAGGGAGACGAGAGAGACAGATAGACGAGAGACACAGGGAGACGACAGAGACAGATAGACGAGAGACACAGGGAGACGAGAGACACAGGGAGACGAGAGAGACAGATAGACGAGAGACACAGGGAGACGAGAGAGACAGATAGACGAGAGACACAGGGAGACAAGAGACACAGGGAGACGAGAGAGACAGATAGACGAGAGACACAGGGAGACGAGAGACACAGGGAGACGAGAGAGACAGGGAGACGAGAGAGACAGGGAGACGAGAGACACGGGGAAACGTGAGACACAGGGAGACGAGAGACACAGGGTTGCGAGAGACACAGAGAGACGAGAGACAGGGAGACGAGAGACACAGGGAGACGAGAGACATATGAGTAAAAGTGTTTACTTTCGTAGAGAGGTTGAGACAATGGAGTTACAGAGAGAGGCAAAGACCAACAGAGAGACGGATATAGAGAGGGAGATATAAAAAGAGAAAGAGACTGACAGAGAAAAAGAAAGAGAGAAAGAGACCAACGGAGAAAAAGAGAAACAACACATTGCATGTAGAGAAGCTTAGGTTGCGTTAAAATTAGATTTTAAAGTTACCAGAGACAGCTCAGATGTAGTCAGAAATCTTTTTTCAATACCTAGTTAGTCAGTAGAGAGCTACTACAGAGTTACGGCTTGTTATAGAATTTTACTTAATGTTAAACTTGTTACAGACGCTGCATTACATATACGGTATTATTGTATATATCGAGACAAACAAAAATATAACAATACAATTGTAAATACTTATTTAAAAAACAAAAGGGTATCTTTGTAACGCTTATGTTCCACCATCACCCCACCCCCAAGAGCGATTTTATGCACACAGCTCCCTATTTAAAAAAATAAAGCCGTTTGTGGAGTCGATTATCAGGCCTAGGGACTAAATGTCCCGACCATCGTATTTGGGACCTCTTTAATGTGCGTGGATACTGTTCGTGTGAGACAGCTGTTAGATGTCAACGTCTGCTATGTGGTCAAACCAATTTTTTTCTTATACAGCGCCGTAGGAATATACTGCACAGCATTCTGAACTCTGAAGCATAGAAGTGTGGTAAAGGAGTGGGGAGTACAGCACTGATGACTTTCAAAAACTACACTTAAGACTGACTATAGACAAAAACTACACTTAAGACTGACTATAGACAAAAACTACACTTAAGACTGACTATAGACAAAAACTACACTTAAGACTGACTATAGACAAAAACTACACTTAAGACTGACTATAGACAAAAACTACACTTAAGACTGACTATAGACAAAAACTACACTTACTTAGGCTGACTGTAGACTTTAAATAACAACGCTTACTTTGACAGATATGACTAAAGATTATATACCTTTTTTAATTGTATATTGTCAAAGTATAGCTCACTTTAAAAGGAAGGCTACTGATATTGACCACTAAGACTGAATGATGTGGTCAGTAGGCAGACGAGATAAACATGTCCACCAAAGGATGTTTCTATGAAGCTTTTCTGTTGGCTCACTTTCCTCTCGTAAGGTTACTTTGACATTAAGTAACGAAATAAACATTTCTCCTAGCTACGAAGAAATATGAGGTTATTGTGAAAGCTAGAGCGATATGCAGTGTTTAAATTTGGACTTAACACAGAACCGGTTTATCGTGAGTTATCTCTCTTTAATAAGCAACATGGTTGACATTTTTAAACTTGTTAGCGGACCCGGTAGTTTTTATTCTGTGCGTCTGTCTGTCGAGATTTGAGCTTGATACTATAAGAACTATTTAGATTCACATTTCACAAGCGTCCCCATCGGGTTCAAATTAAGTGCAACAGATTGTTATAATTTTGAAACTTAACTTCCTTTTCTAATTAGTAAATATGCAATATTTTTTTTTCCAAATCGGATATACACCACTTTTGAAGCAAGATTTCGGAATGTTATATTGTACATGTAAATTATGATTGATAACTTTAGTAAATATACGAAATAGATGTGCTGTCGTATGCATTTTATATGTACAGTCACAGATGAAGCAAACTTCAATACGTATTCAAGATGATCAGACACGTCCCCTGGTGTTGTATAAAACTGTGTTTAACTAAATTTGTAAGATTAAACCCCGAAGTCTCCAACGAGTTTGTTAAATATCAACTCCAATATTTTTCTTGATTATTGTTACAACTTTGCATTAGTCATATTCGTCAATGTCCTACAGATAAATACCTTGTAACTACAGGGATAAAAAGAGGTCTAGTGAATGATCCAGGACTATGTTCAGACGATTTGAATTTTTGACTTCACGATAGCAAGTGAGACGAAAAGATTATGGTAAAAAGAAATAGGGAGATAGAGATTGAGAGAGAGTTTGAGAGATAGATAGGGAGAGAGAGAGAGGAAGAGATAGAGAGGGAGATAGAATGGGAGATGGAGAGGGGAAGAGATGGGGAGAGAGAGAAGAGAGGTAGAGAGGTAGAGAGTTAGAGAGAAAAAGAGAGAGAAATAGAGAGGGAGAGAGATGGAGAGAGAGAGTTTTGTTTAATCATAGGCTGGCACTATTTCTATAAATCCTTTCTCTTTTAGTTTTGTTTGTTTTACATGTTTCGGATGTTCCATCGGAATGTAAGATAATTACATCCTAGCCCAAAATCTTTCTGCAGGATTGCGGAGCATGGAGGCGGACAGGGTTCAAACCCGCACCATAGATACAACAGTCCAGAGCGTATACCACACGACCAGGCAGCCGTCTGATGTCATTCGATCATGCTGAATCAGGTAGAAAACCACTGGCTTATTGCAGTTCCTAATGAACACATATGACTTAATTAACTCATGGATACGGGTAAGATATAATTATCTTATTTTTACAATTCACGTCACAACTTCATGGAGGAACCTGGAACTTGGAAGAAACCTGGACAAGAATCTCAAAAACGGCTCAAACGATTTCCCTAAAAATGTAACATGTTGCTGTATACCGGTGAGACAAGAATTACTCGATGGCCACACGGGGAAAACTCGAGTTAGACCTTTATCATTTTTCAAAGAAAAAAAAATTAAATTTGGCTTGAGAACTATGTCTAGATCTAGATCCAACATCGGTTTTGAGGTTTTGTAAGGACAATCGCGTTCGTGAATTTCCAAGTGTAAGGCATTATTTTTTCAAGAGTTTAATAAATTTAAGTTCAGAAAAAAGATTGCGCATCGTCTTCTTAGTCAGGATCTAAAGTATTAGATCGATACGTTCGCTGTACCAGGAATGTCCAGGATTCTTTCTGATTTAGAAAGAAGGGTTAGGGTGTGGTGGGTAAAATGTGTTCTCTTGTTATTTAATCTAACATTCAGTCATGAAGAGAAAACCAATCACTCTATAAGCTGTATAAAGGAGGTATTGTCTTCTTAAGTATTTTAAATGTTATTCTTGTTAAACTAAAGCCTGTTATTTGTAAGACAAGATCTCTTAGCCTAGTTTGAAGACTGTACAAGCTCTTCAGGTCACTCACTAAGGCTTTTACAATACGAAAATATGTATCAGACAATGAGGATTATCGGTTTGACTGACAAATTGATGACGACGCCTATATTTGAACAGCTCGAGGTCACAATGACTAAATGCTAAACTACACGACCAACAAGTCAAGTCAAAGTTGTTGACATGACAATCATGTAGACATGCCATATCTCTTGCAAGTACTAAAGATTTGTATTGTTTTGTTGCAGTGCCAAAGATCTATTCAATCTTACCTGCAAACAGTGCTTTTTTTTTTTGACGGTACGCACCGGTACAGCGTACCGGCACCTTTTTCAATGTTATTAATTATTAATTTTCTTGTATTTTAACGTTTATTCTTAATTTCTTAGTAGTTAAAAGGTAGACAATCCATCACTGATTACCGGGACGCTTAGTTTTAGACTCAAAAGGCACTGACTGTAAATGTATGTCAAATTACAAACACATTTAAATAGAAGATAAAAACAAACATATTATGTGGGCCTTTTTTAAATTGAAACAAACATATTATGTGGGCCTATTTTAAATTGAAACAAACATATTATGTGGGCCTATTTTAAATTGAAACAAACATATTATGTAGGCCTATATTAAATTGAAACAAACATATTATGTAGGCCTATATTAGATTGAAACAAACATATTATGTAGGCCTTTTTTAAATTGAAACAAACATATTATGTAGGCCTATTTTAAATTGAAACAAACATATTATGTAGGCCTATTTTAAATTGAAACAAACATATTATGTAGGCCTATTTTAAATTGAAACAAACATATTATGTAGGCCTATTTTAAATTGAAACAAACATATTATGTGGGCCTATTTTAAATTGAAACAAACATATTATGTAGGCCTATATTAAATTGAAACAAACATATTATGTAGGCCTATATTAAATTGAAACAAACATATTATGTAGGCCTTTTTTAAATTGAAACAAACATATTATGTAGGCCTATTTTAAATTGAAACAAACATATTATGTAGGCCTATTTTAAATTGAAACAAACATATTATGTGGGCCTATTTTAAATTGAAACAAACATATTATGTAGGCCTATTTTAAATTGAAACAAACATATTATGTAGGCCTATTTTAAATTTTGTAGAGCATAGAGACTTTCCATATTAGCAAACTCATATAGGGCCATATTCAGATTCAAAAAAAAAATTGGATACATTGTAAGGTATTATAGAATTTTGAAATTTATTGTCAGCTTGCTCGAATTTACATGCAGTCGCCATTAAGTCTCCATCCACGTTTAGCTTTTTCCTCTTCCGGTCTCAATGCTCGCTCGAACAGTTTAAAAAAAGACTATAGGATCAATTTTCTAAAAAAATAACATATCAGTTGCTACACAAGCTTTTGCCCATGCAGCGCTACGGTTTGAATAGTTGATGTTTGATATATGTTTATTTTACCAGAAACACTCTTAACCCCCCCCCCCCCCAATAAAACGGCCCGCATTACAACTTTCCCTTATCCCAAACACAAGTTTCTCGTCCTCAATTTCTATGTCTTTTTTTTTCTTTAAGTCTACAAACGAAGGGCCCGCAACTCCCTATCATAGAGTATGCACAAACACTTTTTAGGCTTATCAGTTTGGCCATTGTCATTGAATTCTAAAAGCTCATAGCTATACCTGATACACGTACTACGCTACTGATGAAATAGTTGGAATATGTGAGTATTGCCTGGAACACTTTGAAACCCATCCCTAAAACGGCACACATTACAACGCTGGCCCACATAACAACACTGACCCACATTACAACGCTGGCCCACATGACAACGCTGGCCCACATAACAACGCTACCCCACATTACAACGCTACCTCACATTACAACGCCGGCACACATGACAACGCTGGCCCACATGACAACACTGGCCCACATGACAACGCTGGCCCACATGACAACGCTGGCCCACATGACAACGCTGGCCCACATGACAACGCTGGCCCACATGACAACGCTGGCCCACATGACAACGCTGGCCCACATTACAACGCTGGCCCACATTACAACGCTGGCCCACATGACAACGCTGGCCCACATTACAACGCTGGCCCACATTACAACGCTGGCCCACATGACAACGCTGGCCCACATTACAACGCTACCCCACATTACAACGCTGGCCCACATGACAACAATAGCCCACATGACAACGCTGGCCCACATGACAACACTACCCCACAAGTTTTCTCGCCGTCCGATTCTGTAAGTTTCCGTTATATTTGTTTCTTCCCTCCTTCCATCGAACGGCCCGCAAACCCACGCCATGGAGTCTACACAAACATTTCTTACAGCCCATCAGTCTTCATAGGATAATGTCCCCACCCCAACAATACACTTTTTGGCCCTTGTATATTCAGTGGAACAGCCAGTATTTGAAGCTCAGTTCACCATTTACATACTTATTTGTATTTTGTCAATCATAGAACTAGATCTTAATTCGGGATGCACCTTATTTGCTATCTCCCATCTTTCCAAACTGTTCATATGTACATTCACTTACACTTTTAATAGGCCCTTATATTCACTGGTGGTATAAGATATTTTTATAATTATTATTTTTTGTTCAGCCGGTAGCAATAAATGTTAATTCCCCACCTCTCTCAGCCACATCATTTCCTTCTGCCACAATTTGAAATGACGCTGCTGTGTTTTAAAAACTGATTTAGTAAATCCTAATTGTATTTCATAGTTACCGCCCTTTAATTTCATTCATTCACATGACAAGTTATAAAAATAGAAATATTACAATTGAAAAGTAGGCCCAAGTAGCAAGTGTCCTTATTGATTTGTAAGGTTGGTAACAAGTATCGTGATGTGTGCTATAGGCCTATGTACAGATTTATTTAACTAATTAATTTGCTGGCGTTTTTAGATTTATATCCTACCTTGAATCAATCGTCTGGCGTGCTGGTCATATAGAGTATTAACAATGTGATAACTCCGAGAAGTATTTCCGTGAAATCCAATGAAACATGCACTCAGTGGAAAGATTTGAGAATAGAACTAGCACTCAGTAGCAGACTTCAACCACCGTGTCCAAGGACGCTTTGTTACGGTACGCTCGCAATGCTGCGCGTGAACAGAAAGTTCTGACAGCCGGTGTGAAGTTGTGACCGAGATAGCGAGCGAAAAGAGAAGCACAAACACTCAATGTAGCGACAATGATTATATATATATATATATATATATATATATATATATATATATATATATATATATATATACAGTGCTTTCTTACAGTATATATATATACAGTGCTTTCTTACAGTATATATATACAGTGCTTTCTTACAGTATATATATACAGTGCTTTCTTACAGTATATATATACAGTGCTTTCTTACAGTATATATATACAGTGCTTTCTTACAGTATATATATACAGTGCTTTCTTACAGTATATATATACAGTGCTTTCTTACAGTATATATATACAGTGCTTTCTTACAGTATATATATACAGTGCTTTCTTACAGTATATATATACAGTGCTTTCTTACAGTATATATATACAGTGCCTAGCGGCACCTTCAAAAAATGTGTGGATGACTTTTCTTGTATTTGAACGTTTATTATTAATTTATTTATTAAGTAGTTGGAGCATATATGTATACAAAGTAACGTTCTTTTTCCTCATATAGGCCTATTATATTAGTAAGTGGACAGTCGACATACTGTGCAACTACTTCTGGACCAGCCTGTATATATCTATATCTTTCATCTCCGGTCTTTTCATCTTTGGTCATTTCATCCCCGGTCATTTCATCTTTGGTCCTTTCATCCCTGGTCATTTCATATTTGGTCACTTCATCCCTGGTCATTTCATATTTGGTCACTTCATCCCTGGTCATTTCATATTTGGTCACTTCATCCCTGGTCATTTCATATTTGGTCACTTCATCCCTGGTCATTTCATATTTGGTCACTTCATCCCTGGTCATTTCATATTTGGTCACTTCATCCCCATCTCTTCACTCCCAATGACATATTTTTTTCTTAGTCACTGTGTAGTAGTACTTGTAGGGTATTAACTTTAAGGACTGATTTCATCTAATATATATATATAAATTTGTTTATATACAATGTTTGAAGGCATGTGTGAGTCTTGTTGAGCAATCAAATAATGTGTAAATAACTAGATATATTGTAATGCGGGTTTGGTATGTATTCGATGTAGGGATGTCAATATTATCCTGCGCATATTGCATAAGTAATGATCAAAGTCCAAGGTATGGTGGAAGTAGTGGAAATCTTTTGAGAGATGAGAACAATTAGAATACTTATGATCATGCTGCCTATAAATTACCTCCTGACGGCCATTTTTTTCACTTTATCTTAATTGTCAATAGTTCTTTTCTGAATATAGGCGCGTCATTTTCACCTTGATATACTGTTTTATTTCTTCAAATAAACGCCGATTTCAACCCTCCACTGAAGCCGATTCATATCACCGATTCATATCACCGATTCATATCGCTTATATACGCTTTGTTTTAATCTCCGTTATAATATTAAAGTTATAAAATGTGTCACTGACGAACTTCCAAGGAAGAAATCTACAACCCAATCAGAAACAATGTACAGCAATACGAATCTTCTGTATCTACCATACAGCCTATATATATATATGTTAAATATATTAATAAATTATTCAATCTAATTATAGCCATATGTGTGTATTTATTTATAATATAGATAAACAGACAGACATACAGTCAGACATACATACATACATACATACATACATACATACATACAGACAGACAGACAGACAGACATACAGACAGATAGACAGATAGACAGATAGACAGACAGATAGATAGATAGATAGATAGATAGATAGATAGATAGATAGATAGATACTGTTTTTATTAGCTAAAGTATAGCTGTCTAATCAATTCATATATAATCATCAAGCTAGCTAACCAATTAGATAAAAATTTTGCCAAGACTCCCGTTATATCACCAGGTTATTGAGGGAAAATATTAAGACTAATTTAGTTTTAACAAGGTTACAAAGACAGTTTGTGAGGAAACACAAACTCAAAATTAGCCCCAGAATTGGTCCGCCACAGGCAGGTTTCAATGTTTTCAAATAGAATATCAGAAACCACAATCCTAAGTTCGTCAAAAGAGATTTGCGCGTGTGGTAAGTGTTGCCTAGTATTACTATTTCTATTTTTTTTTGTTCCGACTAACGACTTGATAGCACAGGATACGGAGATGTATTAATTGTATTATTATGACATTGTTTATATTCATTTGTATTCAATGAACTGAAAGTTATGAAGATATAGTTCAATGTGAAACTGGCCTAATGGATGTTACTGAATGAGGATCTAACTAATTGATGTAATTGTTTTGATATTGGGCCAATATCTCATTCAAAGCCTCAACAAAAAATTTCTTCACTAGTAATAATAGTGAACAGTTGTAAAAATGGTGTATTTTTATGAGAAAAAAAAATGCTTGCATACAGGGCCGGCCCTAACAAATGCGGGGCCCTATGCAAAATTGAATGCGCGGGGCCCAGTCTGGGTAGGGACAAGCATAACATCAAAATAAAGATTTTGTAATAGAAAATACATTCATTATTGCAATAAATTTTTATAAATGAAAGCTGACAATGCCGTTTTTTTTTTTTATCGCGTTTAGGATTAGCACCCCAAAATGACAATTTTGTGTATTTTTCAGGAGATTTTTAATTTTAGGAAATTTCCAGGAGCCCCTGAAAAATCAGGAAGCCGCAGATTACCTGTTATTATATATAAATTATAATTTTTTTAATTTAATAATTTACACCTAGAATTAGCGCGGGGCATATGAAAGTGTGGTACCACTGCGACCGCATAGTTTGCAGCGTCCTAAGGCCGGCCCTGCTTGCCTAGTTGATTTTAAAAGTTAAATTTTTCAAAAAAGAAAAAAGTATATGTTGCCTCTAAAATGGCAAAAACCCCAGCGATTTATAAATCCATGTGACTATTCGAAACGCATTATTCACGACTTTTGATCCTATATCTGCTCTAAATGTGCACAAAGTAGTTAAGTTCAGTTCTAATTGTTTTCGGAGGAAAGATTTTTTTCCTAAAATAGGTTCTATCTGGAGCTAGTGGAATGACAATAAACTAGATACTTCTCTCAGCAAAGGATCTGGATAGCACTGTTCACTACTCCCAGCAGTGGCGTAGCAAAGTACATGTGGGCCCGAGTTCAAGAATATGGAGATGGGACCCCTCCTTTAATTGGAGTAAAATAAAAACATATCTATCAGGTATGCATCAAAACATTTTTTGAAAAAAGGCATTCTTTTGTCGGTAATACCTTAAAGGAGTAATGGAGTCATTACATTCGAGTCACTTTTTAGACTTGCTTATTTAGACTTAGGTCCTCCGGTGTTGTTTGCCGAAAACGTCAGTGTCATGCAGAAATCGGTCTCAGTTACTCTCAATGGTAATCATGGCGTTTACATTCCTTTGTTTTATGCTTTTTTTTCTATATCTAGATCACTTTGTCAGTTATATATTAACAATAAGTAAATGATATAAGAATTTGATAGATTTGTAGTGTTATTTAGGGCACCTATTGGTCATTGTCCCGGGTTCATTGAACCCTTTCGCACCATGGATGCTAAGCCACTGACTCCCAGCAGAGTAGGGGGCCCCGTCACCAATCTTTTTTTTTAACTGTATTCTTCTAACAAAACAAAAATTGCATGTCACTTGTCAAATCTGCTATTAACTGGGCATTCTAAAAGAAGCTCAAAGACTTATTACAAAAAAAAAAACAGATCAATGTGTTACTTAACCTGAGCCCACGGATATTACACTACGACTTTGTATATAATAATAGGAAGTGCTTACACCATCTTCTGTTTCACGCTCGTACTGAAAAGACAAAGACATTTACAAGATGTAATAACAATACATAATTACTCACGAATTATGGGCATTTAATAGATCTGAGTCTCTCCTAGTCGTTAGCTTCTTCAACTGCAGTTTTATAATCCATCACAGACTTTGGTGCAATATTATAATGGGTATCAAATTTCTTTGCAGTGTTTTATTTGTTATATCCCGAGCGTGTTGGTATTACAACTGTAGGCCAGATTCATAGGGCTAGAGCCTCTGTACCAGTGTGTGTGTGTACATGTGTTTCTGGTGTGTGATTAATGTCATTAAGATAGAAGAAACATATGTGACCTCGTCTACCTGTGCTGGACTTTGTGTATTGAAGTGTCGAGAAAGCGTGACCTTAATAATTCAGACCATCTGCCACCGTGGACAGCGGCGTTTAAATGGGAAAAGCAAGAGTTAATGTTATGTTTCTAAGATTCTAGTCCTATTTCTTTGACAACGCCATTAGATATAAATCCCTTCATTTCTTTCATAAATATTCTCCAATTGTTTTTTTTTCTTAACACTGGCCACTAATTAAAACCATTGTTAAACATCCCACGTGTTTAATTGATTAATTCTAAGACAAAGATGATATCCAGTAAAACAGCGACGCCTAAGCCTTTTTGACCCCTTGGCCATAGCATTTCAAACACATGTCATAGGTCGCATCGTGACAAAACAAAATGTCGAATCCAATGGAGACGATCGTCTGAGACTTCATTGCGCATTCTGGGTCCGGATAGCATCACGTGACGGGCCTGATATGCCCCTCGGGCCGTAGTTTGGGTATCACTGGTATGCGACACGCAACTCTAGGTCCGAATGCGTGGAGAGGTAAAAGGGAAGTGACTGGTGTTTCAGATGTTAGTAGAAGTCGTGTTTCATCTACTTGTCCCCCTTGGATCTATTCGAACACGACATTCTGTCTCTCCTAACACGTGTGAATGTCTCAATAAACTCTTCACACACTAAGTCAGTGTAATAACATGTCACCAAGGGTGCACATTTAGAGTATTAAGCTCAGTCATGCCTGACAAGTGTGTGGGTCTTTTATATCTAAATAATAACATACAGTGAGAGGTAACTGCAGCACACATCGCGCCACTAGGTGTGATTCAGCATGAACGATTCCAATCTTCACACTGCGCAAGGTTTGGTTTCAAACCTACAGCCTTCTTGTGTATTCTGTCCAGGACTTAAAAAGATTCTCACCAGACTTTAAACAGCTTTATTGTTCTCTTTGAACTTTAGGGCACAAAACGTTTCATTAGGTACGTAATGGGCCTAAGTCAAGTGTAGACAACTCGCCATGTACCTTTTCGTGTCCTTGTCGGCTGGGATTGTGAACTGATTGCTGATTAGTTGCACTCTGACGCAATCACGTGTATGTCAAGACTTAGTGTAAGGATGTGATCTACATTTCAAACGTACTGAAATTATTATAGGCTCACAGTCCTTAAAACTGCTAAACACTGAACATTTATCTCCAGTCTAAGTTAAAGATGGTCTCTAATAAAATATAAACTCTATGATAACAATAGATTTGAATATATTGTAATATTTAACACAATTTCCAGGTTGAAAATGTCGCTAAGTAGGGAAGATTTGTGACAAAATATGAAGGAAAGAAGCTTGGACTTTGATGTTCTAGACTGGACACTTGGGAGCCTCTCGAGTTCGAACCTCACCCTCTTCCTCTCCGTCTTGCAGGAAGCTGAACTTACAGAAGAATGAATGTTTGAAATCAAATCAGGTTCCGTATAGATCTACACGATTTAAAGTGTTAGCAATCTTATAGATTTATATTCTATTTTTCTATTTATCTAAAAATAAAGAATTTCGTTTAGGCGACTAAAAATGTGTATGTCAATCTTATTCAGAATGAACACTACAATAAAGAGATAAAGACATCATTTACCTTTTTTACACATTTTTTTTTATTCAGAATTTTTTCTTTCCTGAAAGGAAGACTAATGGCTGTAGTGTACTTTGGTCATTTTGGCTTGAATGAATGGGGACATCACAAAAGTCGAACATTTTCTATTTCATCGGTTGCATCCCTTGCCTATCTGTTGCCTATCATTATTAAGGACATTTCTTCTTTCGGTTTTCTCTAGTAGTCCCCGCCATCTTCACCCCCCCCCCCCCCCCAATGTTTATCTAGCCACAAGAAGAATAGTGTTTGCGTTTAAAGCCAACAGTATTATCACAGCGGTAGATAAAACGTTTTGTTATCAATAAACTAAAGGTGGAATCTGACTGTCGAGTTCTAGATATCTGAAGACATGCTGCAATCGAGACTATTTATTATTCACAATGTAGAGTGTTAGTTTCAAAGTGAAAACAATAACATATTTACAATCATGTATTTATTGTCTATTTATTTGAGCATTTTACTAATCAAACTTGAACATGAGACATATTATAGTAACGAGTCAATGTACGTAGCACTATTTAGTTCAGCATAGAATGTAGGCCATTGTAGGGTCAAAGAGAAATTACAATGTGAACATAGCAAACATAAAATTGGGTTTGAAGACAAACTAATCGGAAGTTTTTAAACAAGGTCTACATGTTTGTTGTTGGGTTTTTTTTCCAACATTGGTGCTTAGAGTCTGACCTCGTTTGGGATCAAGTCCTTGAGAAACTTTGTACTGAAAAAGCCCTCAGGGAAGTTTAATGTTTGTTTATAAAACGAACAATTAAAAAGATGGCATTGAAAGTCAAACAGTTATAGTAGTTTATCTAGATATTGTTTTGTTTGTTTGCTTTTTTTTTTTTATTTTACTTGTTTTGTTATCACAAGCTCCATCCAAATAAAAACCTCTTTTAGATCTTAACCAATATCAAACAAAAAGAAGCACATGTTGACAGCCACCAAACCATGGCCCCTGGTGCCAAGCCAAACAAGTCATGCCCCACAGGGCTGCACTATAAGTCTGTACACTCTATCGCATAAATTAAATTATGTCATGTTATACATTTTGAATGTAACACTGTTTGTGAAACATTCTCAGCATTAAGTATCAAGTTTAAAACAAAAGACTAAAAGTCTGATTTAAAAAGCTAGAACTATTCAACACAGTGTGTGTGTGTGTGTGTGTGCACTGTTTCCATACAGCAAAGTTCAGAATATCGTTATTCGTTAAACCCAAGCAGTAAGTTCTAAGCAATAGCTGTTGTTGTTTTAAGTGCAGATTCAGACTACTTCTTAAGCCTTACTGTTGCAAGGTTGACGTCTCATAAACCATGTCAATTAAACATATGCATATTTATCTTGTTGACCGACATGTTGATATAACTGAAGAGTTTGATTAAACGCAAAGTCACTACAAGTTTCATGTCAAAACAGAACAAATTTGTTCATAAAAATATAGCATGCAAATGTGTGATTGAACGGGTAGTATTTATTAAACTTACATATCTCTGACTAATAAAGTGAATACAAGTTATTTAGAAGCGGGACTTGATTTTATAATTATTGACAACGAAAAAAGAAACATTTGAAAAATTAAGATCAACATAGAGAACAAATATAGGCTTTATGGCCATGCTATTATCACAAATGCTTAAAAAAGAAATTTACTAATACTGATGTACAAATATACAATTCATATAGGCCCTATATATATATATATATATATATATATATATATATATATATATATATATATATATATATATGTCACGTACACAGTATCTATTTTTAGCTAGTCAACAACCTCGGGTAATTTCTCACGTGGAGATATGTTAATTAGTGTAACTTGGGCTGCATTTATTGGTTGCTATGAGTTACGTTGGACACGTGACATTGCCTGAGCCCGGGAAGATTCTAGTTTTTTTGGTCAGTCATTGTATGGAACTTGAAAGTGAAACATCTACTAGAGCTTTGTATTAGAACTCAATTATATTTTTGTGTAGATCTATCATTTTATTCAAGTACGTTTAACCATTGTAATTATTTGTGAATAGCTTTTTCAAGTTCTGAATTAAAGTAATTGTTTTAGACGAAGAGAAGTTTCTTCATTGAATATAGTAACATACTTAGATCGACTTAGCGAATGACAACTTCTAGATGATCAACTGGCAACATTTTGAATGATCGTATTATCAACTAGATCTAGCTACTTCTATACGATCATCTTATTAGAAGATTTCAAGATCCTCGGCAATCACGATCATCGTTGGTGTGATATAGGTCAAGATAATCTTCAACGTGACATCTATCATTGCATCTTCATAGATCTTGACATCTGATATCCACATTAATTGATGATTGTGATAATATATATATACTTTACTTTCTCAAATAAATAAATTTAAAATGCAATAATTTTAAAATATCATGATAACAAATATAATTAGTTTATAAAAACATTCGTTTTGTTTAGACATTTTCATAGAAAAAACATGTATTATGATTTAAATTAAGGATACATTAACATAATACCAACCATTAGTGATACACGGTACAATATATAGTTAGGTTATGATATAAATTCTTGTTACATCTATAAAAAAAAAGGTTTACATTTTTTTTTCTCAAAAAAAAATAATAAACAAAATTACAAAGTTTTTTTGTATAAAACTCAGAAACGGTCCCCTAAATGGTGGACACAAAGGGTAAAAAGGCAGGTTTCAAAATTTACAACAATAATATACAACTATCAACAATCACAACCCAACCTCTGTGCTAATACAAACAATCAACAATCACAACCCAATCTCTGTGCAAATACAAACTATCAACAATCACAACCCAATCTCTGTGCAAATACAAACTATCAACAATCACAACACAATCTCTGCCAATACAAACTATCAACAATCACAACCCAATCTCTGCCAACACAAACTATCAACAATCACAACCCAATCTCTGCCAAAACAAACTATCAACAATCACAACCCAATCTCTGCCAATACAAACTATCAACAATCACAACCCAATCTCTGCCAATACAAACTATCAACAATCACAACACAATCTCTGCCAATACAAACTATCAACAATCACAACCCAATCTCTGCCAATACAAACTATCAACAATCACAACCCAATCTCTGCCAATACAAACTATCAACAATCACAACCCAATCTCTGCCAATACAAACTATCAACAATCACAACCCAATCTCTACCAATACAAACTATCAACAATCACAACCCAATCTCTGCCAATACAAACTATCAACAATCACAACCCAATCTCTGCCAATACAAACTATCAACAATCACAACCCAATCTCTGCCAATACAAACTATCAACAATCACAACCCAATCTCTGCCAAAACAAACTATCAACAATCACAACCCAATCTCTGCCAATACAAACTATCAACAATCACAACCCAATCTCTGCCAGAACAAAAAAAAAGAAAGTGTTGTGAAGACGGGCACTATTGTAATGCAGGCTGACGACATGATACCACAGAGAACAGAGATTTATTAATCTTATTATTATTATGTTCTCATATGTTTTCACTAATATAATCATCGTTTTTTTTTTATTATTATAAGTGAATAATTGTAAAAATGGTGTATTTTTATGAAACAAATGCTTGCAAAGTCAGTTTTAAAAATAAAATTTTTCGTTTTAAGAAAAAAAAAAGCTGTTGCATCAGAATTTTGAAATATTAAAAATATAATGATATTGGATTGTCAGTATCTTTTGAGATCTAAACGAGGCGGACAGACAGACCACACAAACCCTATAGCGGCAATTCCCCTTTCGGGGGCCTCTAAAAATGACTAATACCCTATAGATTTATAAATACCAGTGACAAGTGTATTCGATGTCAACACATTATTCATGAATACACTGTTACCAGGCAACGAAACTCTCGTGTATTCACACCTCCCTTGAGCCAGTCTGGTAACCTCTGAAAGAAAGACAAAATACACCATTTGTAAAATTAAAGAGCATTTTTACAATACCTCTATTCAAGTCAGAACTTCATGGAACCAGGAAGCTGGAAAAAGGAACTTTTATTGACGCTGATCTCATAAACATTTGTATGGTATCTCAAACAAGGGAAAGAAATAGTATTTTTATCTTTTAACCCTCGCTGAAGGGGGTTTAAACTCAAACCCACTTTGGCTACGCTCATAGAATTCTCAGTGTGTAATTTGCATTTTGATATTAAAGAGGGGGTTTTATAGTAAATTTCGGAGGGGGGTTTTAAAATCAAAACCTTCCTTAGCTATGCTCTTGGAATTTGGGGATTGTCATTTGCGTTTTTCTTTGCTTCGTTTTATAGAAGAGGAGAATTTGACTGCAAAACCCCCTGATAGAAGTTTTAAACTCAAAACCCCCTTGGCTGCGCTGGGGCAAGTGGTGGTTAAGTATTAAAATTTCACCAAAAATAAACAAAATCAAAGCAAAAAAATCAGTCAATAAAGTTCGTCCCCCCCCCCGCAGGGGGCGGGGGGCGGAGATTTCATTTTGGGGGTGGGGATTTCATTTCGGGGGTAGCCCGGCTACGCCCATATATATATATATATATATATATATATTAGAAAATCACAATAGTTTTGAACAAGCTACTTACTTGACATCAATGTTTGCAGAAGATCTAAATATAACAGAAAAGTCATTCTCAGCTCCCAATGACCACATGCAAACAACCAAAACATATCTTCCAGATGGTAGAGTGTATTTATTGGAAGCATTACCCGAATTCCAACACAGACTCCTCTCTCCTTCTAAGTTAACTTCAGATTTGTCGTAATTGTGAAATAAATAATTCATGTTCAATGGTGGAGATTCACTCTCACTTACCTGTTTAAGAATTAAAAAAAAAAAGATATAAAATCTCAAAACTTTTATCAAAATAATATACTGCCATATATAACAAATATGAGGTCCAGTTGCATAGCTAGCATATGCGAGTGGTGCGGGCCGCACAGGCCATCAAACTAAGGATACATTTTCTCAATAAAACAAATAAACAAAGAGATACACCTGAATTTAAAATGTTGACTAGAAATTGATTGACTTTGCTACTTTTGTTATTCTTTTATGTTCTTTCTTAAATTAAACGTTAGCTGTTAACCAGGTTGAATCACGGCAACGCACCTTTACACGCCCACCTTCTACTGTGGCACATTTTGTTACTCCGTTGTTAAGTAAGCTGGCTTCATCTAGATATTGAGTTTATAAATAAATGCCTTAGACTCTAAAATAACAGAATCTAGCCCTTAATGGGCATCGTGAACAAGAAGAATGACAAAGACAAAATCGAGGTCATTTCTAGGTTTGGGAAAGTTCAGTTTACTCCTGAGAGAACATGAGCTGCGAACTAAGTTTAGTTCCAAAGCAAACACGGACATGTCTCCACCAGTACAAAACGAACCTATTGTAATAATGGTAGACAAATATTTTAAGATTTTTTCACAGTTCACCTGAAATACTAAAACTAAATCATTTTTTTTTTCAAAATTCTGTAGTCTTTCGTTGACATCATCTTAATTCATTATCTGCTCAAACCATTCTCTGAGTTTAGCTGGAATTAGGGTTGAAGCTGAAATCTGTTCAGCAAAATTTTTCGGTACACTGGACCGTTCGCACACCTTTTTATCGACTTCAGCAAACCGCTAGGACATTCTCAATAGAATTATAGTGACTATCATTAAGAGCTTGGTTAAAACGCACTGGTGCACCAATGGAGAAGTCGTTAAGATAGTTATGGATTCCTGTTAAAAAATCATAGAATCTCTAGAGACATTTACTAGAACAAATGGAAACTCTTCGGCAGATAGTTAGTTGCTATGTAGTCTTCAACGGTTTGTCGCAGTTTCTTCAGAAGCATTTGAACTTCTGAAACCAGGACAATGTTTGAGATCTTGAGTTTTAATTTATAAAATGTTGGATAGATAATTCAGTTCTTACTTACTTAGACTTAGGTCCTCCCGCGCCGTTCGGCGCATTGGGCGGCAAGCTGTCTCCATAAAGATCTGTCACTGGCAATGTCTGAAGCCTCCTCCCACCTGGTGTCCGCTGTTTTGAGGTCCTCCATGAAGGTGTGTCGCCAAGTAATACGAGGGCGTCCCTGTTTGCGCTTTCCTTGTTTTGGCTTCCATGTTATCGCAACTCTTGGTGTGCGTATTTCATTTTGACGTAGAACATGTCCAGCAAACCTCATGCGACGCTCAGTCACAACCTCACCAAGTGTTCGACTCCCAGTTCGGCATAGGATTTCCTTGTTTGAGACCCGATCTGTGTAGCTGACTCCTAAAATCCGTCTCAGCCATCTCTGTTGAGCCACAAAACTTTTATCAAAATAATATACCGCCATATATAACAAATATGAGGTCCAGTTGCATAGCTAGCATATGCGAGTGGTGCGGGCCGCACAGGCCATCAAACTAAGGATACATTTTCTCAATAAAACAAATAAACAAAGAGATACACCTGAATTTAAAATGTTGACTAGAAATTGATTGACTTTGCTACTTTTGTTATTCTTTTATGTTCTTTCTTAAATTAAACGTTAGCTGTTAACCAGGTTGAATCACGGCAACGCACCTTTACACGCCCACCTTCTACTGTGGCACATTTTGTTACTCCGTTGTTAAGTAAGCTGGCTTCATCTAGATATTGAGTTTATAAATAAATGCCTTAGACTCTAAAATAACAGAATCTAGCCCTTAATGGGCATCGTGAACAAGAAGAATGACAAAGACAAAATCGAGGTCATTTCTAGGTTTGGGAAAGTTCAGTTTACTCCTGAGAGAACATGAGCTGCGAACTAAGTTTAGTTCCAAAGCAAACACGGACATGTCTCCACCAGTACAAAACGAACCTATTGTAATAATGGTAGACAAATATTTTAAGATTTTTTCACAGTTCACCTGAAATACTAAAACTAAATCATTTTTTTTTTCAAAATTCTGTAGTCTTTCGTTGACATCATCTTAATTCATTATCTGCTCAAACCATTCTCTGAGTTTAGCTGGAATTAGGGTTGAAGCTGAAATCTGTTCAGCAAAATTTTTCGGTACACTGGACCGTTCGCACACCTTTTTATCGACTTCAGCAAACCGCTAGGACATTCTCAATAGAATTATAGTGACTATCATTAAGAGCTTGGTTAAAACGCACTGGTGCACCAATGGAGAAGTCGTTAAGATAGTTATGGATTCCTGTTAAAAAATCATAGAATCTCTAGAGACATTTACTAGAACAAATGGAAACTCTTCGGCAGATAGTTAGTTGCTATGTAGTCTTCAACGGTTTGTCGCAGTTTCTTCAGAAGCATTTGAACTTCTGAAACCAGGACAATGTTTGAGATCTTGAGTTTTAATTTATAAAATGTTGGATAGATAATTCAGTTCTTACTTACTTAGACTTAGGTCCTCCCGCGCCGTTCGGCGCATTGGGCGGCAAGCTGTCTCCATAAAGATCTGTCACTGGCAATGTCTGAAGCCTCCTCCCACCTGGTGTCCGCTGTTTTGAGGTCCTCCATGAAGGTGTGTCGCCAAGTAATACGAGGGCGTCCCTGTTTGCGCTTTCCTTGTTTTGGCTTCCATGTTATCGCAACTCTTGGTGTGCGTATTTCATTTTGACGTAGAACATGTCCAGCAAACCTCATGCGACGCTCAGTCACAACCTCACCAAGTGTTCGACTCCCAGTTCGGCATAGGATTTCCTTGTTTGAGACCCGATCTGTGTAGCTGACTCCTAAAATCCGTCTCAGCCATCTCTGTTGAGCCACAAAACTTTTATCAAAATAATATACCGCCATATATAACAAATATGAGGTCCAGTTGCATAGCTAGCATATGCGAGTGGTGCGGGCCGCACTGGCCATCAAACTAAGGATACATTTTCTCAATAAAACAAATAAACAAAGAGATACACCTGAATTTAAAATGTTGACTAGAAATTGATTGACTTTGCTACTTTTGTTATTCTTTTATGTTCTTTCTTAAATTAAACGTTAGCTGTTAACCAGGTTGAATCACGGCAACGCACCTTTACACGCCCACCTTCTACTGTGGCACATTTTGTTACTCCGTTGTTAAGTAAGCTGGCTTCATCTAGATATTGAGTTTATAAATAAATGCCTTAGACTCTAAAATAACAGAATCTAGCCCTTAATGGGCATCGTGAACAAGAAGAATGACAAAGACAAAATCGAGGTCATTTCTAGGTTTGGGAAAGTTCAGTTTACTCCTGAGAGAACATGAGCTGCGAACTAAGTTTAGTTCCAAAGCAAACACGGACATGTCTCCACCAGTACAAAACGAACCTATTGTAATAATGGTAGACAAATATTTTAAGATTTTTTCACAGTTCACCTGAAATACTAAAACTAAATCATTTTTTTTTTCAAAATTCTGTAGTCTTTCGTTGACATCATCTTAATTCATTATCTGCTCAAACCATTCTCTGAGTTTAGCTGGAATTAGGGTTGAAGCTGAAATCTGTTCAGCAAAATTTTTCGGTACACTGGACCGTTCGCACACCTTTTTATCGACTTCAGCAAACCGCTAGGACATTCTCAATAGAATTATAGTGACTATCATTAAGAGCTTGGTTAAAACGCACTGGTGCACCAATGGAGAAGTCGTTAAGATAGTTATGGATTCCTGTTAAAAAATCATAGAATCTCTAGAGACATTTACTAGAACAAATGGAAACTCTTCGGCAGATAGTTAGTTGCTATGTAGTCTTCAACGGTTTGTCGCAGTTTCTTCAGAAGCATTTGAACTTCTGAAACCAGGACAATGTTTGAGATCTTGAGTTTTAATTTATAAAATGTTGGATAGATAATTCAGTTCTTACTTACTTAGACTTAGGTCCTCCCGCGCCGTTCGGCGCATTGGGCGGCAAGCTGTCTCCATAAAGATCTGTCACTGGCAATGTCTGAAGCCTCCTCCCACCTGGTGTCCGCTGTTTTGAGGTCCTCCATGAAGGTGTGTCGCCAAGTAATACGAGGGCGTCCCTGTTTGCGCTTTCCTTGTTTTGGCTTCCATGTTATCGCAACTCTTGGTGTGCGTATTTCATTTTGACGTAGAACATGTCCAGCAAACCTCATGCGACGCTCAGTCACAACCTCACCAAGTGTTCGACTCCCAGTTCGGCATAGGATTTCCTTGTTTGAGACCCGATCTGTGTAGCTGACTCCTAAAATCCGTCTCAGCCATCTCTGTTGAGCCACAAAACTTTTATCAAAATAATATACCGCCATATATAACAAATATGAGGTCCAGTTGCATAGCTAGCATATGCGAGTGGTGCGGGCCGCACAGGCCATCAAACTAAGGATACATTTTCTCAATAAAACAAATAAACAAAGAGATACACCTGAATTTAAAATGTTGACTAGAAATTGATTGACTTTGCTACTTTTGTTATTCTTTTATGTTCTTTCTTAAATTAAACGTTAGCTGTTAACCAGGTTGAATCACGGCAACGCACCTTTACACGCCCACCTTCTACTGTGGCACATTTTGTTACTCCGTTGTTAAGTAAGCTGGCTTCATCTAGATATTGAGTTTATAAATAAATGCCTTAGACTCTAAAATAATAGAATCTATTTTGACGTAGAACATGTCCCGCAAACCTCATGCGACGCTCAGTCACAACCTCACCAAGTGTTCGACTCCCAGTTCGGCATAGGATTTCCTTGTTTGAGACCCGATCTGTGTAGCTGACTCCTAAAATCCGTCTCAGCCATCTCTGTTGAGCCACATTTAGTCTTTTCTCAATTTTGACAGATGACTTCCACGTCTCACATGCATATGTAGCAGTTGGGATGACGATTGTGTTGAGAAGGTGTATTTTTGTCTCGAGTCCAATGGCTTGGCTAGTCCAAATAGGCTGCAGCCTTTGAAAAATGCTCCCTGCCTTTCCAATTCGGCACTCTACATCATGGTAAGCATCTCCATCATTTGTTATGATGCTGCCAAGGTACGTGAACTTGTCCAGCTCTTCAAGCTTTGAATCGCCAAGTCTGACGGGGACACCCTTTGCCTTATATCCCACTCGCATAATTTTAGTCTTATCCAAGTTTATGTGGAGGCCAATTTTGGGTGCCTCTCTGTCTAGGCTCTCCGTCATTTCTTGAATGCATTTATTTGTAGCCCCAAGTAGTGCAACATCATCAGCAAAGTCCAAGTCCGTCAATCGGAGTTGTTCATGCCATGGAATACCAAAGGCAGTCTGGTTCATTGCTCTCCTCAATATGTAGTCGATGGCTAGGAGGAAAAGGAAGGGAGATAAGATGCACCCCTGTCTCACACCTGTCTCGATTGTAAAAAACTCTGTTGTTCCTTCTTCTGTTTTAATGCAGCAACTAGATTGACTGTAAAGGTGTCGTAGGATCTGGACGAATTTTTCTGGGATACCGTATTCTCTAACTATTTTCCATAGTGATTCTCGGTGGATACTATCAAACGCTTTTTTGAAGTCCACGAAACTGATCATTAGCCGTTGTTGGTACTCAAGACTTTGTTCTATGATATTTCGTAGAACGAAAATCTGCTCTGTACATGATCTGCCTCTTCGGAAACCTGCTTGTTCTTCTCTGAGCCTTTCATCTACAGACTGTTGAAGCCGTCTCAACAAAACAGTGCTGAAAACTTTGCCCGGGACAGAGAGGAGAGTAATGCCCCTCCAGTTGTTGCAGTCTGCCAAGTTGCCCTTTTTTGGAAGCTTTACAATCACTCCCTTTTGCCAGTCCTCTGGGACTTTTGAAGTTCGCCAACAGAGATTTAAAAGATCTGTCATTCTGTTAACGATGCACTGTCCCCCATATTTTAGCATTTCTGCTGATATCATGTCTAGCCCTGGTGCTTTGTTATTCTTTAACACTGCAATGGCCATGGTAACCTCCTCAGCAGTTATTGGGTCTGTCTTGACCTTGAGATCATTGTCTGGAGAGGGGTCCTTGAATATGTAACTTTGGTCTGGCGACAGTTGGTTAAGGGTCTCTTTAAAGTGCTCTACCCATCTTGCATCCTGTTCTTCTTTCGTTAACAAAGTTTTGCCTTGCTTGTCTTTTATCGGTGCCCCATGTCCACTCTTTGCTCCAGTGAGATCTCGGACAATACGATGGAGGGTTTTTGTGTCATTTCTGCTTGCAGCTGCTTGTGCCTCTTGTCCCTTCTGCTCAATCCAGTCCCGTTTATCTCGCCGACAACTTCTCTTTACTTTCCGATCTGCTTCCCTATAGGCTTCTTCCACTAGGCTGCGATCCTGTGTTTCATTTTTCTGATCTCGTCTACGTTTGGCCTCTTTCCTCTCATCTATCAATTTCCATGTTCTGTCTTGTATCCACCGTTCCTTGTATGAACCTCGCCTCCTTCCGATAACTTCTTCCGCGCACCCAATAGTGGTATCTTTGAAGTTGGCCCACTCTTCTTCAAGGGTCAATATATCTGCAAGAGCCTCAAAGCGGTTCGTAAGTTTCAATTGGAACACTGCTGCAGTATTGCCGTCTTTAAGCTTCTCTACATTAAATGGGCGGGGTCGTGTGGCTCGTTTTTGGTTGGTGTTTCAATCGGAGCTTACATTTGCCACTGACAAGGTAGTGGTCTGAGCCGATATCCGCTCCTCTGCGGGTCCGCACGTCTAACAGAGATGACCTCCATCGTTTGGAGATGCAAATGTAATCGATCTCGTTGAAGGTTTCTCCATTTGGTGATCGCCATGTTTTTTTGTGTATTTGTTTGTGCTTAAAATATGTGTTTCCAATTGAAAGGCTGTTGGATGCACATAGAGAAATCAAGCGCTCGCCATTATCACTGATGTTTTCTGCAGAGCCATATAGTCCCATTACATATTCAAAGCCAGTTCGGTTGGGATTGATTTTGGCGTTAAAGTCTCCCATCATTAGAATTAGGTCGTGAGTAGGTGTTTCATCAAGAGTGGTTTGGAGTTGGTTATAGAAACTATCTTTGATGGTATCTTCTGCATCCTCTGTAGGGGCATATGCTTGGATGGTAGTGACTTTGATTTGCTTTGTTTGGAGTCGAGCTGTAATGATGCGGTCACTGACCGGCTTCCAAGCAATTAGCGCTGAAGCTGCTATTTTAGACATGATAATTCCTATACCACCAATGTGCTCCTTATCATGTCCTGAATATATTATTGTCTTGCCATCATTGATTATTTGACCACTTGATGTCCACCGCATCTCGCAGATCCCAAGGATGTCCAGCCGGTAAGAGTCAAACTCTCTTAAAAGTTGGGCCAGTTTACCGCATTGATTCAGGGTTCTTACATTCCACGTGCCTATAAGAGTCGGTTTCTTTGCGTTGAAAGGCTTGCCATGTATCGGGTATTGGACTTCCAGTTGGCTTTGATCCAACACCGTCATCAGGGTTTGGCCGCCCTCGCCGCATGTATAGTTTTCATTATGTGTCGAGTTTGCCGTTTCTGTAGCAATAGTGGTTTTACAGGGTGGGGTCGCTAGCCCCACGCCAAACCCTCCTCCTTTTTCACCCGGGCTTGGGACCGGCAGATGGCGGAGTTCAGTTCTAAATATTGTATAATATATTTCTGACAATTGTGATAAGTGAGGTTCTATGTGAGTAAAGATTTCTCAGACTCAAGCTGATTATTACTTAATTGCAATCAATGCTGAAAAAATTGGATTCACTAATTTTTTCAATTTAGCAAGCAAGAAAGAAGCTAAGACTTTTGTAGTATCTTTTTGTTAAATTGATTCCTTTTTTTTCCCATTCAAATTAGCAATACTTGAACAAAAAATACTCATTAGGTAAAAAAAATATAATATTTCGCTGTTTTATTTCTTTTAGAAGGGGGACATCACGAGGAGCTATCACACTGGGCGTCATATACACTAGCTACGCCACTGATGAGACTCATGCGCTTTCTTCAGCTTAAATAACTTTGTTTTGGTAACCCTAACTTAAGCACCCTAAAAAGAGTGGCAATAAATACGAAAATTATAAAAAATATAAATGTGCACATCTTTAGCAATCTCTAATGATGTATTCTTATAGGTAGATAGACCACATTTTCTAGACGTACACCAATTCTAAAAGAAAACTTTTTAAAAAAAAGCATCATCAAATATGTTTTTCAGCATTTTATCATGTTCTCAATATTTATCTAAGTTGCAGTTTTCAATTCTTGTAGCATTATTAATCAGTTTATGTCATAAAATGTTATCTGTCTCTGTCATGATATTTAGCAGTCTAATTCCAATATTCATCCGTGATATCAGTCCCAATATTTAGCAGTCTAATTCCAATATTTATTCGTGATATCAGTCGCAATATTTAGTAGTCTTATTCCAATATTTATCCGTGATATCAGTCGCAATATTTAGTAGTCTTATTCCAATATTTATCCGTGATATCAGTCGCAATAATTAGTAGTAGTTCCAATATTTATCCGTGATATCAGTCGCAATATTTAGCAGTCTAATTCCAATATTTATCCGTGATATCAGTCGAAATATTTATCAGTCACTGATGTTTTCATTAAATGTAACATAAAAAAATATAGAAATAAATGTATTATGTTGAATCTAATACTTGCTTTGTACAAAGTGGTCCCTAAAGGAAGCTTCGGCTCAACTGGTTTTTGCAGAACATTGACTGATAGGACCACATTTTTACCTGCACGTGAAAAAAAAATTTATCTGACAATGGTAAAGAGCATGCCCCAATAGACAATCTTTTCTATTTGGCAAATGATTCAAATTATCGCTAATTATGACTATTATCTTAACGTATAGTTTCTCTTCAGTTTTCTTTTTAAAAAATTCTTTATTAAAATTATATGACACAAAAATGTTGAGAATCATTTTAGCTTATTTTAAAATTTAATCATTGTCCAAAATTGTGTATAACGTATCAGTTTATGTGTTTAAGTCATTGGTTCAATGCATTACATCGGCATGTCCACCCATGCTGCTAAATAGAGCCTACTTATTTTTTTTCACAATAATATGATGGAAACTGGGCAGTTCAAAGGAGCCTGCTACCAAGGACGGACTTAACCATTACAGGCCCTGTGCAAAATGAAATGCGTGGGGCCAAGTTTGCATAGGGATACGGATAATAAATGAAAATTGAGAGTTTGTATTAGCAAATAAATTCGTCTTTCCATTTTATTCATTCTTTACTACGAACAGAATTACTTCAAGAGCCTTGCGTGACGCAAAGTCATTCAGTATATCATAAAAATTATGTTTTCTACATAGATCACGTTCTGTGACAAGTCAAAAGCTTGCTGTCAGCGTCACTCGATCTTATCACAGCATTAATTATATTTTATCATCATTTATTCATTTTATATTAATTATTTCCCCGCTCTATCCCCAATTTCTTCACCCGCCCCACCGTTTCCTCTCCCGACTAGACTCAGTCTACCACCTTGGAGATAGCTAGGCCGCGTCCTTTCACTTATCTGCCCTTGATCGGGGAAAGATAAACACACAATCTCTTTGGTCTTACCCGCCGGATGTCTGACGGCCACAGTTGACACCACTTTGGGTGGAATGAAAGTCAATCTTTCTTTCCCCCCCCTCTCCCACGTCTCTCTTTGATCAAAGAGATTACTCGGGTCAACACGCCTCGCGATGCTCCAAGGTGCAACTTTCGTCGGACTTCACCTACGTGAGAGATAATCTTAAGCCTAGGACATTTCCTGTTTCCGCCCGTCTCTCCCAGGCCTTTAAAAATAAAACCAGACCCGCTCATTTCTCTATCGCTGGCAATCGAGTCTGGACTATTTCATTTATTCTTACTCTTAGAGGAATACCTGGTGGTAATCACAGTTCCACTTAATATCTTTGTGTATATTTCTCAAAGGATATTATCATGTGTATTTTATTATTTCATTTATGTTTAATTAGTGCATTGCGTATTTCTCACTGTCGTAAGTAGAAAACATAAACATGGCATATGTATATATTTATGTATTGCATTAATCCATTATTGCTACGTCGCTCAATTGATCGTTGATGCAACCATGTATATCTTACTTTATTTCCTTTAACTCTGCTGACCGCCTTGATAATTTTACTAGCGCACTAATACTCCGCTTAGAAAAGAGATATTAATTATCTCCCCTTTAGTCATTCTTCTTTGACAAGAGTTGCGCCCCTTGAACGGACACTCTCCCCATTCAAGCACTCCATTGTTCTCGGCCGACGGTCGTGGTTGCTGTCCACCGCCCATTCCCCCCCCCCTTTCTCTAACTTGTGCTGTTTATTTGAGAGTATTATTTCCCCATTTATGTACATTTTATATTGCTGCTATCAGCCATCTATTTTCCAAAACCCCATTTGTCATCATCTCCCTATTGTGCTCAAAAGCAATTTTACTAATCTGACGAATGCACCTCAGTTGAGGGCTATTCAGCACTGCACTACTGCCTACTTCTTCTACTGCCTACGTGGATCTACTCAACTCTACTACTTGGCGCTATGGGCTTTACTTGCCTGCCTATTCGACAGCCCACCTGTCAACTTATTACGTACGACGTCCCTATAGACCCAGAGTCTGTGCGAGACATCATAGCTACGCCAAACCCCCCGCAACTCACTAGACTTATCCTGCTAACTACGCTGCCCAAGGCAGATCAGCTCTGCCCGCAGTACACTTGTGCCCACAGTAGCCGGCCACCCGCCCTACTGTGCCCACTACAGATATAAGAACTTTGAATTGAGACTCCACAAGAACTGTATCACCGACGTCCCTCTACCCGCTAGAACGCCACCTCCAGCTGCAGAACCTCAAGCCAGGACACAGCCAGCTGCGACCCTAGCAGGACAATCAGCTACGTTCAGAAGACAAAGTGACATACTCTCTTATTAAGTACAAGAGGGATGATTAAATATAGTATTAATTAGAGATAGATGCAAACCCTCCCCCTTTTTATTCTTCTATGTAAATATTTATGTAAATTAATATTCTTCAATTTTTAACTTTGTATCTCTCTTTCATTGCTTGTCTCGTTGCGTGTCTGCTCCCGATTTATATGCTGACGGGTTAATGTGTGATAGTTTCAAAAAATAATCATCCCCTAGACATTAAACACGCCAAGCGGACGTCACCTTCGCTAACCTGTCACACTCTCAATAGCAATAATTACCAAATGTTTCAATCTATCGTCAAGAATTGTTGATCTCAAGTAATTCTTCATTATTTCGAGGCGCGATTAGCTTCGTTCACCAGATTCCACAATTACGGGTATTGCATAATGCCGTTTTTTTTATCACGCGTAGATTGGCGTTTTCCATATTGAATGACACCCCAAAATGATAATTTTGTCTATATTTCAAAAGAGTTTTTTGAGTTTTCAAAAGATTTTAATAATATCCGAAGATTTTCAGGACTTTTTGCAGTTTCAGGAGATTTCCAGGAGGCCGCAGGAAATCTGTTATAAGTTTTCAAATGCCCTGCCTGCACCATTACTTATGAAGGCCTAAGTTCAAAGAATGAAATCAGTGGCATTTAAGACAGACTCAATAGCAAAGCTTTTTTATATTAGCAAGATGTTCAATAACTAATTAGGATTATCTGGGCTGAAAAACAAACATTTAAAATGTTTGTTATTAGTGATTGTAGAGGATGCCAAAGCTTTCATAGCTAACTCTGAAAAAAAAATCTGGAAGAAGAAAATCTGAGTGATATAATATATTTCCAGTGGGTGGATACCTTCTAAAGAAATTGCCAACAAACAAAATTACTGTTATAAAACTAGATGTCACTGATCCAGCTAAATGTTCTGTTGCCGCTATTATGGAATGTGAAGTACACAAGAGGCATTATGATCATAAGATCATTGCCAAGTGACAAGAACGTTATCATTCTAACATAGTCTAGAAAAGTCTAAGACAAAGACTACAACTGATGATATTTTGACAAATGTATAAAATGTCTTATATAACTTTATACTGTGTTAAATTTAGGATAGCTTCTTTTCATGTATGTTTTGTGCTTGAATGATATAATTTTAGTCTTTCCTGGGCATATTTCTTGATATTTAGGAAAATTCGCATTATCCCCTCAAAATATGCATTTCCAGGTCTGGGAATACGCATTTCCATTTTGGCATGTAGGCATCTCTGCTAGTGAAGGAGAAAATATTGTATACGTGCATTATTCATTGAAGGAAACTTTAGGACATGTTCTAAATCTAGACCTTAAGGCCTATTATTGGAATCAGGGCCGCCGCTACCTATTGTGCAATGTGTGCATTCCACGCAGGCAGCCGACTTTAGGGGGCAGCCAAATCATTATTCCAAGGTTATTTTAAAAAATATAGTTAAATAAAAAAATTACTTAAATATTTTATATTCCAATTATTCAATTATCCTTTGAAAATATAAACTATTTTGGAAACTAGAAAAAAAAAAAATAGAACAGCGTACGAGGGATTCCCACAGGTTTTTCCATAGCTTCTTATTTATTTATGGCCTTGAATATTCGCGGGTTTGTAATATTTGTTTTGAGTCGAATAGCCCGCGCTGTAAGTAGATTTATTACCGGTAATTACAAAGTCAATTTTAAAAACATTTTCACTGGGGGTTGGGGCGCTAGTTCCTCTCCTGTGGAGGTGCGAGAGCACAACGTCCTGACAAAAAGAGGTGATATGGAGTGGGTGTGTTTCCTAAGAGGCAGTGAGAAGAGATTAAGCGATTGATTGGTGGTTATGCAATGACAATGATGAAATTAGCGAACCTAGTACAAATGTGAGACGATCTTAAGATTTAATTTTGTTGTGAGCTAGATTTTGTTTAAATATCAGTTTATTTCATTACTATTAGATCTATATTTAATCTCAAGTTAAATCGTGAATAATAACAATTATATTGAGTTTTTTGTTCTCAAAGAATTTGTTCAAGTTATTTAAAGTTAATTTATTTTTTTAAAATATATAACGCCTACATCGGCTCATTTGTACTAGCTATTTGAAGCTACAAGCCAACAACCGACCAACAACAGGTGGTGTGGGCGGCTTAAAAATGTTTAGAACCCTTGCCGACTTAAGGGAAACCTTTCGTACCTTCAATTCTAATTATTTACTTTGTATTAAACTCAAGAAATATATTCAGCTCTGAGTTGCCTCATTAGTTGAATAAATTTCTAGGCAACTCTGAATCCGTGTATGTCAGATGATTGTGGATACAATGCACAGCTCTTCAAAAGACAATCGTGATAATTATCATGAAAGTGTATAGAAAGTTGAAAAAGTTCCACCGTAAATGGCTTTTTGTATTTCGAGCCTTTTTTTTTTTTTTTTTTTTTTTTGCTTTAACTTACAATAACAAACAAGTTAACATGTCCACTTCCATACATTAACAAACAAGTTAACATGTCCACTTCCATACAATATAATTTGTTTGAGCTGTCAAAGTTATCTATATATTTCATAAATAGATCATGACCATTTTCATTGTACTATAGGCCTACCTGTTTCAGCTCATTAATTACAATCGTCGCAAATACAGGAGCATAAGCGAGTAGTCAGAACGAGATCAGTATTTAATGTTTATCACAAACAGCCAAAATGTCAGATTTCTGAAGGCAGGTAAATCTGAACTTTTTATAGTGCATGGTTCATAGTTGTATTTGAGGGATACAACAATGATACGAATATGAAAAGAAACAATGGAATGGTCTGTAAAAAATGGATTTAAATTAAAGGTCTTTTTGAAACAGTGTCCAGCTCAGTCCTAATGGAATTTTATCTGAAACAAAAGGGGGGGGGCGGCATTTTTTATTTTGCACGCAAGCAGCCACAGCCCTTGCGACAGCCCTGATTAGAATTTTATAAAGTCTAGTACATCTATACATTCGCTAAACCAGGATTCTTTCTTGGGGAGGGGGATGTGGCGGGGTAAAAAATGTTTCTTTTTTAATTAAAGTTAGCATTCCTTAGACGTGAGAAAAATAAAATGCTCTATAAGTTGTATATAGCAGGTATTGTCTTTTTTTTTTACTAAGTGTTTATATGTTTTTAATAATGTATCCATTTAACAAAAGTGTATTTAATTTTACAAATTAGTTCAACAAAATCTAGAAGTCACATTTAAAATAATGATTAATTGAAAAAAAACAAAAAATTAAATAATGGCTTACCTTTCTCCGTCATCGGTATAGTTATCAAATACTGGGGATTTTTATAATAATCCATAAGGTCATTTATCTGACCCCCTGAATTTATATCTTTGATAAATTTCCCAAGCAGAACTTTGTCATAAGCTGATAAATGAAAATAAATTAAGCAATAAATTTAAAGATATTAATTAAGTAGTATTAAATTACTGAATATTGTGCTGTTAGAAATAACGAAAGAAGTATAGTTCTTATACATTCCCTAATAGAAACAGACATACATTGGGCTGGCCTTAGGCCGATTTGACCCATTGCTCTAAATTGGGCCCGGCATGGTCCCGCAATTTATATTTAGCATATCACTATCAGCCGTGGTTCTTGTCAAATGGCTTTAAAGATGTTTAAGTTGCAAAGGACTATTTGATATTTTTGATCCTTCACATAAGAAGATTTAAAATCCCATTTGCCTGGACTTTTTTTTTTTTTTCAGAAACATCACTGCAACAGGCATGTGACCTAAACATTTCAGCTGCTGATGATTTTCAGTAGTTCTATTTTGTTGCACAGCAGTGGCGTAACCTGGGTGGGGGAGCCCAAATTCAAAAATTCCACTTGAGGGGGCCTCAAAATGAAAGACCTATTTTTTTTTTCCATTTAAATATGAATTATTACGCCACTGTCATGTACTTTTCTTATTCACATGGATTCAAAAATACTAGACAGCATTGATCTAGACTCTCTAGACGATGTTATAGATGACTTTGCTGCACATAAAGCATAATGTGAGGCGCTATAATATGAATTGAGATTAGTCACTTGTCCATTATCTCACCAATTAACAACGGTAGTATTCATTAAACGATTCTTAATGATTTTTTTTTAATTTTATATACTGTACCAATTTGAATTCAGACATAAGGTTATTAAGCGCATTATCTTATGTCATGATATCGAATGTCTAAATTCAGGGGCCCTTAAAAACGTTAAGCCCCCAGGTCTCCCAAATCCCTAGCTACGCCACTGTTACACAGTTGTTATTAATGGAAGTTGTATATGCAACCCTCAACTTAATAAAACATCTGAATTGATTATTTAGGTATCGGGACAAATCAATAAAATTGTGCTAAAAAAATGGGAACACCTAAGTCAATTTCTCCTCATTAATATAGATGTACTAAGCGTGATTAGAGAGCGTTGGAACTAAAAGTGAACTGGAAATATATAGCCATAGATATTGCAACAGGCCCGTCGCCAGAAATACCTGGGGGCTCGTCTACGACTGAAATCTAGATTAAATTAATTTTCCTTATTTTAAAAAATCAAAATCTGAAATTCTAAATATATGACTAAATTTTAGGAGGGATTATCTATTTAATAAATAGTACTAAATAATTGTTAATTATACAGATTCACTTCAATGTTAGCACACCACATACTTAAATTTAAAGTTTCTCCATTAAGTTCTAGAGATTCTTCCTTTTTGCATGCTACAAAATTGACACTGCTTGGTATTTCTCTGTAGACACCAAAGATGAATTAGATTAACTACAAATAATAGAAAAGTATTAAACAATATTTATGATAAACCATGTATCTGATATCATGTAGAGTCAATGATGAATATAGTAGCCTATCTTATATCATGTAGTCAATGATGAATATTGTAGCCTAACTGGTATCATGTAGAATATAGACTCTATGATGAATATTGTAAACTACCTGATGTCATGTAAAGGTCCTGAACTAAACATTCGAAGCAAAAATGCTTTCATTACTCCTTCATGCCGAGTTGTTGGTACAATGACGTACGTGCCTGGTTCTAGATTGTATCTGTTTTTGTGTTCTAAGCTTCCACTGTACAAGATAACATCCCGAGGCTCTTGCTCCAAAACTATCAGTGAACTCGTTTGAAGATCCTGATTTTCAAACACCTGCACCAAGATGTATCGTTGAAATTCAAATTAATTCTTCAAGTAACTGTCCCAGCATTAAAAGTCAATGATCATGGGTGTTTACTGTATTTGGCAATTATATAGTGGCGTAACCATGGGCGTAGCCGGGGGGGAGGGGGGGGATTAATCCCCCCCTCCCGAAATAAAATTGCTGGGGTGGTGGGGGGCGGTTTGAGTTTAAAACCCCTATCAGGGGGTTTTGAGTATAAAATCCACTACCAGCAGGTTTTGATTTTAAAACCCCCTATGCAATAAAAAAAAGCAAACGACAATCCCCAAATTGCAAGAGCACAGTCAAGGAAGATTTTGATTTTATAACCCCCTATGCAATATAAAAAAGCAAATTACACTCAAAATTCTATGAGCGTAGCCAAAAGTTTAACACACACCCCCCCCCACACTATTCAGTAGGGTTTGAAGCTAAAAAATACCTCTTCAATATAAAAAAAAAAGCAAATTACGTACTAAAAATGTTATGAGCGTAGGTAAATGGGTTTCGACTCAGTTTTGAGTTTAAACCGCCATTCAGCGGGGTTTGAAGCTAAAAATATTTCTTCAATATGAAAAAAAAGAGAGTAAACTATGCACTGCACTTAAAATGTTATGAGCATAGCTAAATGGGTTTTGACTCAGTTTGGAGAGAACACCCCCCCCCCAAAAAAAATCCTGGCTACGCCCATGGGCGTAACTAACTAGATGTATAAATGTAGTCTAAGTAAAGAATATTCAATTCACTACTCGACAACAGTTTGTTAGGGACTTCACTAATAAACTTATATACATTATAGAAATGATTCTCTCTTTCGTTTTATTTTTTATTTAAAGTATGAAATAAAATCCTAGACTGACTTTCATGATATCGACTAAAATGTAGGTATTGTCCGATTTTCGATGTTTCGATTCTTGAATCATTTGGATAAAAATTGGAATTTTTCCATCTTTTACAGCATCTGTGCAAATAACAAAAAAAGAAAGAAAAAGGGAAATCTAAATGTTATGAATTGAAATAGTTATGATTTTTTTATTAGCGCAGAGTCAAAACTTCATTTTATAACTACTATGCATGCATATTATCCAGTGTTTAGTAGTCCCAATGCTAAATACTTTTTCATGTGGTGAAAATAGCTATGAAGTTACTTGCCTATATGTACATAGGAAATAAACATTCAAAGATGTAAAGCTATTTAATATGTACATATGTGAGGAATTACTGCACGCTTTAATAATGAATACACTTAATTATAGTTGCAGACACCTCTTAGTAATCTATTTACCACAAAATGTCTGAATATATTAGAATTATAAGAAATTAGAAACAATGAACTACCATCTACTCTCATTCTACAAGGGAGATCTAATTTAAGTCGTTTAGGGTAGGATGGAGAGGAGTCGCTTTAAAAAGGACACTAGGAGAAAGATGGTGATCCTAGAAATAGGTTGTTGGTGATTGGCTAGTCAGAATATCTGCCAAAAAGTCAAGCATGACGCTCGCCCTTGGCATAGACAAAGGAGATGGGTCTAGGCCGGATAGACGCGCGACACCTGTAGGATCCAATTAGATGAAAGAGCCCAGATTTCTTTATTGTAGACACACTTTAACAGTCATTTAGCTCAACACAAGGAGAATAGAGCGCGATAATCAGTTTCTTTCGTCAACAAACGAAGAGATTAGAGACAGGTTTACTGCCCCAAGATGATCATATTACAGAGGTCTTCGAGGCTCGCAAAGACCTTCCTTCAGGGAACAGTACCAGGAAAATGAAAAAGAGGCAGACAGAGAAAGCGATGGGAAGACAACATAAAACTGAAAGAGGCTCTATCCAAGGCAAAGGACAGATAGGAATGGAGAAAGACGATAGACAAATTTTGTGTGATGCCCGACGGTCCAACAGACTAAGGGATAGATGAAGGTGGTGAAGGTGAACGTTTGAATACATCACAATATTTTTTTCCTTATGTACAAAATTGCCAGTCAAAAAGGTCAACAGGTGGGGTTTATTCAAGAGGAGGAGAGAAAGGGGTACGAAGAAATTAAAACATGGGTTTAGCACTTGTCACAAAGGTATTTTTTGCTTTTAAGATTTTAACATGACAAAAAAGTAGGAACTTCTTTTCCTCTTTTCGGGGGTCGCTATTATCTTCTCTTATCTTATAAAATACAAACCTTACTTCAAAAAAAAAAAAAGAAGATTATGTCATATGCGTCTCCTTTATGTCAATCTTGTCATGCATGTTAATCAATACGAAAAAGGAAAGTAATGTAAATATAAATATAAAATATGGAAGAGAATACGACCCAGTAATAACAATCAGTTACCTTGTTTTGAAACAGAAAAAGAAAACTTTGGATTGTTTAACAAGTTTCCAAAGCCAGCTGCTGTTTTATTGTACCATTCTCCAAAAATATTGAGGACATAATCTGTAATAAAATAAAAATATTTCCATAGTGTTTCTATTATTATTTTAGAAAAGATAATGGTCAAGGAGTACGTATATCTAACATATATAATTGTATAATTAAATATATCTTATCTTATATAATGCAGACGTTACTTCAAAAAAGATGATTACGTCCTACGCTTCATGCATCTAGTCATGCACGTTAACCAATGACATTCCGCCAAGTCACTAGTTTTCCTGGCTAGCTCAGGCAACCCATTCCATGCTCTAATAGCACCAGGGAAGAAGGAGCTTTTGTAAAAATTTGTCCAAGCATATGGGACGAGGAATGTGTCTGTTTTATAATATATATATATATATATATATATATATATATATATGAGATGATACTCGTGCTATGCCACGGTCGAGAGCCACTAAAATTGAGTATGCACAAACACTTCTAAGGCCCATCAAGTGAATTTTTCTTCTACTTGCATTAACGCCACACGCACCACTTTGAAAGGAAATGTCTCTCTCCCAAGAATGTACATTTAGGTTCTTGTATACTCAATAGAACGGCCAGCATTACAAGAACATTGCATTTGGGGGGGGGGTGCATCCTCTAATAGAAAGCCCTCATTCCCAATCACGAACTTTAAGGTCGCCACACTTTTTCCCCCTCAAATATAAAGCACAACCTTAAACAAAGACTTCATTTCTTTGAATCACATGCTGCATCCTTGCATAATAATGTCCCTCCCCCGCACTACACACTTTTTAAAGTATATATCCCCCCCCCCAAACAACAATAACAACAACAAAAAAAACTCACACTTTCAATAAACTTTTATATTCACTGTGACAATTTTTAAGATTTTTTGTTAAATTAATGAAGCGTCGTTAATTCTTTCATATGTTGAGGGTACTTAGACTGGAACGAGCGAAGGTTTCGTCTCCTGATTGAGTGAGAAGATAACATTTCTCTCCAAAGCGCAGTTCTGGAGAACATGAACATGATACAGCTTTAGGAGTGGAACGACAATTCTAGGTCTCAGTCCAGTCACGGAGTTGGAGGTTTTTATGAAATCTAGCGCTCGATTCATAAGCCCAAGTTCATGGCTAGTTTTTAACTGAAATTTTATCACTCTCAGAGACCAGCTGGAGTTGCTGATAATCTCCGATAACCAAATTGTGAACAATATAGATTCCTGAACCAACTTCGTTTAAACATAAATAGCAAGACTTCGTGCGCAAAGCAGTCAGTCAACAAAGAATCACATAATGTTTTAAATAGAAACAACACTTGTCAATGAGATTAAATAAATTGATTTGACAGTAATCAATGGAAATAATACTAAAGCATGCGAGATAAAACATACTAAATAGGAGAACATTAATATTGTGAAGTGATAGTGATCACAAAACGGACAATAGTGTAAAAGGAAAAAGTTCAAATGTAAGCGAGGAGTTCGCTGTTTGCCTAGGAACAATACAAGCTTAGGAAAGTATTGTTGAGAGGTCTCTTATCACGAGACTACTATTTATATAAATTATACGGCACATAGAGACAAAGGGGATAAAATAGAGTTGTCCTTCGTAGGATGAGACAAAACATGGAAATAAAATATAATTAAAAAATTGATATTTAAATAAAAATTGACTGGCAATTTCTTCTTATTATTATATTTCAGACGTTACATAAAAAATGAAGCTACCCACGTCCAACGCATTCATGTGTTAATCTAGACATGCATGTTAATCAATGACTCAAACTCTGCTAAGTCGTTTGTTTTCCTGGCTTTTCATCTCATCCCATGCTCTAGCGCAGTGATTCCCAAAGTGGTCTATATAGACCCCCAGGGGTCAACAAAAGTAAAAAAAAAAATTGGGGGTCTATGAGATGTCCACATGGCTCTTCAGTAATAGATTTCATTTAAGCAGGTCGTTACTTAATTTTCACATTCCATTAATGTAATTATTTCATACACTAATATATGATTTTATTTCATACACTAATATATGATTTGTACCCGAGTTAATCCTTTCAATATTTATCCTGCTACTGAAACGAAACATTGTTGTATTCAATTTCAATACTTATTTAAATAGCTTAATTTTGTCTACATGTAACTAATATTTAGAAAAAAGAAAGAAATGTAGACAGTACAGCATTAATTATTTAAAATTGGGATTCATTCCTTCCTTGTCAAACACACAGTTGCCTAAGTGGCTCTTTTATGACGATATGAGACCAGTTACGCTGGAGAATCATCTGAGACAATGCCACCCTGACAAAAATTAAGATTTGAACAACTTAGGAACACTCAAAGTTCAGAATAGTCTCACAAAATCTCTGTTCGACATCATACAGAGAAGATTTTGGTTTGTGAGCGTCTTTCAAGATTTCTTTACTTATAGCAAAATACGGAAAACAGCAAAGGTCAAACATTGATTTTTACCAGCCGTTTTACAAAAACCTACATCTGTTGCTATTAAAAGAATTTCTTTAAGCGACAATACAGTTTAAGGTCGCTTCGATGGCATGAGTTATAAAATTAAAAGCTTCTTATGTTAATCTTTGCAAAAGATAGATATACAGTTTGGTCTGACAAGGTGTAGCGCTGTGTGCTACAAACTGTCTAATGGTCACCATCTTATCTCATCTATGCCTGTAGTCCTTTCTGGGCATAGGCCACCAACCAGCTTTCTCCAGACATCTCTGATGTGGGCGAGACTCTCCAACTGTCCATCTGCTTCCAAATCGTGGTGCCATGGTAAAGCTCGAGCAGCCTTCCATCAGCTAAAGAACACCTGGGGATCTAGGTAACACCATTGTTAAGCAGATACTACTTTATGGAGCAGAGACCTGGAGAACCACCATCACCACCATGAAGCAATCCAGGTATTCATCAATAGCTGCCTGAGGAAGATTCTTATAATCCGCTGGCCAGACAAGATCTCGAATGAGGAACTGTGACAAAGAACAAAGCAGCAGCCCATTGAAGTAGATATCCTTCAGAGACGCTGGAGATGGATTGGTCACACCCTTCGCAAGCCTGCATCCAGCATAACAAGGCAAGCCCTAGCCTGGAACCCACAAGGAAAAAGAAGAGGGGACGGCCCAGGGATACATAGCGCTAATGGTCACCGTCTCCTTATATTTCCTTAAGGTTGACCCACGAGACCTGGTTTAGGCTCCAATTACTCGCCTTTGCCCCTCTCCTGTTAATGAAAACAGTTCCGCAGATTTAATATTTGAGCACACGTGAAAGATCAAGAAATACACGAGCAACTGCTCTTTGTGAAACCTTTTACAATGATACTTAAGACATATTCATTCATTAATTAATTAATATTTAATGTTAGAAAGACTAATTCATAGAACAACAAATTCCTATATAAAACATAATATCCGTAGTTGTGCAGTTTTAAATTACTATTTCACTCTTCAACTCACAACAGTTAGAAATTTGTTTAAAAATAATGTTGATGAATTTGCAAGTTGAGTAGGGGGTGTACCGAAAACCAGAAAACATGGCAAGAAGTCTACGAGACAAAAAAGTTTGGGAACCACTGCTCTAGCGGCACTAGGGAAGAAGAAGCCCTTTTCTACTAATTTGTTCTAGCGTATGTAATACGAAATGTGCCTCTATCTTTGTGTCTTTAGGGTTTGTTGTTCTATTTGTAAATTATGGTTCAGTGTTTTATGTATTATAAAAAGTTTAATGACACTAATAAAATATTGCTAATTGCAAAGCAAGCCATGCAGAAAGGATAATGTCAACATGATGTGAAAATAGCTCAAAGCAACAATCTAAAAATGAATTAAATATCTACATGGTAAAATAATTAATAACGTTAATAATTATAATCAAACTTGAATACACTTGCTGGAGTGAGAAATTAAACACAATACACATTATTACACCTAACCATTGACAGAAAACGCAGAAACGCATTGTCATCAAATATTAATAACAAGTTAACTTACCAAAGTATGCCAGAGAATATTATGATGAATATGAAAATTAAGTAAGGTTTCACAACGCACAAATGGAATGAATGAAGAGTGTTTTGAATACATGGCTAATACAAGATATTACAGGCTCATATAGCCTGGTGGCTCGGAATTTGTCTTACCATCAGGGGAGACACAGATTATAATATGACAATTAGAACAAACATGATCGCCTTGGAGATTTTTTCAGGTAGCTGGCAATTGGCTAGGAAACCAGTTTGTTAAACAAGCTAGCCAATGGCTCACTAAAGTCAAGTTTTTGCTTTAACCATAGGCGAATGAACTGAAACGACAGGAAACAACTAACCATTCTTAGCCAATGTGATGTTGGGAATCCAAAGGGACCGAACGGGACGCATCAAAGATGGATACCGGTTTGTCTGGCCCCATCTAGGGCTGTGTTATCTTATCTAGAGCTTTTGGACCAGAAATTAATAGACTGCGGTATTTGAATTGTAAATAAAGGGTGACAATCTCTCTCTGGTGTTAGTAAATGTCCAATAAATAGAGGTGTAGCTAGCTCTACATGAGAAAGAGGGGAGACAACAAATGGTGATGTGAAACAATTAGATGCATCATAATTTCAGCTGTACATTACATATGCGTTCTACACTTGTGGCATTCTTTCCACGTGGATTCCAATCAAGTGTGCCTACCTTGCAACTTTTTTTTTTATGCAAGATGTGTCCTAATCACATTTGTTTTGTCTCGTTAATATCTTGGGATATATGGGTTTCTGTTTGAATCTCTTTTATTAACCCTACCAAGCCGATTTCTGTAGCATAAATATTTTTTTCAAAACCATGCTTAGCAATCAGCCTCTATCCTGATATTGATACTGTCGATAATGTTTTTTTCTGTTTGTAATTTTCTCATCTCTTCCCACTAGCTTTCATGTTTTATGGTGGATATTGGTTGTTGTTGTTTTGTTGTTTAATGATCTGGAAAAAGGTGATAGCATACAATTAATGGGTTTGATAAATGTTTACATTAAAATTAGATTCTGAAACCTACTCAAAGAGTGACATCTGCCATCCTTGTCAAAATCTGGAGTCAGTGAACAGAAGGTTGTGTCCGAGAAATATTTCATGTAGTCAGGAAGACAGACGAAAAACTCGCCATTATTTTTATCTGGGAGATTTTTAGTATTGGATGGAATAGATTTCCATTCGGTGCTTCTGAAAAACAAAACACACAAAAAAAAAAAAACAGCTATTTGTTGATATTTGGCAACTAAAACAATATCTACTCACAACCACGCAAAAAATAAAATCAACCTTTGATAATTATTCGCTTTATGATTGACATTTCATTGAAATCTTTTCTCATTTAAAAAAAGTGTATTAGTGTTTTTAGTATTGATGTTTGAAACATTGAAAAAAAAAATCAATCCACAATAAGCAAGTCTGAAAAGCCTGATAAGGATAAAACCAGTTCTAAAAAAAAATATAAATAGAGGTTGAAGCTTGTAGTGCTGAAACAAAGGAATAAAAATGCCATGAAACATATCAACAATAAGTTGCCATGGTTATTTAGTCTACAAGTAGTGATGGGAACTAAACTAAAAATTTTTTAGTTAAACTAAAACTAAGTTTGAACTTAAAAAAAGTAATTAAACTTTTAGTTAATCACAAATTGAAAAAATTAGTTAAACTAAACTAAGAAACTTTAGTTAAACTTTTACTAACTATTTTGACCTTTTTTAAGGACGAAACAGCCAAACATGAAAAATATAAAGCGCAACCAATCTCTTTAGCAAAATCAATGTAATAAACATTTATTTGCACATGAAAAAAGATTTAAATGTCTTTGTCTTTATGGGATAGATGTAGATCTTAATAGAATCACTAGAATGATACTATTATAGAAAAATTTATAAGTAATTGTCCAAGTTGTAATATAAATTACCTTTAGAAGTAATGATAAAACTGCATGTTGACTCTCTAACTAACTCTAGTTTCTAGAATATTCTGAATCTAATATCTTCTACAAACGAAATGATCAGAAATATAATCTGGATCTAGAATTAGATCTAGCTACTAGACCTAGATCAAATAATTAATATTTTAATCTAAAAATAATCTAAGAAATACTAATACTAGTTACTACTACTACTACTACTAGATCTAAAATCTAGATAGAATCTAGTAGACATCTTAGTAACTCTAGATCTAGACTATCTAGAGATTTTAGATTATTATAATTATGATTATAACTAGATATGGGTATTTAGATCAATATACTCTAGTAGGTAATACTAGATCTAGATAGTAGAATAAGTAGATATAAGTATAATTATAATAGAAGTAGATTTTAGTAGATGTAGATTAGAATTAGATCTAGATCTAGTATAGTGAATAATAGTGACGACTATTATTACTCATTAGCTAGTATTTTAGAATTATAGTCATTATATCACCTATCATCTATTATGATCTCTATGCATCTTAGTAGTAGTAGTATAATAAGTAGATCTAATCTAGACTCTAAGTCTAGAATAGTAGAATCTCTAAACTAATAGATTAGATCTAATCTAATAAAGTAAAGAAAGTAGTCTAATATTAATAGATTTCATGCAATTAATAGATCTATATTTATATATCACCCCCCTATTTAAAAAAGGAGAAAAATCTGATCCAGGAAACTACAGACCAGTATCACTTACCAGCATCACATGTAAAATCCTAGAACACATAATTAAATATGTAGCAACATCATAAACCACTTAGACAAACATAATGTCCCCACCCCATACCAACATCATTGAACATGGCTTTAGGAAATATAGATCATGTGAAACACAACTAATAGGACTAATTGATGATTTTTCAAAAGGTTTAGATAATAGTGAACAAATAGATGCTATTTTACTAGATTTTTCCAAGGCTTTTGACAAAGTTCACCACCATAGTTTGCTTTAAAAAATTAAATATTTCGGCATTAATGGTCCACTGCATCAGTGGATTAAAGATTTTCTGATAGGGAGAGAACAATCTGTAATAATAAATGGCTCTAAATCAACACCAATAACAGTAAACTCAGGTGTACCTCAAGGAACAGTCTTGGGTCCACTACTATTTTTAATTTACATAAATGATTTACCAAATTGCATTAGTTCAGAAGTTCAGGAACAAAAGTCAGATTATTTGCAGACGATTGCATAATATATAGAACAATAAAAACAACACAAGACACAGATATTTTACAAAGAGAATTAGATGAATTACAGAAATGGGAATCAAATTGGAGCATGTCTTTCCACCCAGAAAAATGTCAGTTGTTAAGAGTAACAAAAAAACTAAAACAAATTAATTCCACTTATCTTATTCATGGCAAACCAGTAAAACAGACTAAAAACGCAAAATACCTAGGTGTTATAATAAATGAAAAACTGTCATGGAATCCACATATTGATGAAACTATAAAAAAATCCAACAAAGCATTAGGGTTTATTAAAAGAAATTTCTATAAATCAAATAAGAACATAAAACTAAAATGTTATTTAACCTTGGTTAGGCCAATAGTAGAATATGCATCCACCGTTTGGGACCCCTCAACTCAAGAAAACATTAAGAAACTGGAACAAACACAAAATAGAGCAGTGAGATTCATAACAAACGAATATTCACATTTGACTAGAGTAACACCATTAGTAAAATCACTAAATTTAGGAAGCCTTCAGGACAGAAGAATCAAAAGTAAAGTAGCAATTATACATAAAACACTGAACCATAATCTTCAAATACAAAACAAAATCTAATAAAATACTCTGAAAGACACAAAAATAAAGGCACATTCCTCGTCCCATATGCTAGGACAAATTTGTACAAATGCTCCTTCTTCCCTAGTGCTATTAGAGCATGGAATGGGTTGCCTGTTTGAGAGCGACCCGAGTCAATGCCTATGTAAAGCATTGCTGTTTCCAATGCCTTTGGCCCCCGACTCATGGCCGAAGACACCGGGAGCCTCCGTCATTTTCCTTCACTATACCAGGCTAACCGTGGGGGACTCGCCATTTATGTAACGGTCCTTTGAGGAACGGCGCTTGGATGTGTGACAGTTTTGTGGGGACTTTTTTTACAACCCCGCCCGTGCAAGGGGTTGACTCTCGTCTACCCGTGGGCATCCCCACGGGGGTTATGTTTTGCCATTCGTTTCGCCTAGCTACCCCCTCCAGTAGCCGTTTCCACCCAGGTGCCACGATGAGGCAGAACAGCTCACCTGGGTTTCTAGTGACCTGTGCACCCTCTAGTTTATTCTCCTCTCTATTATTCATTATATATATTCTCCAAATTACATAGATCTAAATATTTATTGGTATGTATGTTTAAAAAGTTTGTAAAATTTGTAATTAAACTTTTTAGTTTGTAACTAAAAAAAATAATTAAACTAGGATTTTAACTAAACTTTTTTTAAATTAAACTTTGGCCTTAACTAATTTTTTTTAGTTAAACTAAAAGTTAGCAACTTTTTAGTTAACTTTTGCCCACCACTAACTACAAGTTGAACAAAATATGGTTAAAAAAAATAGAAAAGCCTCGAGGTGAGACGCGACCTCCGACTCAAACCACGAACTCCAGCCTGGCGCCATCTAGTTTGACTACCCAGCTCTTCAAAAAAAAAAAAAAAAAAAAAAATTTATCAAGTTAGTAAAGTTATTTGAGAGGACGATTCTGGACAGGGATGTGAGCGGGCTCTGCTAGGTGCGTGTAATTACTTTCTTTGACATGCTTAAAGACGTTGCATCGTAGCTTTGCAAGCTATATATCAAGAAATTGGATTTTCTATATCTATTTAACTTTGTAAAGATCTAAACGTGACAGAGTTTAAAGGCGGACGGGCGGATAGACAAACCACAAAATTTATTGCGGCTTTTCCTCTTTAGGTTGCCGCCGATATTAACTTTTTAAAATTTGGTTTCTCACAAATCCTTTTGTATAATTATTTTTCTAAAATATCTAATTGTAATGTTAAAGTGACCACAAAAATATTTAAATAAAATTCCTACCCTTCAGACCAAGCTCCCGTCCAATCAATGTGACCCCATGGATTTCGTACCTGTACAAGTTTTTCGCCGTTGATCTGTACATAAACAATTAACAGTACATAGCAATCAGAGAAATAGACATACTTCTTCTTTGTTTATCAGAATACACTAACAAAATACATGTGGTTAGTTTGTAGTGGGTAAAATAATGTTTAATAGGGCTTAATGGATTTGTATAGTCTGTGTGTGTGTTGACAGTGATGACTTGTGCAGTACCTGTGATAACATACTGCCTATCTGAAATAATAATGCTGTTGATGAGCATAATTTGTGAGAGCGTGCTGGTTGTTGATATTTGAATCAGTTACATGCTGGGAACATATAGAACTAAGATCTAAAACAAGATATACATTATACGGCGAAGATGACCAAGCCAGCGTAGCGATGTCTGATATGTGAAAACGCTCTTCCAATCGACTTGTCCGGGACTATTCGTTATAGAAGGCCTGAAAACTGACCTGCAACGTCACAACCTGTGGGCATTTTAGACCAAAAGCTTGTTGATACGTCGTACAATAAATAATACCTTACATTCGGAAATTTCCGAACGCCATAGTTCTTACAAGAACGCTATAGTCCTTTCAAAACCGATATTGGCTCTAGATCTAAATCTAGTACTCAAGCCAAATTTACATAGTTTTTTACTTTGAAAAATTGAAACGGTCAAACCAGAGTTTTCTTCATGTCACCAACGAGCTAGTAATTCTTTTTCTCAGCGATCAACATCAACTGTTAAATTTCTAGAAAAATCGTTAGAGCCGTTTTCGAGATCAGCATTTAGGTTTTGCAAACCCTACTTCCATGAAGTTCTCACTTGAATAGAGGTATTGTAGCAAGAAAAACATTTCAAATATTTTTATTAAAGACAATACCTCCATTATTAAATTTCAAATATAATAAAATAAATTCCATTTGAAAAATAAAACTCCTATATTATTATTATTATTATTTTAATAGTCTCAAATAAACTAAATATCCACAAAACATCAAATATAGAAAAATAATACAGTTTAATTCTCAAAATTAAAAGTGGATTAAAATGCTGTTATAAACTAAAGATCATTTTATGTGTAATTTTTAAGTAAACTTAATATTTGTTAAAGACATTAAACAATTAATACTAATTATTAATTACATAATTTAAGGACCTACATTAAGGACCTAATTATTATATTATCTTTCAAAAAAGTAGTTACATCTACATAAACTATTTTAAAAAACATTAACTATTTTATAGGAAAAAAAGTTATGAAACTTTGACATCACAAAGTTTTAAGCTACATAAAAGTCTATAAGGTTGATCATGTTGAAGGAAACAATTGACTCAGCTGGATGTGTTGAAAGTTACAATCAAAATAAAATCTTAAATTATGAAGAACATATGGAAAGTAGCTAATTAATAAGAATCTTTCAATCTTGATCAACATGTCTGCATGTTCTTTGTTTAGACTGTGAATGTGTCAAAAAATAAGTGTTCAGAAGAGTTGAGCTTTATTTAAAAGAAATTACTGGTCATTCAATTTGCAGAGATGAAAAAGACTTATTTTAAAAAATGCCTGCACACAAAGAGAGTTCTGATTTTCAGTTTATCAAATAAGCTTATAGAGATTAAAGATTCAAAAGAAATAATAAAATGGCATTGAGCTAAATGGCTTTGTAGAGCATCATGTCTAACAAACTAAGTAAATCTTTTGTTTCTGTCTTTTTTACTATTTTTAATTTACAATACACTAACATACGTCCATGTACGGCTGCTACTGTAACGGAAGAAGTGAAAATTCTCTAATTTCAAAAATATGGTATATAATTTATAGTTATTGCTATATTCATTTTATATTTTTAAAATTAAAGTTTAACTTATTCTAGAGTTTTAGTAAACCAGTGCTATTTTATATGAACAGCAAAATATTGATATAAAATTTGTTGTAATTTATTTTTGTAGATGTATAAATCCCCCGCATTTTGACATGCATGTAGCGTTTATAGTTTTTGCTACGAACATAAGTGTGTGTTTTTACCTCCCTTTTTGTAATATGATCAATATGATAAAATCCAACTTTCGACACAAATAAATACATTCAAAACATTTTTGGCAAGTTTGAACAAAATTGAGGGTGTTCTCTGCGTACTCATGTATGTTTTTACTAAGTTTCATCTTTGAGAGTCTTATAGTTTCTCTTTAAATGTCCTACAAAAACAGGTTTTGAAGGCCAAAAAAGGAATTTAAAAAATTAGTTTTTAAAAATGTGTAGCTTTCTTAATATCAGAGCTATTCATATAAATTTGGTATCCTCAGTCTTAGAATCACAAATTCTATCCATTTTGAAAAATCGGTTTTGGTTTCCTAATAACTTATACACTAAAAAAAATCAAGCAGCTTTAAATGTACTTAGTTATGGTATAATTACGGTACTACGGCTGACTAAAACATGTTGGCTCTAGACCTAGATATATAAGTCTCCAACCAAATGTACGTTTTTCTTTTCTACTTTGAGCAATGTTAAAGAGTTAGTAATTCTTTTCTCAGCCATATACATTAATTGTTAAACGTCTAGGAAAATCGTTTGAGGCGTTTTTAAGATCAGCTGTCAGCGTTCCTGGATCTAGGTTTCTGGAGGTTTCATGAAGTTCTGACTTCAATAGAGGTATTGTAAAAATAGAGTGAGAGAAAAAGCGTATGTCTAATTATTACAAACCTCATGTACACTGACAACAGAATAAGCATGTCTTCCTAATAAACCTTTGATTTCTCCATTTTTTTCCTACAAAAAATGAGAAAATACCAATGTTAAACAATTTAAATAAATACCCGATGAGCAATAGTTCTATCAACTTTTATGTGTTCTTTAATAACTAGTTTGGCTCACATAGTTTCAATACAAGTTGTGCTGTTAAAGTTATGTGTACTTATGGCTAATGGTTACTTTAACATTGTTAAATAATCAGGGTCGAAACATGATCAAGAAGGTTATTGTAGAAAAAATCAGGTAAACTCATTTTTATTAGCCCATCAATTCATTGCTGAAGTGTTAATAACATTGTTTTTATTGAAACCTAATTGCAAGGCTTAAAGCATTTTGTCTATGGTATGACCTATCGATTTGCGGGAGAGAACTAGAGAAAAGCCCATAGCCCAAGACATCACAAAACGAAAAAAGAAGCTGGATAGGACATATCCTGCGAAAACCAGCTACCAATGTTGCATGGCAGGCACTTGACTGGAACCCACAAGGAAAGAGGAAAGTGGGCAGACCCAAGCAAACCTGGAAGAGGTCAGTCATCAGTGAATGACATGGGAGCAGATGAAGAAAGCTGCTCAGAACCGAGTTCGGTGGAGAGGTGTGGTTGCGCCTCTATGCTCCCCTGGGAGTACACAGGATTAAAGTCAAGTCATGACCTCAGAACAAAGTACCTTATACTAGAAGAAGATATAAGGTTGTACTAGGGTTTGTAATTTAACCTGCCAGCGATCTAATCCCTAGACGCGCCTGTTCAGCCCCCCCCCCCCCCAACGAAGCTGATATAGGATTGGTATGTGACACCCTGATCTTACCGGGGTACTTGCTGTAACCTGATGATTAAACAATATTGCATTCTTAATGCGAGCATAAAAGGCATCGAAGTCCTCGTTTGTCATTATCTGATGTTCCATTATTTCTCCGATACCACTAGTCAACTGGAGGTAGGCATCTTTGCAAAGCCCACTACAGATCGCTTCGTATGAACCATGTAACCTAATGGACAGACAATAGCAAGTGACAATATGCTTAGTGTATGGCCTAAACAATAAAACCAAGAAAGTATTAAACCAAAATAAAACAAATCCTATAAAAATGATAGTGATATTTGTCAGGGTGGGATTTCAGATTAGCTAGGGTATGATATGATATTACGGTCCCGTATCCCCAGCCTGAACAGAGTAACACAAGAACCTAAAGATATTAGCATGTAAACTACAAACATTACATAACAGTTATTCAACTGAACATTTAGTGAATAACAACAGTTGTCAACAGGAACAATATTTAATTAACTTAATTGTAAGTTTCAAACATATTTGCATGTACATCGATATCCGTGAAGCTAGCATTTGATACTAATTAGTCTAATATCACACCAACAGGTTTCCGTAACACACCTTCGCACTCCATCTCGGCGCCCAACAGAAGCTAAACTCCCTACACCTCAACACCGATAGTTGCTACACAACTTCAAGGGCAGGAAGACGACAAACTTTCCCATAGCCCAAACCTAACACCCTGAAACGAAAAGAAAACCTAGATCTAGCGCTGCCGCTACAAGAAAGAACTTTGTACCGAAAGATCAGCTTACTTAATAAAACTATGTACTTACGTACCCTTACAAGGGGAACCAAAAAACCAGCTACCAAGCTCACAAAAGCAGCTCTCTCTCTCTTGCGGAAACTAAGGATGACGTAAACACACACACACAATCTTCTAGACAAAACGCACTTAGAAGAAACTACTTCCTATACCCTAAAACACCAATAGTAAATGCAAAGAAAAACTACAAGCGCGCACGACATCCCCCCTCTCCCCCTAACTGGATCTTGCGAAGACAAGTCCAGTCTTCAAAAAAAAGAAATTGAAAACTGAAGTATATAGACAGCAAAAGGAATTAGGAAACATTGCCCAAAACTGAAACCGAAGAATACAACCTTCATAAAGTCAAACTGACATAATTATTCAAATAGATGATGTCTCAAAGAACAACATCCATCATACAACTATTATAACATTGCAATGCATACTAAAAACAAGCAGTACATATTACATAGATATATACATACAAATCAAGCAATAGCTATAATAAAATAGTCTTTTTGTGCGAATCACACCAGTCTTGAGCACAAGTCTGCAAGTATATTGTCCTCTCCTTTTATGTGACACACGTCGAAGGTGTAGTCCTGAAGCATCAGAGCCCACCTCGTAACTCGGTGGTTCGTAAAGTTCGTGCTCCGAAGGTAAGCCAAGGCCTTGTGGTCCGTCTGAAAGTGAAACGTATTTCCACGCAGGTATCTGTCCAGTTTTTTAATGGCAAATACGATAGCCAAACCTTCTCTCTCGATGATGGAATACCTCTGCTCCCGAGGCAATAACTTGCGACTCACATACTTGACGGGATGCAGAACACCATTCACGCACTGACTCAGTATACCGGAGATTCCTTTGTCCGAAGCATCGGTCTGAAGAACAAACGGCAATGAAGGATCAGGCAAACGAAGAATGGGGTACCTACACAGATACGCCTGCACCCTGCTTAAAGCCTCCGCGCACTCATGATTCCAGTGCACCTTAACAGACCGACCCCGACCCAATAGATTGGTAAAATGAACCAACTCCGCGTACCCTGGCGAACCTACTGTACAAAACCTCCAAAGCGATTAAAGATTTCAGGTATTAAATTTTTTCAACCCTCTAGACCACTTAAAGCCCTAAACATTCCTTTACCCTAGATATCTTTAAAAAGAAAAACAATTGAACAGGAAATGCTAATATTATACCCCCGCGGTACAATTATGCATGTCATTAGTATCTTCATCCTATACGACAGAAAATGCAACTAGATTCGTAACCCAGATCCAATTGCTAAATTCAAACAGGATAAGATTGTACTATTACGGTGGTATATGCTCTATTACATGAGCTTCATCATGTACATTTTACTCTACTACCAATTACTCAACCAAATAGTAACGCAATACTGTCATGTGTGTGCTAGCCTATCAAACCAAGCCCGCAAAATTTACCGATGCGACCAGATTACTATCTTAATCATCACGTCAACCTCTCGCGCTCACACGATGAGGGACCACCACAATACTTCTACTACCAAATTTCGACCTGTCCAAATATCTAACCGCCTTAGCAACGTCTGCTAAGTTCTTAAACCTTACATGTCCAATACCCATGGACTTCCCATTTGCCTCTAATACCTCCACAAAACCAAATAAACCAAACTCCCTAAATCTATCCTTAAGCCTTTGCCAGTTAACATTGAATGGCAAATTCCTAATAGTAACTGTATAGCGATCCGGCATTAACTTATACCTACGGCGACCTTCCGAATCGCGACGACCCTCTAGTCATCTATGTCTAGATCGCTGGTCTAGGTCATTGCCAATATCATTGGGATTTACATCCTCAACATTAGTCTCATTGTTTTGGGTAACAAATTCATTAGAGCACTCAGCTGCTTTATGACCCTGCTCCCCACAACTGAAACAAACAATTACCTTTCTTTTAACCACTGGACTCTGCTTAATCACAGGCTCACATGCTGCTGCCACATACACAGTTTCTTCTTTACTAATTGATACATTCGAATCAGCTACCTTAAAACCTTCGATTACCTCCAGCATGTTCTCCACAGTATTTTGCTTGTTTAGAACAAGTTGTCGATAGACCTCCCCTGAAACATTTTCAAGTATCCCGTCTTTAATGAAGAGATCTTTGATCTCGTCTACTGTCTTTCCTACCTCAGCCATTTTGCACCAGTTGTCAAGTGCGGTCCTCCGCTCAGTCACATACCCACGGAAGTCATTCTGCCGTGGTTTGACCCGGTGAAACCTTTTGCGGCATGTCTCCGCATTGATGTCTGCGTGGCGGAGAAGTGCCGTTTTGACATCCTCATACTTATCGCTAAGGAACAGACTGTCCCTCAACATAAAGTTTTTGAGCGATGTCGTCAACTTGTACGACAATAGCAGGGACCACTCCTTACTCTCAATCTTACACCTTGCTGCCACGGCCTCAAAGTGTGTCAGGTACGCCAGAAGATCATCGTCTTCCTTCATGCCTTGAAAGTTCTTGTCTAGCCTGTCCAAGACACTCTTTTGTCGCACCTCAACTGCCTGACCTACCACTGCACCTGCCTCTGGCGCCGACTTCTCTTTAAGCCGTGCCAACTCCAGTTCATCTTTTCTCTTGAGCTCCTCTCTAGCCTCTCTCTCCTTCCACCTCTCGTGTTCCTCACGCCTAGACTTCTCCTCCCTTTCATGTCTAGCGGCCTCCTCAGCCTTCGCCTCTTTTCTCAACCTCTCTTCACGCTCAAGTCTGGCTTTCTCCTCAGCCTTCGCCTCTTTTCTCAACCTCTCTTCCTCTGCCTTCGCCTCTTTTCTCAACCTCTCTTCACGCTCAAGTCTGGCTTCCTCCTCAGTCTTCGCTTCTTTCTTTAATCTCTCCTCTCGCTCAAGCCTAGCCGTCTCTCGTTCAAACTCCTCCTTCTTACGTTCAAACTCCTCCTTCTTGGCTCTCTCGTAGTCAACCTTCTGCTCTGCCACATACCTCTCCAACCTCTCACCATCATACCCGAGAGCACGGCCGTCACTGATGAACTGGGCGGTTAGAGTCAACCTCGTCTCCATTACATAGACTATTAAGCCTTAATTAATAATTACAGTCTAACTATCACTAACAAAACCCAAAGTCAGATCATAGAGAGAAACATAAGAATTATATATCATTACTTAATTATAACGGGCGAACTGAAATCACGGGCGCATCGACAAAAACAGGGCCAAGGACTTATCTGCTCAGTATCCCGCGTCGGAAGGAATCGCCTCACTCCAGGCTCCGCAGAAGAGAAAAGCCACAGGCAACCACAGCCACTGGAACAGACCAACGGTTCTAACTTCAGGACGGTTCCGGTACACCAGCCAACAAACCGCACAGATTCAGGTCGATCCCGTCGACAGGCACTCGATCCACTCACACGTTGCCGCTCAGAGTCAGAGGATTCAGGCGTTGGTGACAATAAATACAAAAACAAGTTACAATAGTTTCAAAGATTAATTACACACTCTAAGTTTACCGAACAAATGGGAACTACTCACATTAGGCACAATACAAGGGATGCCCAACGAATATATCGTGTGCTGTACATAAATCATCAGACCGCTCAAACGGCTTAAATGTATTTAATTTTATTTAATACATAAACATTACATATTTATATATCTTATGATGGTTCTAACGGTCAAATCAAGGACACAGAGGTCACAAAGTTGACAATTACATATTGTTTGGACGAGCCCCCATTTCTGTCAGGGTGGGATTTCAGATTAGCTAGGGTATGATATGATATTACGGTCCCGTATCCCCAGCCTGAACAGAGTAACACAAGAACCTAAAGATATTAGCATGTAAACTACAAACATTACATAACAGTTATTCAACTGAACATTTAGTGAATAACAACAGTTGTCAACAGGAACAATATTTAATTAACTTAATTGTAAGTTTCAAACATATTTGCATGTACATCGATATCCGTGAAGCTAGCATTTGATACTAATTAGTCTAATATCACACCAACAGGTTTCCGTAACACACCTTCGCACTCCATCTCGGCGCCCAACAGAAGCTAAACTCCCTACACCTCAACACCGATAGTTGCTACACAACTTCAAGGGCAGGAAGACGACAAACTTTCCCATAGCCCAAACCTAACACCCTGAAACGAAAAGAAAACCTAGATCTAGCGCTGCCGCTACAAGAAAGAACTTTGTACCGAAAGATCAGCTTACTTAATAAAACTATGTACTTACGTACCCTTACAAGGGGAACCAAAAAACCAGCTACCAAGCTCACAAAAGCAGCTCTCTCTCTCTTGCGGAAACTAAGGATGACGTAAACACACACACACAATCTTCTAGACAAAACGCACTTAGAAGAAACTACTTCCTATACCCTAAAACACCAATAGTAAATGCAAAGAAAAACTACAAGCGCGCACGACAATATTTTATTGAAATGAAATAGTAAACTAATCACATTTTTTTATTACTACCATTAGCCACCGGCTTCGCCCGTTGATTTGTTAATTTTCTAATTACATCCTAGAAATGCTCACATAATACTTTAGCCCACCCTTATTTTCTATCTGCACTTTTAATAAAACTGTCAGCATTTCAACAACCCCCGTTTGGCCAGTGTAATTTAGTATATGCTACATTTAATTGGATTGGCCCGTTTTTAAATCGCCTTAACAAACAATTCACTTCTGGTATGTGTGTCCTGTTCTTAGTTGGAAAATTGTAGATTGTTCTTTGCGTGAGAGGAAGTTAATACTGTCCATTTTGTTAGGCGTGTTCATTTCTTTGTACATGGCTCTGCCTGTGTTTCCTGATGCCCATTGGTTGAGCCACTCCTCTTTGTTATTGTTGACTAACATTGACCTTAGGATGAGGTAGTTAACAGGTCTATCTGGTTGTTGCATAGATGAACCTGCCTTTGATAGCTTATCTGCCTTTTCATTTTCGATGATGCCAATGTGTCCAGGGATCCACTGTAGTGTGATATTGATATTTAATTTTGATATCATCTGATGGATTATCACAATTAGTGTTATCAACTCTCGTGGGCTGTTTGAGGTGCTGCTGTTAAGTGCTTGCAGAGTAGATTGGGAGTCTGTAAAGACAACAATATATGATGGTTGTTGACTCCTTCATATAATTTGTTTTCCACTGTCTGTAGTGCTATGGTAATTGCCTCAATTTCGGCTTGGAAGTTTGAGCAGTAATCGCCACAGGGTGCGCTTATCTCAAAGTGTTTATTTTTAGGGAAGACCAGGAAGGCACCAAGACCAGCATTGATGGTGGCTTTGAAAGCCGATCCGTCTGTATATATATGGATAGCTGTTTTTTTGATAGCTTTCAATTGTTTCAAGCGTGCCTACTTTGAGCTCCAGTGGATTTGATTCTTTTGTTAAGGTGTTATTTAGTAAATGTGTTTAGATGGTTGGTTGATTGTAGTCTAGTCCGGGCGTAATGTTTGAAAATCTGGTATTTTTTTCTGTTATTGGGTAGGTGGTGTTTTAGGGCTAATTCGTCCGTAAGTTGGATCAGAGTCCTTTGCTTTTTTTGGTTGTTTTTCCTATATCTATATGTTAGTAGTTTATTAGGATGATCGTCCTCCAACCTTCTGTATCTCTCAATAGCTTCTAATGTTGCTTGGTTGCGCCACTCCAAACACTTGAATTTTAGAACCAGATATCTGTCACATCTAATTGCATGGCCCGCTTTATAACGCTACACCTCCCAAACTGATATTTTATTGCCATTGAATTCGATGACAATATCACTTATCCCCAGCCCCCATCCTTTTTTTTAACGAACTGTTAAAAGTCATCTTAAGATCGAACTTATAAAAACCGTTTCAACTTTTATGTAGATCGAATTACTAAAATAAATTGTGCCAAAACTCTATTTTAAATATATATTTGTTTAGGCTATTTAAAAATGTATAGTACGATTAGAAATATAAACCTCTGACCTTCTGACATTCTATTGAGCTAACCGGGTGTTACTATGAGCAGTGGAAATAACGCACCCTATGGTATTGTTGTTATTATCGCAACTTTCCTCAACTTAGCTAGCCAGCCTAAATGTTAGCTATAAATAAATGATTCAATTTGTACGTGAGTTTTTGCATTTGTGTCATTAGACCACCTTTTGATTGTAGAAATAGACTTACTTGGCAAAAGCTTTTTCTACCAATGGAACCCACATTTCATTTTCATTAGTTTTGGACATGGCGCCAACCAAAGACCTTGTTGAGAGATAGGTAAAATATCGTCAACATAAACATCTCGCCATTGGCCAAAACTGAAGAAACGTGCATGGAAGATTCCATCGTATTTGTGTGGATCTTCAATGCAGTAAGCAGTTTCTGGGAGGATCTGAAGTTTAAAAAAAAGCTAGATTTTAATCGTGATAGATAGTTTCTAAAAGCCATGTCAGAGCGAAATTGGTCAAACAGAATTGGCAAGCCCTCCAGGCATCGACCAGGTAAAATATCTAGCGTAGATGGATATAATAAAAGGATTGTCTTTGACATATTAATATCGTTTTACCCATCCTGTTCTCTTTTTTTTGTTCGTCTGAATGTATAACACTTACACAACACACGTATCATTGTAACTGGATCGGCATTCGCCTTTCCTTTGGATAAATCAGCTGTGTGGGGGAGAAAGACACTGCTGTGTGGGGGAGAAAGACATGGTTGTGTGGGGGAGAAAGACACTGCTGAGTGGGGAGGAATAAAGTGCTGTGTGGGGGAGAAAGACACTGCTGTGTGGGGGAGAAAGACACTGCTGTGTGGGGAGGAATAAACTGCTGTGTGTGGAGGAAGAAACTGTTGTGTGGGGAGGAATAAACTGCTGTGTGTGGAGGAAGAAACTGCTGTATGGGGAGGAAGAAACTGCTGTGTGGGGGAGAAAGAAACCGCTGTGTGGGGAGGAAGAAACTGCTGTATTGGGATGAAGACACTGCTGAGTGGGGAAAAAAGACACTGCTGTGTGGGGAGGAAGAAACTGATGTGTGGGGAGGAAGAAACTGCTGTGTGGGGAAGAAGAAACTGCTGTGTGAGGTGGAAGAAACTGCTCTGTAGAAGAAAAAGACACTGCTGTTCTGGACGGAAGAAGCTGCTGTGTGGGGAGGAAGAAACTGCTGTGGGGGGAGAACGAAACAGCTGTGTGGGAGAGAAAGAAACCGCTGTGTGTGGAGAAAAACTGTTGTGTTGTAGAAGAAAAAGACACTGCTGTTCTGGACGGAAGAAGCTGCTGTGTGGGGAGGAAGAAACTGCTGTGGGGGGGGGGGGGGAGAACGAAACTGCTGTGTGGGGAGGAAGAAACCGCTGTGTGGGGAGAAAGAAACTGCTGTGTGGGGAGGAAGAAACTGCTGTGTGAGCGACATCGTTCTTTTCCTACCTAGTGCCATTAGCTGATCCAGAACTTTTGAGATGGGGGCGGTGATTTTTGCCTTAACCGTAACCCTAACGCCCAGTAAACCCTTTCCCTGTGTATAAGCACACACACACACAAACATAAAAACATTTTCTTGCATTCTTTACTGCAGAAATGCATTCTCCTGACATCCGATGCTTAATGTTCATCCTATTAAAAAAAGGCAGGTCAAATTAAGTTAATTTAAGTAACGTATGGTCTAAGGCCGATAATTAAATGTGACTCAAATTGAGGCACAAGTATATCTTTTATAGGTGTATTTATCGTAATATTATCTTAATGTTAAGTGGGACCTCATGTAGTAGGCTTTTTTTGGGGGGTTCAGAATAAGACATCAACAGAAATGTCCTTCTATACTCTATACAGTCCATACAGGCGCTTGCAAGGACATCACTGTTTGTAGCGCAGTCTTACCACCGTTACGCACCGTGTGTCCATGATGGAGCGCAAGCATCTTTGGTGGAAGCGTTCAAGTAGTCTTAGTTGCTTTCTGTTTAGTGTTCATATCTCAGAGCCATATTGAATGGTTGAGAGAACCACTGCTTAGAAGACATTGATTTATGTAGGCAGGTGGAGCGATTTATTCCGACAAACTCTCACCTGAAGCGATACTGGCTTTGGCCAGACGGTTATCAACCTCTATAGAAGGTGAGGCTTCATTTGATACTATACTTCCTAGATATGTGAAGTGGTCTACCGTGTTAAGGTGCTGTCCGTTTACTGTGATCTTTGGGGCCAGTCAATCACCCATAAAACTTACTCAGTTTGTCAATTCGATACATTCCAAATGGGTGAGATCAACGTTTAGCCTACAAGAAATAAAGCCAAATTGATATTTCTTTTTATTGAGAGGAAAAAAAAAAGACCAAAATAAATGGTAAATTGGGGAATGGGATGTGGCATTCAATTGGGGCCTTCGGAATCTTTTGTCTCTAGGCCAGAAACGTGCTGAATAGTCGATCAAAGGGAGGATGCTTCAAAAGTTAAAAGATGTCATTATAATAAAATGGGCCGGAAAGAGTGACAGCGGTTGTCTGTGTGTCATTGTGTTTGTGTGTGTGAAACTGTGTGTTGGGGGGGGGATCACGGTAGAAATAAAATATGGTTTAAATTGAGAAGCCGAAGAAAAGTAACAAAGTGTACGGAGAACTAACTCTTTGTTGTTGCCGGGGGGAGGGGGGCTTAAGCGGGTTCAAGCGGATAAGTAAAAGTAATAATATGATTAACAGGCCGTAAATATTAGTGCGTGTATGTGTCGGGGTCGCAATATAAGTCTATGTGGAAATTTTGATGCGCAGGTAAAAAAAAATGGGGGTTACATAGAGCGAAAGGGCGATAGAGAGAGGAAAAGAGAGAGAGAGAGAGAAGGAAATAGGGAGCGGGTCGTGACATTTCATTGTAATAGTATTATACCAATTCAGAAGCTAAAATAGTCTGTGTGTTATGTTGATCGTTGAAATGAGGTCCGTCTATTAGAATTATTTACAAAGGAAAAGAAGAAGGTGTTCCATTTATAATAACCAATATAAAACCTGGGAACAAATCAACGGACGTAGCCGGTGTGTACTGATATATGTACATTACATATATACCTGTATGTAGATATGTATGTATGTATGTATATATGTGTGTGTATATATATGTGGGTGTGTATGTGTGCGTATATATATATATATATATATATATATATATATATATATATATATATATATATTATATATATATAATATGTGTGTGTGTGTGTGTTTTGATACAACTTGCTTGATGAAGAGTGAAGCAAAAATTGTCTCTAACTGACGGTGCAACAAAAAGCTAAAAAAAAAAAGCGTGTAGATAAGAACTTGATCAATCCTCTCACTCTAGAACTGGTGACAAAACAGATAATACGGGCAGTTCCATTGAATTGGGGGAAGGGCTCTGGTAATCAGGTACTATGTCTTTTTGAGGGAGAGGAGCCGCTCCATTGTGGAAAACAAAATAAACATCTACCAATTTTTCAACATAGGGGGAACAAAGGATAAGGCTGCAAAATAAGAACATTATGGAAATAAGTGTTTTTATTGTTTGAACGTGAGAAACAAAGGGCTAGCAAATTATATTGTTACGATTCTCTCCTAATCAGGCCTTCTGTAAACACTGCTAAACACAACACAGCACATCTAATTTTCACAACAAATTTTCGTAAGGATCAATAAAGCAGTCTTAGTCTTAGTCTTAACACATCAAGAACTGGACAAGGCTCCAAATACTCGGGTGCTTTAATAATGGTCAATAAAAACAGCCAATATGACACAATTGGCAATACATCAACACTAAAAATGCTATACTATACATCACCGTACTAAACTAATAAACTTTACTGTCTCTATCTCTTCCTGGACTTGTACATTCACTTCAGGACTCCACCAGGACCGACTTCATGGCAGACTAACAGTCCCGGTCTACTCGCTGTCCTGTCTTGAACTGCACTGCCTTACACACACTGTGTCTCTGGTCCACGCAGGCTAATGATCAGATGGCCATAACCCTGGTCCTGTTCACGTGCACAGTTCATGCCAGTACTGTCCCTTGCTCTTCGATACAGCACGCAAAACTGTACTACTGGCCTGTGCCACATATGTCAGATGATCACACGCAGTTAACCCTATTGCGTCGCTAATAGGGTTACAATAATATCTTTGCCAAAAGTATGTGTATGGTATAATATGGCTGTTACGCATATCGATGGTCTGGCAGGGTCAAAAGAACTAGCTGACTTTTTGATGCGCATAGACAGGGGCGGACTGGGTGTCGAAATCAACCCGGGCATTTCTATACAATCCAGCCCATAACTTGTATATCGTATGATGACATTCTAGACCTAGGCTACCTGTCCTCTAAGTCATTATGTTAAGTTTGATAATGTATCGATATGCATGCATACAGTGAACTCTAAATCTTAATACAAATAATTGCCTTATGTTACTGGTAGGGGGTTTTCAAATTAAATCCCTTATAGGGGGTTTTCAACTCAAAACCCCTGGTAGGTTAAAATCCCCTGGTAGGGTTTTTAAACTCAAAGCCCCTGGTAGGGGGGTTTAAACTCAAAACCCCCTAGTATGGGGTTTCAAACTCAAAACCCCTTGGTAGGGGGTTTCAAACTAAAAAAAACCCTTGGCTGTGCTGGGTCGAGTGATGGTTTAGTATTGAAATTTCACCTAAAATGAACAAAATTAAAGCAAAAGATCAGTCACTAAACTCCGACACCCCCCCTACGGGGGGATTTCATTTGGGGGGGGGGGTCCCCTGGCTACGCCCATGATATATATATATATATATCCGTGCTAATATATTTAGCCCCACTTAGCTACTACAACCGGCTCATATGAAAATTTCATGATAAATCACAGTAATGGGTGTATACATTTTGATTCTCGTAATCCTGTTTAAACGTATTTGGAAATGCAATTTAGTAAGAGGTAATAAGTAGAGGATGTGCTTATTTCATAAGGAGTATATCTTCTTGGTGTGGACATGAGGGGCTGAACAATAGTCAGATTATGTCTGCTGGGATGTAAGGATTTTAGAGTTGAATGGGCCCAAACTTCAGGCGATGGTTGCTTAGAGGGGTTAAATAATTTTATTTCTTTTTCATTTCATTAATTAATATAACTACTTATAGAGCTAATGTTTCACCTGCTTCATGAAGTCTTTATTGTCTGCAATATTGGCCAGTACAGACATAAACCAACAGTTACCAACAGATCCTTGACCTACACCAGCACGTGAAGTGCCATTCAGGGTCAGTACTGGGTCAGTCCTGAATTCCTAAACATAATAAATATAGTAACTTGAAAATATGAGAATTCCAATTATTAATAAAGGATTTTGGTATATGCGCCCAGATGAGTCACTGATTTTAGTTTCGTCTTGTAACCACGATCAAAGGCATTACCTACGCATTTTTTTTTGTTCATTTAAAGTTATATTGAGTAACACCATTAGTAAAATCACTAAATTTAGAAAGCCTTCAGGACAGAAGACTCAAAAGTAAAGTAGCAATTATATATAAAACACTGAACCATAATCTTCAAATACAAAAACAAAATTTAATAAAATACTCTGAAAGACACAAAAATAAAGGCACATTCCTCGTCCCATATGCTAGGACAAATTTGTACAAATACTCCTTCTTCCCTAGTGCTATTAGAGCATGGAATGGGTTGCCTGAGCTAGTCAGAAAAACCAGTGACTTGGCAGAATTTAAGTCATTGGTTAATATGCATGACGCGTAGGACGTAATCATCTTCTTTTTTGAAGTAACATCTGTATTATATAAGATAAGAAAAGAAAAAGAATTCTCAGATGCTATCATGACAATAATTTATATATTTCTGCCAATTGCTTTAAAAAAATCAGTTTAAAAACTTTGAAATACCTTTGGTCTTTTCCATTTCATGTTTTGATATTTGGCACCACTGGGTAGATTCAGAAGAAAAGAAGTGTCGATAAATAGATCATCTGAACTAGCGTTTGGACGTTTTGCAGGTTCGTCATCTTTAAAATGACGTCTGCAATCTTTTGTTCTTTCCATTATCCCCATGACAGTTTTATAGTATCCAGTTTCACTAGCGCCATCTTCTTGTGGCTTTTCATTAGGTTCAGACAATTCGCCTGTATTGTTGTTATCTTCAGTGTCCTTCTTTGATGATTCGCCTGTATTGTTGTTATCTTCAGTGTCCTTATTTGATGATTCGCCTGTATAGTTATCTTCAGTGTCCTTCTTTGATGATTCGCCTGTATAGTTGTTATCTTCAGAGTCCTTCTTTGATGATTCGCCTGTATAGTTATCTTCAGTGTCCTTCTTTGATGATTCGCCTGTATAGTTGTTATCTTCAGTGTCCTTCTTTGATGATTCGCCTGTATAGTTGTTATCTTCAGTGTCCTTCTTTGATGATTCGCCTGTATAGTTGTTATCTTCAGTGTCCTTCTTTGATGATTCGCCTGTATAGTTGTTATCTTCAGTGTCCTTCTTTGATGATTCGCCTGTATAGTTATCTTCAGTGTCCTTCTTTGATGATTCGCCTGTATAGTTGTTATCTTCAGTGTCCTTCTTTGATGATTCGCCTGTATAGTTGTTATCTTCAGTGTCCTTCTTTGATGATTCGCCTGTATAGTTGTTATCTTCAGTGTCCTTCTTTGATGATTCGCCTGTATAGTTGTTATCTTCAGTGTCCTTTTTTGATGATTCGCCTGTACATTTTGTACCGTCATTGTAATTATCTTTTGCTGTTTCATCTATACCATCTAGGGGTCCTATTTCACCTTCAAAGATTTCTTCTGCTTTTTCTACATTTGAAGTGTTTTTGCCTACTTTCCGTTTTTTTTCTTCCTTATTTTCTTTCACATTATTTGTTTTCGGTGTCTCTTTTGATGCACCACAGCCCATTGTCTCATCACGTTATCTGAACATGAAGAATTAATTGTTAAGTTTATTAATGAAGAAAAAGAAATTTAGCTTATTAGACTTTTTTAAACGGACAAAGTTTTACTAATATTTAGAATTTAAAGGTTTTTTGTTTAAAAAAAAGTATTTCAAGCAATCTTAGCACGAAGCAGGACGTTTTGGCGTTTTGGCGCGAATGTCGTTTTGGCGCCGCCGTTTTGGCGTAAGGGACGTTTTGGCGCGAAATACCTCGGAGATGTCTCTGCCCTTAGAATGTAGATATTCAGAGTGGATGTAACTAGGTGTTCCAACCAGCCAGAAGTCATCAGTGACTCACAGGGGAGCCACCCAATGCCAGAGGCCAATATTGACTCGAGTCCCTTACAGGACAGTTACGACTGGCAAGGAGAAAAGTCTACCGCAGAGACACCTCCGAATCCTTCCTTCCCTACGCATGGTTATAAGCTAAGACAGAGAAAGAAATAAAGGAGGGGTGAATGGAGTGATCGTTAAATGAACTTGTGTGTTACCCGTGCTTGTAATCGTGCTAGTATTTGTAATCGTGTTCGCATTATCGTAGCCTGTAAATCGTGACAAGTCTGTACTGTGTTATTGTGTGTATCAGTCGTGTTGTATTGAAATAAAGCCTTGTTTCTAAGGTTAGGAATTGATTTAGTATATTACAAGTGGTCTGCACTAAACGTATCAAAAACATAGAGATATCCTTCATACGAAATTGTGTCTTTTCCTCGCTTCGACTGGACTTTGGGACGCTCTCGAAATTTAAGATTAAGGATTATTAATTCGCACCTTGGGGTGTCAAATGGAGTGCTAGAAACAGATTTTGTCTTACGCGTGAGAGAGGGAAGGGGTGAGGAAAGAGTATATACAAGGAGTGAAATGTGCCCAGAAGAGAGGGGGTGGAATAGGTGTCACAGGTAATGACCAGTCTTAAGGAGATGATCACCAGACGCATCACGCCAACGACCAGTGCTCGGTGCTGGTCTTGTCTTCATTTGTTTAACTCTACCTGCGTCAATGCGAGATGTGTCACCCAAATCACCCATACCCAATTTCTCAAAATATATCTTTTCAAAGTATCTTAGTGTCGTGAATTTGTTTATATCAATAGTTGCCCCTAGTGTTTGTTTACATTTGTGGATTCAATCAGAGTTTGTACTGACCACATTCCATGTCTTGATTTTTTACTATGTGTGGAGTTATTGTCGTCATTCAGCGTAATAAAGCTTTAGATGTAAACATGGTTTTTGTTAGCCTAAACTCTTAAGCGAGCAATTCTTGTATATATATTTATATATATTTTTTTTTATTTCGAAAACGGCTCTAACGACTTTCTTTAAAATTTCACGGTATGTGCATAATAGTGAGAAAAAAATTCTCAACTCATTGGCCACATTGGGAAAACTCGAAGTCGGCCGTTATATCGGTTTGAAAATGGCTCATTATCGAAAAATTAATTTTGGCTAGAATGTTTTACGAATGAAATTTTCTATATGACGTCAATGGGAAAAAAAAACTTGACACCGCTTACGTCACTAGGCTCACAGCAGTTCACTAAGACTTTACCTCGCGAACAAGAACAAGTTTTAATGATTCAATTGGCGTAATTAAACATTTGCGCACCATCTTATTGTACATTGATCCATTATGAAACTATGAAAGAAAAATAATGAAATTACATATCTTTATGTATGATTATTTATTGTGTTTTGAAGGCTTTATAAATTGTTTACACTTTATTTGCTTAGACCAGTTGGTAGCTTTTACTTTGTTATTATTTTGCTGGTGAATTATTGCAATGTGTTTAAGCTTCGAAGTCTACTGTCCCATACCAAAACATAGGAAATGGTCATAACACAGCTTATCTATGCCTTACTTGCACAGTAATGGCCGGCCCTAACATTTGCGGGGCCAGAAAGGGTAGGGATATGGATAAAAAGTGAAAATAAAGATTTTGTATTAGAAAATAAATTCGTATTTGCATTACATTTTTATTAAATGAAAGCTGACGATGCCTTATAACACGCGTAGGACTGGCGTTCGCCATATTGATTGACACCCCAAAATGACAATTTTGTCTTTTTAAGGACATTTTTATGAGTTTCAGGAGATTTCCAGGAGCTTCTTGAAAACAAGGAGACCACGGGTACCCTATTATAAATTATAATGGTTTGATTTAATAATTTACACCTAGAATTAGCTCGGGGCTTTTGAACCTTCGGGGTCCACTGTGGCGGCTGGCCCTGATGATATCCAGCTCGCGGTCAACGAATTTTCATCACGCTGCTGCTTTTTTTTTTTTGATTAACCTATAAACCTCGGTAAAACAGAAGTCATGTCCCAGAAGTCACCCAATAAAACCTACTCCGCCCAAAGATCACCGCGCATAGACATCCCTTAAAGTGGTAGATAACTTCACATTATCTGGGAAGCATAGTATCAAATGACCCATTGCTTTAAAGAGAGGTTGATAAGTGATCAGGGATAGTCGTGCTTTTGGACGCCTCCAAGCGAAGGTGTGGCGAAATAAATCGCTCCGCCTGTCTACAAAAATCAGTGTCAAACAATGATTCTCTCAACCCCTCTATGTGGATCTTACACATGAGTACTTTATAGAAAGCAACTAAGGCTTCACCAAAGACCGCAATACAAACAGCGATATTCTTGCAAAAAGGTATGAACTTCTTATAATCCGACAGTCACGCTTTGCATGGCACTTATTCCGTATGGGGGACGAACATATTTTTGGCAATCTTTTTTTTAGTAAGCTGAAAGGTTGTCGGAGTAACAGAGATACAATAACGCTTCTTTAGAATACTAAATCGATGTTTTTAAGTCTCTTAGGAAAAAAATGCACGTTTTACACTATAGCGTAGAGATTTTGCATCACTTGATGATTCTTACTAAAGCCATAATAATAAGACTTGTCTTTGAGTCCGAAGATTAGTGAGGAATGCAGTATTTCCCGTGGCTGCGCAGCCCCAGCTGTGACCTACATATTTTGCCACATCCAGGGCAAGCATAACCATTGTCCGCAGGTGGTCGATTTAGATTTTCTTTTCGCCGTCTGCGTTTGTCCTCGGCAGCAGATTTTCTTTTGGTCTCAAATGTCTATCCCGCGGCCTTCGTGAGTGACATCCAGCTGTCTCGTTCGGAGGCCGCATACAACCAGGTGCTCTCTTCTATGTCAGCCAAGGAAAGTTGACGCGTAAGCTGGTCTTTGAAGCGTTTTAGTGAGGCGCCTCTGTTACGTCGACCACCTTTTAGCTCATCAAAAAAAAAAAGACTGCCTTTGGCACACGTTCGTCTCCTATACGGGATACATGCCCTACCCAGAACAACTGTCGGACCATAAGAAGTCCCTCTATACTGTCCATACTGGCGTTGACAAGGACATCGATGTTTGTAGTGCTGTCCTGCCACCGTATATCCATGATGGAGAGCAAGCATCTTTGGTGAAAGCCTTTAAGAAGTCTTAGTTGTTTTCTGTATAGTGTCCATGTCTCAGAGCCATAATGAATATATTAATAGCAATATTAAATGTCAGAAAGTAACCATTTTAGAAGTTATACTACAAAGACTTTCTTCCAAGCCTATCATAGCCCAATAGTTTCACGCGATAGAAGCAATGTAAAACGTTAAGACGTGAGCTGTGGTTTTCTATAGGCCTACTGTTGGGGGGACTTTCTATTCTAATCGCCATGTACAATTACATAGAGAACTGACAGAAGAAAAAAAAGTAACTCTTCGGATTGATAGTCTTTACCCGATCGTTCATTTTCGTAATTACAACGATATTCTTCCTTAAAAAATTATTCATCCGAGCGATGCTCGGTCAACTAATATTATGAAAGTATTACACTAATGTCAAATAACAAAAAATATCTTTTGGATAGAAATCGAAAAATGTCATCCAGTGCGATTAGCAGAACTCACATATAAATAAAGGGGAGGAGATGGCATGTCATTACCATTCAGGAATCTGACTTATTATAGGCCTATATTCATGAAATAAAAAAAAACTTTATATTTATAAAAAAAACAATTCATACTATACATACAATATTATGGTAGAGGGAAAAAATACGCTATAAATACGTTATAAACGCGCCAAAATGTCCTCAGCGCGAAAACGTCTCGCGCCAAAACGGCGGTGCCAAAACGGCGGCGTCAAAACGTCACGTACTGATCTTAGCAATTTGTCCTATAGCACAAACACAGAAGGAACACGGCAACAAGACCGAAAAGTCAATTGTACGCTATTTATCATTAGGTACCAATGACACAAAAGTTCAGAAATTACCAATATTTGCAGTAACTTATTTAGGTAGGGTAATAAGCATATTACTTAGCCTTAGCTTGATGAAGAAACTTGAATAAAGTTCAAAAACTTTTTTTTTCACACAAAACAAGCAAAATATATAAAACTAGTCGACCGGGGCGTAGTATACGCCGCTATTTTGCAGGGTCGGCCTTTGGTCACTGCAACCTATGCGACCGCAGTAAGCCCCGCACTTTCATAGGACCCGCGCTAATTCTAGGTGTGTAAATTATGAAATTAAACCATTTAATAACTTAAAATAGATTTTCCGCGCCCTCCTGTTGATTTACCAGGAGCTCTTGGAAACCTCCCGAAATTACAAAATATACGAAAAAGTCCTTAAAATATACGGAAATAAATAGAAAAAAAAATTGTCATTTTGGGGTGTCATTCAATATGGAAAACGCCAATCCTACGCGCGATAAATAAAAACGGCATTATGCATTTGCCGTAATTGTGTAATATGGTGAAAGAAGCTTTTCGCGCCTCAAACTAACGAAGAATTACTTGAGGTCAACAATTCTCAAAGATAGATTGAAACATTTGCTAATTCTTGTTATTGAGCATGATCTATGTAGGAAACAGAATTATCATGATATACTGTATGATTTTGCTACACGCAAGGCTCGTAAAGTAATTCTGTACGTTGTAAAGAATGAATAAAATGCATAGACGAATTTATTTTCTAATACAAACTCTTAAATTTCACTTATTATCCGCTTCGCTACCCAAACTTGGTCCCGCAAAATCCGTTTCGCATAGAGCTCCTCAATGGTTAAGTCCGGCCCTGCTATTTAGTGACGGGTGAATATACATAGTAGATAACTTTTTCTCTTTTCATGTCTTCTTGGTCACAATGGTTAAGTCCGGCGCTGCTATTTAGTGTTTGTAAAATGTTGGTTAGTAAAATGTTTTACATGTTGCGGATGTTCCTTCAGAGTTGAAGATAGTTTACTTCCTAGTCCAAACCTCCCGCAGGACGAAGGGAATGGGTCTGATAAATATAAACGACAGTCCAGCGCGCAAACCGCACGACCAGGCAGTCATCCGAAGTGACGGGTGAATACTACTTATTCTCCCCCCTTTTGTTTTTTCGTGGGGGTAACTCTATCCGCAGAAATAAAAGAGTGATTTTTCCTTTACTTCTTCTTTTCGTCCAAACTCTTGAGCCATGGAGAGAATTATATATCAAAAAGTACTATCCGGTGCACCCCTAATATATTTATATATATTTTTTATAGCTAAGTTTATCTAAGGATAACAACTATGCACCGACAACTATATCTCTCAAGAATGTAGAAGATATTTTCCTTTTTAATATCAAACAAATGAATTAATTTACTAATCGGTAATTGTTCAATTTATTCATGTTTTGTTAGGTTCCCTAAAGAATTCCTTAAAGTATCAATTAGATACGACAATGGGTGTGGGAGAAATAAAAAGTACAATTATCTAAGAGGACCAATTACCACATATTTAGCCATATGTGTGAACACTGAAGGATTATCTTCCCTTGTTGGTATCAAACCTAATAATTGATTACTAGTAATTGATTTATTAGTTGGTAAATTTTATTTTATTAATCTATGCATCTCCTACGCCACGAATAATTGTGCAAAGTTTAAACTTAATAAGGGTATACTTTTAAGAAAAATAACTTGATAATAACCAGATGGGCAAAGCTAGTTAATATAAGCTGATAATGATGGCTGCATGGTCGTGCGGTTTACACTCCGGACAATTATTCGGACTTGTCGATGGTTTGGACAAGGAAGTAAATTATCTTCAACTCTGAAGGAACATGTAAAACATTTTTTTACAAATAATTTTGTTTTTACAAACAGGTTATCTAATAAACTTGAATTTTATTAACGCATAATTAATTATAGCTTTCAATTTTCAATGTAAATATATATAGAAACACAAATAAAAGGATGTCCAATGTTTTACAAATACATTTTAAGTCACTTCAAAACGACCTCTTTTATTAAACGTCACACGGGATTCTCGCCTCTGTCTCTACTTCATTTTCCTTCACCCACACTTTCATCTGGGATAATTCTGTACAAAGTTAAATTAGACATTCGACACACACACTCTCTATAACATTCTCAGAGTTACACCCGACATTCGACACACAATCTCTATAACATTCTCATAGTTACACCAGACATTCGACACACACACTTTTTAACATTCTCAAAATTACAGCACACATTCAAACACACATACTCACACACGGGCGGACTGGCTATATGGGCATTCAGGCAAATGCCGGTGGACCGGTATCCAGTTGGGCCGGTAGGGCCACCGAAAGGGCTGCATGAATGTCAGTAAAATGTTTTAAGATTTTATAATATTCTCTTTAAAAGCAACTTTGAGCGTCGTGATTTACAACAACAAAAAAAACAACTTTTACACCTTAAAGTCTAATACTAATCTAAAGCATTGTCGTAAATATCCTATATCCGTATATAGTGCTTCTAGTAGACATTGATTCCTTATACATACTAAACGATGAAAATGAAACTTAAGGTCATTGTTTCTTTTAGAGGTCGACGTTAGGTGTGAATCTCTTCGGAGGAATCTATCAAGAGACCAACAATGTTTTAAGTCCTGTGGATGACATGTCCGGTCACAGACGTATCTGTTTGGTGGAGTTGTCGCATGATCTCCAGTTGGCCCCGCTACCAAGTCCTTCACAACTCACAATGTATATATTAAACAATGTAGATATGTGTGTTAGGCAAATTGAAATCAAAATGAAAAGAATCGAAAAAGGAGGAGCTGAAAGTCAGATAAAAAGAAACTACTGCTGGAATCATGTGCAAATAATGCAGTAAAATTATGAATGTTTTCTCGCAAGCGATAGAGATTCACGAACCTTATGATGAGAACATTGATGAATGAACAGGCTCAACGCCATAAAATGAAGACTTGCATCAAAATACATGCAGGCTTTACTCAAATTTGAAACAATCTTGACAGCTTTTGTTTTACTGAACGTAAGGATATTAAATTACCGCCAAACAGGTCACCTGAATGTTCTGTTGTGTGTGTAGTCAGTTCTAAGATGCAGATAGTCAAACTAGGCTTTCCAAGTTATTGAGAATACAGTATGTGACCTTGGCAGTAATGTGAAATTCCCCTTTCAAACCTTGCGATCTATAGGGCAGAGCATGTTAGGGTCATCAGTTTCTTTGCCCAATGGTTAACAAGCAGCACAACGACCAACCCCCTTTAGTCATGTATCCGTTAGGGTCAGGTGGACTCCGAGGTGTTTTAAAAGTCCCGAAATTCAAAATACAATGTACAAATTGCATTCCGAACAATGTTTCATATTTTTAAAATCATTCTTTTTTATTTCTATGAACTAAATAAACAACATTAATTAAAGTTGTTTTTAAACTTCATTTCAAATTAAGTATGAGACTTTTGCAATATCTAGGCGTAGCACAAGTGATTGTTAACGTTTTCTATCTATATAAATAAGTTATGTAAACAAATATTGGTTTACAATAGAAAAGTGAGTTTCATTATTAAAATTTATTTTGTTTTACTATAAATACAAATATTTTTTTTTCCTATAAAATTTTTATAATGATAAATTTAAATAACAATTTAGTAATATTATCATCATTGGCCTCCTTCAGTCGTAGGACGACTATGGTTCATCTCGGAGCACACTTCCTCATGTGGCTGTGGAGCCCTATTTTGGAGAGACACTCCCGTCCACGGATAGCGCAGGTTAGGGTCCCCTTGGCTTTTGCTTCGGTGGTAGAGGAGCCGGCCGTTTTTCGGTTTGTGCGTTTTTCTTCCTGGGCTGAGACCCATGTACTTTCACTGTCCATAGCTTTCTTTGTCACTGTCTCTCTCCACCTGTTGCGGTCTAGAGCTATGTCTTCCCAATTGTCAGTATTGATGTTCACTGATTTGAGGTCACGTTTTATTACATCTATGTAACGGAGGTGGGGGGACCAGTTTTTCTTGTGCCAGTCGCGAATTGACCATAGAGGATGACTTTCGGGATGCGCTTGTCCTCCATCCGGCGAACATGTTCAAGCCAGCGCAAACGGCTTTGTCTGAGGGCTGTAAAGATGCTGGGAATACCTGATCGCGCAAGGATCTCAGTATTGCACACTTTTTCTTTCCATGTGACATTCAAGATCCTACGGAGACATCTCAAATGGAATAAGTTCAGTTTTCTCTCTTGCTTTGCGTAGGTGGTCCATGATTCACTGCCATACAGCAGTGTACTCATAACGCATGCCTTGTAGACTTTCATTTTGGTCACCGTAGTTAGCTTATGGTTTTCCCAAACTCTTAGTCTGAGTCTAGCGAATGTCGAGGCAGCCTTCCCTATGCGTTTTTTCATCTCCTCTTCTAGGGACAGGTCATCTGTAATTGTGGATCCCAGATAGCAGAATTCGTTTACGGCGTCCAGCTTGTTATCGTCAATGAGGATGGAGGGTGGTGCTGTAGTAGGTGGTCCCATAACATTTGTTTTCTTCGTGCTAATAGTCAAGCCATATTCTTTACAGGCCTGAGAGAAGCGGAACATTAGTGACTGAAGTTCCTCTTGTGTGTGCCCCTACCGCTGCGTCATCCGCGAATAGCATATTTCTTACGAGAGTGGCTCTGATTTTAGTTTTGGCCCTCAGTCTGGCAATATTTAGGAGTTTGCCATCAAATCTGGAATGGAGATAGATGCCTTCAGTGGATTTGTCAAACGCGTTGTGGATTAGCAGTGAAAATAGTATTCCAAAGAGGGTTGGGGCCAGGACACATCCTTGTTTAACTCCGCTGTTTATACTGAAACTTTCAGAGCTGGCACCGTTGAATTGCACTGTGCCCATCATATTTTGGTGGAAAGATATGATTACATTTAGTAGCTTGGGTGGACAGCCTATTAACTGTAAAATTTTAAAGAGGCCATCTCTGCTAACTAGATCGAAGGTTTTTGTCAGGTCAATAAACGCAATGTACAAAGGCATCCTTTGTTCTCTGCACTTTTCCTGGAGTTGATGGATGGAGAAAATCATGTCAATCGTGGATCTCCCTGAGCGGAAGCCGCATTGTGATTCTGGATAGACCCGATCAGCGAGTTTTTGTAGCCTGGGAAGTATCACTCGAGCAAAGACTTTGCCTACAATACTTAAGAGGGAGATTCCCCTGTAATTGTTGCAGTCGCTTCTGTCACCTTTGTTCTTATACAGTGTAATGATTTTAGTAATATTATACGATTCGGATAATTCACTAGACAAAAATGATTTATTATCAAATAAAATACTAAATTTTATTATAAAAAACTATTGAGCTCTCAATGTCTTTGTACTACGAAAATAAAAAAAAACGAGAGGTCATCCCATCAAAGGGATGCAAGGAATGTCATCTATTTTTAATTTATTAACGAATTACTAAATCTAGAATTTTTAAGGTCGAATATAGAGTCATTATTAAGTGTTATATTTTATTTTTTCTTTTACTAATAATGTTTTAAAACATATAAAATGGAAATCAGTTAAAGTTCGACAAAATTTTAAAACAATACTTACAAAGTACTAAATTAATAATTGTAGATGTACATTTCAGAAATAAATTTAATTCAAAGTACGTGTAAATAACCTTGAATTTCATTGACCTTGATTGTCGTGTGGCACTTATGTAGAGGATTGGCTTTCCATACTGACGGTACAGAGTTCCATTCTTTGTAACGGATTTTTTTCTTACATTAAGTTTTTTATTATTTTTCATTAATAAATAACTAAAAATTGCAATATATTTTGCTTACTAGTTTTATCTTTTTAATTTTTTTTTCCATCATCTGTCCTTTAAATTGTGTCTCTAGAATGCTGTTACGGCTAGCGTAACAAAATGTATTCACTCTTTCCAGAAATCAAGACAAAGGCAGGTTTATAGTTTTATAGTTTGATGTCGATCATCTAGCTTTATCTTTGTCATTTTATTACTTCTGTAACTTTATTATAGATAATTTTGACAGTGAGCCGTTTTGGTGCGAAGGTCCTTTTTGCGACGGGACGTTTTGGCGCGAAATACATTATGTACGTTTATTGTATTATTTCTTTTAAAAGAATTATTCATATCTCTGTTTTGCATGAGTGTTTGTGATAAGACATATTTTTCACGTACTAAATGTAAATGTGTGTTTGTGTTTCACACCATTTTCTTTAATAAACATTTTGGCTTGAGTAGGTGTGTTTATTAAGAGGCACACTTTTATTTTCAAAAAAGTTTTTTAAGATATTACTTTAAAATGAAAAAAAAAAATTAAAAAAAAATGAAACGATGATAGACTAAAAATTGATGCAATTATTTGTTTACATTAACATTTGTTTATTTAATGACTGTATGGTATCTCCAGCTATACATACCAAACACTTGCTAATAATAAGTAAAAATATAATACATGTACCATGTTTCTCAAAAGACTTCAAGGTAAGTATACATAGACATCATGGTTATTTGCCTAAGTCGCTGGAATTCAAGGGTTCAGTAAAAAGTTGTATGCAAGTCCCTTGAGGTATCGAATGATGTTCCTCTGTTGATAAGTTTGTACAATTACATTGATTCTTTTGTCTGTGTCAATATACCTTTTTCGTTTAGCATGTCATTACCATTCAGGAATCTGACTTATTATAGGCCTATATTCATGAAATAAGCAACACCTTTATAATTAAAAAAAAAACAATTCGCTGAACGGTGTTAGAATTCCTACTATACATACACTATTATGGTAGAGTGAAATAAACATTGTTATAAAAGCTACGTGCTTATTAAATTATCGACAAATGATATCTCGCGCCAAAACGTCCCGTCGCCAAAACGGCGTCGCCAAAACGTCACGCACCGTATCAGATGGTTTCAAAATCATCTAATAAATTTTTTATATAGCAAAATACTTTCGAAACACTATTAAACTTTGCACAATGCTTTTAAGGACAGATGTGATTCGATGCCCATCATATGGTATACAATCTGTGGGCCGCATTGTATAGAAATGCCCGAGCCGACTTTGACACTCAGTCCGCCCCAGCTCACACACACTCTATAACATTCTCAACGTTACACCTAATAAGGGACACACACACTGTATAACATTTCAAAGCTATACACTCCCACACACTCTATGACATTTCAAAGTTACACCTAACACTCGACACACACACACACACACACTTTATAACATTCTTAAAATTACACCAGACATTCGACACACACACTCTATAACATTCTCAAAGTTACACACTCACACACACTCTATAATATTCTCAAAGTTACAACAGACACTCGACACACGCACTCACACACACTCTATAACATTCTCAAAGTTACACCTAACACTCGAGACACACATTCTATAACATTTCAAACTTACACACTCACACACACTCTATAACATTCTCAAAGTTACACCAGACGCTCAACACACATAGCAATTTTATGAAACAAAACGTAAGCTCTTGGGCCTTTTTGAACAAACTATATTCAAACCTATGCTGCGGACTTTAAAAATAGTTCCATGAAAGTAGGTTTAGCTATCCAACACAATTGTGAAATAAAAAAGAAAATAATACTTGCGAGATTGTGGTGATTTAATTGTCACTAAGTTGCAGACCAAGAAAGTTCAATCTTAAACTTTTCTTTCAACAGTTTTATTATTAGTAGTATTATGATTGGCGGTACTCATTGAGCCCCTCCTAATGTTCCGATAGACAATAAAGCCCCAACATTTATTACAACGCTTACAGTTAACAACAGGAATTCCGAGAATTGCAAATAGTCCTATTTTTAGAAGTGTTCCTTAACCAAAACATTTATCTTCACCTTCCTGCTATGTTGGTTGCAAAAGTTGTTGGGGGGGGGGGGGGGAGGGATCAAACCTATACCGGTGCTATATTGATAAGAGCCTTGACTGACTCACTTAATACTCATGATTAATTTTCCCTCTTATTCAGGTCGACGAAATGTGAATAAAGTATACATTTTCAAAACGATCATTACAAAGTTCGATCGGGTCTTTTTGTCACCGCCTCGTTTGTGACACGACAGTTTAACTCGTGAAAATTAATTCATGGTCTAAAGCTGCTCTTTCAGAGTTGAAGATTAGTTCATCTTAGCATGTACCTCCCAAAGACGAAGGGACATGACGTTGGACAGGATTCAAACCCAGGACCATCGAGACGACAGTCAAGAGCGCAGACCAAACAGTGTGCCAAATAAACATAGCCATAACCGGGGTACTATTGGACAAAAGTAGGTGTGTGTGTGCTGAAGGGGTGCCATAAAAGGATGGTTCCAATTCAACGCAACAGGTACTAAAAATTTACGGGCCGAGAAGCAAGGGTTTGAGGATTACTGCCAGAATACTATATGGGAGAACGGTACGATACGCAAGATTCAATTTAGAAAAGGAGGATTTCTACCATTTAATTGAAAGGATGGTGGACGATATAGGGGTGGGGGCTACTGGTAAAAACTTAAAAAATATATCTGGTAACAAATCAGCAGGCGTAGCCAATGTTTAACACTGGTCCTCAATATAACTGTGTCATAACAGAATAATAATAATAATGTTTATTATCCGTGAGGAAATTTGTCTTACAATGTGTGCATTACACAAAACAAAACATTATAACTATAAACAAGGTTACACAGACAGTTTGTGTGGAAATACAAACTCGAAATAGGCCCCGAAGTGGTCCACTTAGGCAGGTAAAAAGGCAGGTTTCAATATTTTTAGAAAGAATATCATAATTAAATTCTATCAAAGACAAATGACAGACAAGAACGGAGAAAGAAGGTTGACAGATCTTGTGTGGTACCCCAACGGTCCAGCAGACCAAGAGATAGGTGAAAGTGAATGTGAAGTTGGATGTGAGCCTGGTCTAACTGATGTCTTATGATGAATATCTAATTATTTTGTTAAGGGTCAATCCTCAAGAAAAAAATATTTCCGTAAATAAAATATTAATAAAATAGCTAAGTGTGTTATCACGAGCTCGTCAATCTTGACGTTCACGCGCTATACGAAAAACTACTTATTAATCGTTGTTTTAAATTATGTCCAACTTTTATGCATACTAAATAGATATTTTCTCTTTAAAAAAAAAAGTAAACATTGTTTTTGTGTAAATGTAGTAGTTAGTATGACAGAACTTACATAACCTAGCAATACAAATGTAAAAATAATTTTATTTAACTAAAAATCTAAAACCATTGCATAAATGTGTTTAAAATATGGTAAATAGTAATCTCCCCTAAGAAAGAGTTTCCCGTGTTTGTTACTATAAATAGTGATTAGTTGTAAAAGTGGTGTTTTTTAGGAAAAAAACTGCTTGCATAAGGGATTTAAGAGATTAGATTTTTCTCTTTCAGAAAAGAAAAAAATAACCGTAGCATCAGAACTTTGAATGGTTTAAAATATTTGCATAATAAGGAGCTGCCGCACAGGACATCATATACTCTAGCTACACTCTAGCTGAGTGTTCTACTTCAGGAATATGATAGTGCAGCTTTATACAAGAAAGAGTAGAGTTAAATCTTAAAACCCGAGCAGTATTTTGTTTTCTACAAATTTTAGGTCAATTTGGCTTCGCAGAATCTCGTACAACCCTTTCGCCAAATCTTTAATGACCTACGCATGGGTTTCCAGTTTAGGCAATCTCGTACAACCCTTTCGCCAAATCTTTAATGACCTACGCATCGGTTTTCAGTTTAGGTAGTTCTTATTAAGTTTAATTGTAAAGGGATATTTTTGCAAATGGTAAAAATTAATTAATTTTGAGGAAGCGGAAAACTTGGATGCCGCTCCTTTAGGCAAACATGTAGGCCATACGTTTCTGGCCTTACAAAGAAAGTTGTTTCTCGTTACTGAAATTAATAAACAAAAACTGTTTTTATTATCGCTTGACCCGGTCATATATTATAACGGGGAGAAAAGTGCTAGAACATGCTCCAAAAAATCATCATAGTATGTAGGCCTATTAGCCTAGAAATATTACAGCCTATATCTATATCTATATATATTTGTATTTCTGTATGAATCTATATGTATTTACAAAACATTGAATGGCGTATTGATTGTTGTAGCTTACTTCCTGGTTATTAATGCTAATTCTGCTTATCTCTTTAACCCTGCTGTGAAATCATGGGATCATATAGACTCAAGCAATGAAAACACGCAAATATTTCTAAACATTTCAAGTAAGCTAGGCTAGGTAGGTAGGTAAATGCAGTGGCGTAGCTAGCCATGTGCGGGTGGTGCGGGCCGCACGGGGCATCAAGTGGTGAGGGGCATCAAACTGAGCATAACATTTCTCATTAAAAGCTGCACACATTGTGCATACATGGACAAACATAAACTACTGTAGTTTATTTAAAATTTATTCATTTTGCCTTTGTGTTAATATTATGGGCGCTGCTCAAGATTGATAAGTCTGGCTGGCGCTCATAGTGCTAGCTCAGGCCGAGAAATTATCTTCTCTGGTTAAAATGGTTGATGACAGGGATCAAATGGTCCTAAAGGTAAAAATCTGATTATGATAAGTATCTATGATTATATTCATTTTCTATCAAAGCAGAATCTGGCCCTCATGGGCATCACGAACGAGTTGAAGAAGAATTGGAAGGATTAGTCCTGCCCGTAGAGCCTTGACAAGAAACTCTGCTGTTAGGCGTAGTGCCTTCAAGCTCCCTTACAGGTCATGTGACCTTGCAGACAAACTATCCCAAAAGCAAACTACAGTCACCTAATTCCAAGAGCTCAAATAATTTTAGTGTGTAATTTGCTTTTTTTTTAATATTGAAGAGGTATTTTTAGCATCAAACCCCTCTGAAGGGGGGGGGGGGTAAACTCAAAACCCCTTTTGGCAACGCTCATAGCATTTTGAGTGCGTAATTTGCTTCTTTTTTTTCTTACACTGAAGATGTATTTTTAGACTTCAAACCCAACTGTCGGAGGGTTTAAACTCAAAACCCCTATGGCTACGCTCATAGATTTTAGAGTGAGTAATTTGCTTTTTTATATTTATTGAAGAGGTATTTTTAAGCTTCAAACTCCACTGGAGGGGAGTTTAATTCACAACCCCTTAGACTACACTCATAAAATTTTGAATGTATAATGTGCTTTGTTTTTATTATTAGAGATTAATTTTTTACCTTCAAACCCCGCTGAAGGGGGGTTTAAACTCAAAACTAAGTCAAAATCCATTTAGCTACGCTCATAACATTTTGAGTGCGTAATTAGCTTTTTTTATATTGAAGAGAAGGGGGGGGGGGGGTAAACTCAAAACCCCTTTGGCTACGCTCATAGAATTTTGAGTGTGTAATTTGCTTTTTTTATATTGGAGAGGGGGTTTATCGTAAATTTAGGAGGGGTTTTTTAAATCAAAATCTTAACTGTGCTCTTGGAATTTGGGGATTGTCGTTTGCCTTTTTAGCGGCCCCCGAAAGGGGAAAAGACGCTATTAGTTTTGTGCGAAATTTCTGTCCGTCTGTCCGTCCGTCCCGTTTAGATCTCGTAAACTAGAAAAGATTTTGAAAATCCGACATCACAATATTTTAGACCATTCAAAGTTCTGATGCAACGACTACTTTTTTTTCTGAAAACGAAAAATCTAATTTTTAAAATCAGTTATGCAAGCAGTTTTTTAAAGAGAAAAAGCTAATTAGTATGCATTATAAGTAGGACCTAACTTAAAACGAATAGTAATCTTGTAAACTTCATTTTCCTGAACTTTTTTTTTAATTGCGGAAATTTTTTTTTTTTTTTTTTTTTTGAGGATTCGAATAAGAGATTGAACCTTTTCAAAACAATGAGATCAATTATAAGACATCAGTTAGGCCAGGGAAGGCGCGGTGGCTGAGCGGTAAAGCTCCCGGGTTCGAATCCTGGTGAAGACTGCGATTTTCAACTTTGGAATATTTGGGCGCCTCTCAATCCACTCAGCTCTAATGGGTACCTGACATTAGTTGGGGAAAAGTAAAGGCGGTTGGTCGTTGTCCTGACTACATGAAACCCTCGTTAACCGTAGGCCACAAAAACAGATGAACTTAACATCATCTGCCCTATAGACCACAAGGTCTGAAAGGGGAGCTAGTTAGGCCAGGTTCACATCTAACTTTACATTCATTTTCACCTATCCTTTAATCTGCGGAACCGTAGGGGCACTACACAAGATCTGTTAACCTTCTTTCTCCATTTTTATCTCTCATTTGTCTTTGATATAATTTCATTCGGATGTTTTTTCTGAAAATATTGAAGCCTGCCTGGGTGAACCACTTCGAGGGCCGATTTTGAGTTTGTGTCTCCACACAAACTGTCTTTTGTAACCTTGTTTTGTTTTGTTTTATAGAAGAGAGGGATTTAACTGCAAAAACCCCTGGTAGGGGGTTTTAAACTAAAAAAAACCCTAGTAGAAGGTTTTAAACTCGAACCCCCCTGGTAGGGGATTTTAAACTCGACCACCCCCACCCCCGATAGGGGGTTTTAAACTCAAAACCCTCGAGTAGGGGTTTTTAAACTCAAAACCCCCTTGGTTGTGCTGGGGCAAGTGATGGTTTAGTATTAAAATCTCATCTAAAATAAACAAAATCAAAGCAAAAAAGCAATCACTAAATTCCGACACCCCCCCCCCTGGCCCACCCATGATATATATGTATATGCGGTTTTGATTTCTATACGGGGACATACATACATACATACATACACCAAACATTCTGCTTTATATAATATATATATATTTATATATATATATATTATTTTATATATATATATATATGGCGGGGGGGAGGATGGAAGCACCCCCACCCAAAAAAAAAAATCCTGGCTACGCCCATGCATTATTATATATGTATTTTTATTTATTTTCATTCCCATTAGTCATGTCATGCATGGTTTAAATATGATTGAATTAAATTTATATTTTAAATCATCATACACATCATTTATTACTTTATGTACAACTGGGTGTTTATGGTGTGTTCGTTAGGCTGAACCTTGGAACTGGTGTATTTTGCAATCAAGATTACATTTTTAATACTTAGACAACTTAATATTTTGTAATTAAATAATCAAAGTCCTGACAGAACGTCAATGAATGGACGGGTCTGTCTATGGAATAGAAACTGGCAAAAGACAGAAGTGGAGAAAGGCTGTCAACAGATCTTATGTGGTGTCCCAACGGTAGAGACTCAGGGACAGGTAAAAGTTTTATAAATATTGTCCAGGAAGTTGTAAATTTTCATTTAACCTACTTCGTTCGAAGTGTCTGAATCTACAATCCACTTTCAGTAGACACAAAATCTAGAACAACACATTATCTTTTACACACACATATTTCTCATGTTTATTATGCAATCGGAGTATTGACTATTAATTAACATCTCACTTAGGCTTACTCTCGAGAATGTACATATCATGGTTTTAATTTAGTAATACAGCGGTATTACTATCAGTTGCTGAAAGAACTCTTTTCTAGTTGTTGGATCATTGCATATCGTGTTTAGATAATGCTTTTAAACATCTTTTGGTGAAGGCATCTCATTCAATAGGAAATTTTTGTCTTTCTTAAAGCTGTGGAACGTCCTTTGTTTTACTGGTTCCCTCAGGGTCACACATATGCATGTTTATTGTATTTTCTATGTAAAGAGTAGCAAAGACTCAACTTGAAAACCTTAAGTACACTTTCATCTTCAAAGAACGTCTATGTTAATTCCTAGATGTTTACAAGATCGAAGCTTAGTAGTTTTGTTGTTGGTTTTTTTTTTCGAATGGACGCCTGTAAAGATAACGCCTTAAAGTGTACACGCCTATGGTACGAGTAGCCTGGACGCCTGTAAAAATAACGCCATAAAGTGCACACGTCTTGATTACTCAGATTTCCAAAATCACAAAGTACCGAAAGCATTTTAATTGGCCTCATTCACCTAAACGAACGGTCACGTGATAACCATTGATAAAACAATGAAAAATACTGTGGCGTGATTTGAAATAGGCCGTAAGTGGTATAGAAGTAATAGGGAATCACGTAGTTTATAATTGTTTGTTTACGCTTGGTTTCTATGCCCATATAGAATGTCGACGCTCTCTGAATTGAAAAAGTCGATATCCTGTATAAAATGGTGTCTCAGGGTTGCCCCACTCCAGGCTTTGAAAAATTCCAGGTAAGGGTCTAAAATTACAAGTTACTTAATTATTTGAACCAAAACATTTACCGAGATTTATAAAAATGGAATTAACTTTAAAATATACCTTCAGAAAAATCACCAACAAAACATACATTTAGATGGTCTCTCTCTCTCTCTCTCTCTGTCTCTGTGTGTGTGTGTGTGTGCGTGTCTTGTTTACATTATTATATGATCATGTACAAAAAGAGTTTAACATAATTGTTCTTGTATGATTTTCGCTTACTCTGAACCTCTTCAGATAGGGTATTGCTCTTGGACAAGTCTTACATTTTTACTTGTCAGCCTCAACATCAGCTCCCTTAACTAAAGCAGAAATTGTGCTCTCTGTTCTGGTCTCTTTATCAATCGTGTTCCTTTTTCTAGTGGCTTCTGGTTTTGTATCAGATAGTTTTTAATCTAAATCTTGCTACGTCTTGCTTATTGAGCTTCACATAGAAGTACATTCGATACGTTGAATGTGATTGCTGGTATGAAAAATATCACAGATTTTGTTTAAGTTTAAATCATTATTAATTTTTTTGGGGGATAATTTCTGAAGGATCTTAATAATAAAAATAGGATTGCACCTTTTCCCTTTCACTTTTCTGCGTTTTTTTGTATTAGAAAATAAATTCGTATTTGCATTACATTTTTCTTAAATAAAAGCTGACGATGCCGTTTTTTTATATTACGCCTAGGACTGGCGTTTACCATATTGATTGACACCCCAAAGTGACAATTTTGTCTTTTTAAGGACATTTTTATGAGTTTCAGGATATTGCCAGGAGCTTCTTGTGCTCTCTGTTCTGGTCTCTTTATCAATCGTGTTCCTTTTTCTAGTGGCTTCTGGTTTTGTATCAGATAGTTTTTAATCTAAATCTTGCTACGTCTTGCTTATTGAGCTTCACATAGAAGTACATTCGATACGTTGAATGTGATTGCTGGTATGAAAAATATCACAGATTTTGTTTAAGTTTAAATCATTATTAATTTTTTGGGGGGATAATTTCAGAAGGATCTTAATAATAAAAATAGGATTGCACCTTTTCCCTTTCACTTTTCTGCGTTTTTTTGTATTAGAAAATAAATTCGTATTTGCATTACATTTTTCTTAAATAAAAGCTGACGATGCCGTTTTTTTATATTACGCCTAGGACTGGCGTTTACCATATTGATTGACACCCCAAAGTGACAATTTTGTCTTTTTAAGGACATTTTTATGAGTTTCAGGATATTGCCAGGAGCTTCTTGTGCTCTCTGTTCTGGTCTCTTTATCAATCGTGTTCCTTTTTCTAGTGGCTTCTGGTTTTGTATCAGATAGTTTTTAATCTAAATCTTGCTACGTCTTGCTTATTGAGCTTCACATAGAAGTACATTCGATACGTTGAATGTGATTGCTGGTATGAAAAATATCACAGATTTTGTTTAAGTTTAAATCATTATTAATTTTTTGGGGGGATAATTTCAGAAGGATCTTAATAATAAAAATAGGATTGCACCTTTTCCCTTTCACTTTTCTGCGTTTTTTTGTATTAGAAAATAAATTCGTATTTGCATTACATTTTTCTTAAATAAAAGCTGACGATGCCGTTTTTTTATATTACGCCTAGGACTGGCGTTTACCATATTGATTGACACCCCAAAGTGACAATTTTGTCTTTTTAAGGACATTTTTATGAGTTTCAGGATATTGCCAGGAGCTTCTTGTGCTCTCTGTTCTGGTCTCTTTATCAATCGTGTTCCTTTTTCTAGTGGCTTCTGGTTTTGTATCAGATAGTTTTTAATCTAAATCTTGCTACGTCTTGCTTATTGAGCTTCACATAGAAGTACATTCGATACGTTGAATGTGATTGCTGGTATGAAAAATATCACAGATTTTGTTTAAGTTTAAATCATTATTAATTTTTTTGGGGGATAATTTCAGAAGGATCTTAATAATAAAAATAGGATTGCACCTTTTCCCTTTCACTTTTCTGCGTTTTTTTGTATTAGAAAATAAATTCGTATTTGCATTACATTTTTCTTAAATAAAAGCTGACGATGCCGTTTTTTTATATTACGCCTAGGACTGGCGTTTACCATATTGATTGACACCCCAAAGTGACAATTTTGTCTTTTTAAGGACATTTTTATGAGTTTCAGGATATTGCCAGGAGCTTCTTGTGCTCTCTGTTCTGGTCTCTTTATCAATCGTGTTCCTTTTTCTAGTGGCTTCTGGTTTTGTATCAGATAGTTTTTAATCTAAATCTTGCTACGTCTTGCTTATTGAGCTTCACATAGAAGTACATTCGATACGTTGAATGTGATTGCTGGTATGAAAAATATCACAGATTTTGTTTAAGTTTAAATCATTATTAATTTTTTTGGGGGATAATTTCAGAAGGATCTTAATAATAAAAATAGGATTGCACCTTTTCCCTTTCACTTTTCTGCGTTTTTTTGTATTAGAAAATAAATTCGTATTTGCATTACATTTTTCTTAAATAAAAGCTGACGATGCCGTTTTTTTATATTACGCCTAGGACTGGCGTTTACCATATTGATTGACACCCCAAAGTGACAATTTTGTCTTTTTAAGGACATTTTTATGAGTTTCAGGATATTGCCAGGAGCTTCTTGTGCTCTCTGTTCTGGTCTCTTTATCAATCGTGTTCCTTTTTCTAGTGGCTTCTGGTTTTGTATCAGATAGTTTTTAATCTAAATCTTGCTACGTCTTGCTTATTGAGCTTCACATAGAAGTACATTCGATACGTTGAATGTGATTGCTGGTATGAAAAATATCACAGATTTTGTTTAAGTTTAAATCATTATTAATTTTTTGGGGGGATAATTTCAGAAGGATCTTAATAATAAAAATAGGATTGCACCTTTTCCCTTTCACTTTTCTGCGTTTTTTTGTATTAGAAAATAAATTCGTATTTGCATTACATTTTTCTTAAATAAAAGCTGACGATGCCGTTTTTTTATATTACGCCTAGGACTGGCGTTTACCATATTGATTGACACCCCAAAGTGACAATTTTGTCTTTTTAAGGACATTTTTATGAGTTTCAGGATATTGCCAGGAGCTTCTTGTGCTCTCTGTTCTGGTCTCTTTATCAATCGTGTTCCTTTTTCTAGTGGCTTCTGGTTTTGTATCAGATAGTTTTTAATCTAAATCTTGCTACGTCTTGCTTATTGAGCTTCACATAGAAGTACATTCGATACGTTGAATGTGATTGCTGGTATGAAAAATATCACAGATTTTGTTTAAGTTTAAATCATTATTAATTTTTTTGGGGGATAATTTCAGAAGGATCTTAATAATAAAAATAGGATTGCACCTTTTCCCTTTCACTTTTCTGCGTTTTTTTGTATTAGAAAATAAATTCGTATTTGCATTACATTTTTCTTAAATAAAAGCTGACGATGCCGTTTTTTTATATTACGCCTAGGACTGGCGTTTACCATATTGATTGACACCCCAAAGTGACAATTTTGTCTTTTTAAGGACATTTTTATGAGTTTCAGGATATTGCCAGGAGCTTCTTGTGCTCTCTGTTCTGGTCTCTTTATCAATCGTGTTCCTTTTTCTAGTGGCTTCTGGTTTTGTATCAGATAGTTTTTAATCTAAATCTTGCTACGTCTTGCTTATTGAGCTTCACATAGAAGTACATTCGATACGTTGAATGTGATTGCTGGTATGAAAAATATCACAGATTTTGTTTAAGTTTAAATCATTATTAATTTTTTTGGGGGATAATTTCAGAAGGATCTTAATAATAAAAATAGGATTGCACCTTTTCCCTTTCACTTTTCTGCGTTTTTTTGTATTAGAAAATAAATTCGTATTTGCATTACATTTTTCTTAAATAAAAGCTGACGATGCCGTTTTTTTATATTACGCCTAGGACTGGCGTTTACCATATTGATTGACACCCCAAAGTGACAATTTTGTCTTTTTAAGGACATTTTTATGAGTTTCAGGATATTGCCAGGAGCTTCTTGTGCTCTCTGTTCTGGTCTCTTTATCAATCGTGTTCCTTTTTCTAGTGGCTTCTGGTTTTGTATCAGATAGTTTTTAATCTAAATCTTGCTACGTCTTGCTTATTGAGATTCACATAGAAGTACATTCGATACGTTGAATGTGATTGCTGGTATGAAAAATATCACAGATTTTGTTTAAGTTAAAATCATTATTAATTTTTTTGGGGGATAATTTCAGAAGGATCTTAATAATAAAAATAGGATTGCACCTTTTCCCTTTCACTTTTCTGCGTTTTTTTGTATTAGAAAATAAATTCGTATTTGCATTACATTTTTCTTAAATAAAAGCTGACGATGCCGTTTTTTTATATTACGCCTAGGACTGGCGTTTACCATATTGATTGACACCCCAAAGTGACAATTTTGTCTTTTTAAGGACATTTTTATGAGTTTCAGGATATTGCCAGGAGCTTCTTGTGCTCTCTGTTCTGGTCTCTTTATCAATCGTGTTCCTTTTTCTAGTGGCTTCTGGTTTTGTATCAGATAGTTTTTAATCTAAATCTTGCTACGTCTTGCTTATTGAGCTTCACATAGAAGTACATTCGATACGTTGAATGTGATTGCTGGTATGAAAAATATCACAGATTTTGTTTAAGTTTAAATCATTATTAATTTTTTTGGGGGATAATTTCAGAAGGATCTTAATAATAAAAATAGGATTGCACCTTTTCCCTTTCACTTTTCTGCGTTTTTTTGTATTAGAAAATAAATTCGTATTTGCATTACATTTTTCTTAAATAAAAGCTGACGATGCCGTTTTTTTATATTACGCCTAGGACTGGCGTTTACCATATTGATTGACACCCCAAAGTGACAATTTTGTCTTTTTAAGGACATTTTTATGAGTTTCAGGATATTGCCAGGAGCTTCTTGTGCTCTCTGTTCTGGTCTCTTTATCAATCGTGTTCCTTTTTCTAGTGGCTTCTGGTTTTGTATCAGATAGTTTTTAATCTAAATCTTGCTACGTCTTGCTTATTGAGCTTCACATAGAAGTACATTCGATACGTTGAATGTGATTGCTGGTATGAAAAATATCACAGATTTTGTTTAAGTTTAAATCATTATTAATTTTTTTGGGGGATAATTTCAGAAGGATCTTAATAATAAAAATAGGATTGCACCTTTTCCCTTTCACTTTTCTGCGTTTTTTTGTATTAGAAAATAAATTCGTATTTGCATTACATTTTTCTTAAATAAAAGCTGACGATGCCGTTTTTTTATATTACGCCTAGGACTGGCGTTTACCATATTGATTGACACCCCAAAGTGACAATTTTGTCTTTTTAAGGACATTTTTATGAGTTTCAGGATATTGCCAGGAGCTTCTTGTGCTCTCTGTTCTGGTCTCTTTATCAATCGTGTTCCTTTTTCTAGTGGCTTCTGGTTTTGTATCAGATAGTTTTTAATCTAAATCTTGCTACGTCTTGCTTATTGAGCTTCACATAGAAGTACATTCGATACGTTGAATGTGATTGCTGGTATGAAAAATATCACAGATTTTGTTTAAGTTTAAATCATTATTAATTTTTTTGGGGGATAATTTCAGAAGGATCTTAATAATAAAAATAGGATTGCACCTTTTCCCTTTCACTTTTCTGCGTTTTTTTGTATTAGAAAATAAATTCGTATTTGCATTACATTTTTCTTAAATAAAAGCTGACGATGCCGTTTTTTTATATTACGCCTAGGACTGGCGTTTACCATATTGATTGACACCCCAAAGTGACAATTTTGTCTTTTTAAGGACATTTTTATGAGTTTCAGGATATTGCCAGGAGCTTCTTGTGCTCTCTGTTCTGGTCTCTTTATCAATCGTGTTCCTTTTTCTAGTGGCTTCTGGTTTTGTATCAGATAGTTTTTAATCTAAATCTTGCTACGTCTTGCTTATTGAGCTTCACATAGAAGTACATTCGATACGTTGAATGTGATTGCTGGTATGAAAAATATCACAGATTTTGTTTAAGTTTAAATCATTATTAATTTTTTTGGGGGATAATTTCAGAAGGATCTTAATAATAAAAATAGGATTGCACCTTTTCCCTTTCACTTTTCTGCGTTTTTTTGTATTAGAAAATAAATTCGTATTTGCATTACATTTTTCTTAAATAAAAGCTGACGATGCCGTTTTTTTATATTACGCCTAGGACTGGCGTTTACCATATTGATTGACACCCCAAAGTGACAATTTTGTCTTTTTAAGGACATTTTTATGAGTTTCAGGATATTGCCAGGAGCTTCTTGTGCTCTCTGTTCTGGTCTCTTTATCAATCGTGTTCCTTTTTCTAGTGGCTTCTGGTTTTGTATCAGATAGTTTTTAATCTAAATCTTGCTACGTCTTGCTTATTGAGCTTCACATAGAAGTACATTCGATACGTTGAATGTGATTGCTGGTATGAAAAATATCACAGATTTTGTTTAAGTTTAAATCATTATTAATTTTTTTGGGGGATAATTTCAGAAGGATCTTAATAATAAAAATAGGATTGCACCTTTTCCCTTTCACTTTTCTGCGTTTTTTTGTATTAGAAAATAAATTCGTATTTGCATTACATTTTTCTTAAATAAAAGCTGACGATGCCGTTTTTTTATATTACGCCTAGGACTGGCGTTTACCATATTGATTGACACCCCAAAGTGACAATTTTGTCTTTTTAAGGACATTTTTATGAGTTTCAGGATATTGCCAGGAGCTTCTTGTGCTCTCTGTTCTGGTCTCTTTATCAATCGTGTTCCTTTTTCTAGTGGCTTCTGGTTTTGTATCAGATAGTTTTTAATCTAAATCTTGCTACGTCTTGCTTATTGAGCTTCACATAGAAGTACATTCGATACGTTGAATGTGATTGCTGGTATGAAAAATATCACAGATTTTGTTTAAGTTTAAATCATTATTAATTTTTTTGGGGGATAATTTCAGAAGGATCTTAATAATAAAAATAGGATTGCACCTTTTCCCTTTCACTTTTCTGCGTTTTTTTGTATTAGAAAATAAATTCGTATTTGCATTACATTTTTCTTAAATAAAAGCTGACGATGCCGTTTTTTTATATTACGCCTAGGACTGGCGTTTACCATATTGATTGACACCCCAAAGTGACAATTTTGTCTTTTTAAGGACATTTTTATGAGTTTCAGGATATTGCCAGGAGCTTCTTGAAAACAATGAGACCACGGGAACCCTATTATAAAATTATAATGGTTTAATTTAATAATTTACACCTAGAATTAGCGCGGGGCTTTTGAACCTTCGGGGTCCACTGCGGTAGCATAGGCCTAAGGCTGGCCTTGATGATATCCAGCTCGCGGTCAACGAATTTTCATCACGCTGCTGCCTTTTTTTTGTTACCCTATAAACCTCGGGAAAACAGAAGTCATGTCCCAGAAGTTACCCAATAAAACCTACTCAGTCCATAGATCACCACGCATAGACATCCCTTAAAGTGGTAGATAACTTCACATTATCTGGGAAGCATAGTATCAAATGACCCATTGCTTTAAAGAAAAGTTGATATGTGAACAGGGATATTCGTGCTTTTGGACGCCTCCAAGCGAGAGTGTGACGAAATAAATCGCTCCGCCTGTCTACAAAAATCAGTGTCAACCAGTGATTCTCTCAACCCCTCTATGTGGATCTGAGACATGAGTACTTTACAGAAAGCAACTAAGACTTCTTGAACGACTTTACCAAAGACCGCAATACAAACAGCGATATTCTTGCAAAATGGTATGAACTTCGAATCCGAAGATTAGTAGGAATGTAGTCTTTCCCGTGGCTGCGCAGCCCCAGCTGTGACCTACATATTTTACCACATCAAGGGCAAGCATAACCATTGTCCGCAGGTGGTCGATTTAGATTTTCTTTTCGTCGTCTGCGTTTGTCCTCGGCAGCAGATTTTCTTTTGGTCTCAAATGTGTATCCCGCGGCCTTCGTGAGTGACCTCCAGCTGTCTCGTCCGGAGGCCGCATACAACCAGGTGCTCTCTTCTATGTCAGCCAAGGAAAGTTGACGCGTAAGCTGGTCTTTGAAGCGTTTTAGTGAGGCGCCTCTGTTACGTCGACCACCTTTTAGCTCACAAAAAAAAAAGACTGCCTTTGGCACACGTTCGTCTCCTATACGGGATACGTGCCCTACCCAGTGCAACTGTCAGACCATAAGAAATCCCTCTATACTGTCCATAATGGCGTTGACAAGGACATCGATGTTTGTAGTGCGGTCCTGCCACCGTATGTCCCTGATGGAGAGCAAGCATCTTTGGTGAAAGCCTTCAAGAAGTCTTAGTTGTTTTCTGTATAGTGTCCATGTCTCAGAGCCATAATGAATATATTAATTGCAATATTAAATGTCAGAAAGTAACCATTTTAGAAGTTATACTACAAAGACTTTCTTACAAACATATAATAGCCCAATAGTTTTACACGAAAGATGCAATGTAAAACGTTAAGACGTGAGCTGTGGTTTTCTATAGACCTACTGTTGGGGGGACTTTCTATTCTAATCGCCATGTACAATTACATTGAGAACTGACAGAACGAAAAAGCAACTCTTCGGATCCCGATCGTTCATTTTCGTAATTACAACAATATTCCCAAAATGACTTCGGGTATATATCCTTCCTTAACAAATTATTCATCCGACCGAGGCTCGGTCACCTGATATTGTTTATTAAACCTCGTAATGTGACTCGCATTTTAAAAAGACATAATAGCTAGATTTAGATCTAATCTAGATTTTTTTTTATACTAGATCTAGATTTTTTTTACACTAGAGCTAGATTTTTTACACTAGATCTAGATTTTTTTTTACACTAGAGCTAAATTTTTAAAACTACATTTAGATTTAAGCTTTAATTAGAATCATAGTAGAATCTAGATCTATTATTTCTTGGTCTAGTTTAGAATGTTTGTTGTTTTACATGTTTCGGATGTTCCTTGTTGTAGTCCAAACCTCTCGCAGGACGACGGGGGATGGGAACGGGCAGGGTTTGAACCTGGGACCACCGATGAATCCAAATGACAGTCTAGCGCGCAAACCGCACTACCAGACAGCCATGATTTAGACTAGATCAAGATCTATAATTTTGGTTTCTAGACTTAAAGTGTAGATTTTTATTTCTAAAGTCTAGATCGTCAATATGTCAATATTGCAATGTTATGAAATACTAAAACTAATATAGGCCTACTATTTTAAAATTTAATATTGCGATTAGTCTATTAATTGATTATCTAGTGGTTTTTTTTTTTACATAAATCTTATCTAAATTACATCTACATTATCCCAAATATATATTTTAGATCTAGATCTAGTAGATATAGATATTGAGAGTGCTAAATTAGAAGTTAAATTTAGGTAGATCTACATCCTCATTCTAGTTCCATTTAAATGAAAATGCTCAATACCAAAAGATTATCTAAAATCGCTCTTCTGACATATTGTACATATCCGGTAGTTGTCATTCCGTAATGTGTAGGTATATTATCAATAATAGGCTATTAGTTTGTAACCAGTTTGTCATTAGGTTAAGAGCAATGCCTGGTCGTGCGGTTAGCGCGCAGGACTGATTATCTCTACGGTCTCGGTTTCATACCCTGCTCGATGCCTTCCTCCGTCGACCAGCGGGAGATTTTACATTTTTAAAAAATATTTTTTACAACGCTGTCACGGATAAATGTGTGTATATGTATGTATAATCTATTTTTACATTCTGTGCGAATGACCGGAAGTGTGTTTTGTTGTCAGAGAGAGACCAGCGTGTGTGATATGCAGTAAAGCTGATAAAAGTTTATGTGTTTGATCTAGTGGTTTCAATGTTTTATTTCGTTAACTAGAACTGAACCAGGGACACCTAGACGTATCGAGACCTAAGGTAGATTCTATCGAGTTATAAGTATAAATATAACAGGAAAGCTGTGACATATTTTGGGGCTCGTTTATTTGTTACTTGACTTAGTCTTGGAAGACAATAGGCAGAACTGCGGTTCGCCATTGTGAAAAGGTCAAGGACCAAGAAGGCCGTGAAGTCGTTAAGAGTGTGCGCTCACGTGCAACGGCGGGGAAACGAAACTAAGTCAATCAGCCGAGACGAAACCAGGTTAAACACAGTGATAAAACTATTAGTGTTGTTTATATTGTATGCTAGAGACAGGACCGTCTGCAGAAGTTGTTGATTATCATGAACGAATAATAACAAGACTCTGGATATAAATTATAAGACATGAAATCAGCTGTTTAATCTAACGCCATCTTGGTTGACAACCACAGTTACAAGGGATGTTACTCCCAAACACCAATTTGTGCAACCTATATAAATCACACATCAACAGCCCAATGTAGAAACAAAAGCCCATTAAGACGAAATGAGACTATGGGCTCAAGCAGAAGTCAGGAATTTAAAACCAGCAACAGGGGAAGACCAACTGGACATTTATACAAAGCGTCAGTTTGCATAGACTATCAACATGGTGAACAACTCCCTCATGAATCTGATCAGATGGCTGTAACTTGTGACACTGGGAAATAAAAAATGTATCCTGGATTTGTTGGGAAAAAATCTATATGGGTCTTGAGAGACACAGGAGCGACCACAATCGGAGTGAAGAGACTACATGTGCATCCTCACCAGTTGACCGGTAAGAAAATCCAGTGTTGACATTTGGAGGAACAATTGAAGAGTATCCCACAGCTGTCATTGACATTGATACGCCATTTTTATCTGGGAAAGTTGAAGCATGTGTGTTGGAGAGGCCTGCAGCTGACTTGATTCTAGGAAACGTGACTGGCATAACTGAGCCTATCATCACAGATATCTACAAGTGGCAAAGGTCAGCAATGTCAGAAGTTACAAATGCGGTAACTAGATCTCAATCTGGTGTAATAGATAACATGGGACAACCGATACTACATAGTCAGATCGAACAGCCAGAATCAGAATTAACATCCAGTTATGCATTGAAACAAAAGGAGGACCAAACATTGGTTAAACTTTTTGAATTGGCGAATCGTCCCACCAGTAAATTTAAGTGAAAAATGGACTTCTGATGAGACAAGATAACAAAGAGAAACTACAGCTAGTCGTCCCTGCTGCCGAAACAAAAAGAATTTGCGGGTCATATGGGGACAGCACGAACAAGAAAAAGAATTCTGAATAATTTTTACTGGCCAGGAATATTTAAAGATGTAAAAAAAATATTGTTCAGCGTGCAGCTTTTGTGCCAGTACAAAGCCTTGTGTATGTACTACTTCCAAGGAAAGACAGTAAACTGATTGTTCAGTGGCAAGGACCATTTGAAGTAGTCAAGAAAATAACTGCAGTAGATTACCAAATCAATATGAAAGGAAAACTGAAAACATTTCACATCAACATGTTAAGAGAGTTTGGTGGAAAGTCACAGGAAAGTAATGCTAACACTGATGAAGTAGTACGTTCCAGCTGTGCGATAGTTAATGAACCAGAGAAAGACGAAAATGAATTGACTGGATCATTACTATCTGTATTAGCTTTCAAGCAATCAGAAACTTGGACAGATTGTAAAATTGAAGAGTCACTATCAGTAGAGCAATCGAAGCAAGTGAAAGAAGTACTGGCTAGATATGATGATATCTTGACGGATGTACCAGGGAGAACTGCAGCCATTAAACACGACATCATTCTCAAAGACTCTGAACCAGTGAAACAGAAACCGTATCCAGTACCTTTAGGGTATATGAAGGAAGTGGAAGAAGAGATTCAATTGATGCTGAAGTTAGATATTATATCACCAACAGTCAACATACACGACACCTATGGTGGTGGTTAGAATAAAATCAGGCGCAGTAAGAATATGTGTTGACTATAGGAAGCTTAACAAAGTTACTGTGCTTGATTCGGAACCATTACCCAATCCTGAAGACTTGTTACCTCAAATGGCAGACGCAACATTTTTTACAAAGCTAGACCTGACCCGTGGGTATTGGCAGATACCTTTGGTAGATAAAGCTAAACCACTTACAGCGTTTAGTAGTTCTTTTGGTTTATTTCAATTTAATGTCATGAGTTTCGGGCTTGTTAACGCACCAGCAACGTTCAGCAGAATGATGAGAAAGGTATTGTCTAATCTACCCCATGTATTGTGCTACCTAGACGACATCTGCATATATCACCTACAACATCTAGAAATGGTTCTAGATACATTGAGGAGAAATGGTTTAACCGTGAGACCATCTAAAGTGGAGATTGGTTGCAAGAATATTTCCTTTCTAGGATATGTAATTGGAGGACACTCACTGAAACCACAACCTGAACTGCGACAACGGATTATGAATCTTCGTCAGCCAACAACCAAGAGACAGGTCCGTAGTTTATTGGGACTCTTCAACTTCTATCGAAGGTTTATAGCAGATTTTGCAGAGATGACTGAGCCACTCACAAACCTGACCAGAAAGGGAGCACCCAACGTGATCAGATTGTCACATCGCTGAAGTATCGCTGCAGAAGATAAAGAAGGCATTTGCTGAGGAGCCGATCCTGCGTCTACCTGACTGTCAGAAGGAATTCATACTAGCTACTGATGCATCTGCTGTTGCTATCGGGGGATGCCTAGCACAGGAATCACAGGGCGTTCTACATTCCGTTATGTACGTCAGTAGAAAGTTGTCTTCAGCAGAACAACGATACAGCAGCGTAGAAAGAGAGTGCTTGGCAGTTGTTTGGGTAGTAACCAGGTTGGCCAGGTACCTGTTGGGCAGAGCATTCGTACTTCGCACAGATCACGCACCCTTACGCTGTTTAAACACACGTAAGTCGGTGAATTCCAGGGTTACTCACTGGGCCCTGATGCTTCAGGACTTTCAGCTCGAAGTGCAGCATATTCCAGGTAAAGGAAACGTCGTAGCGGACATTCTGTCCCGCTTATCATAGATATAAGCCTACGTGGCTTCTCACAAGCATGTGATGCTTCATCAAAGACTTTGTGTCTTCAACAGTTTAGACTTTGTTGCTTGGTGGTAGACCTTCTGTCTACAACTAAGCCTTTGTGTCTTCATCTTTTAAGACTGTGTCTTCATCTTTTAAGACTGTGTGTCTTAAGTCTGTATGACTACATTAAAGTCTGTGTGACTACATAAAAGTCTGTGTGACTATGTTCAAGTTGTTTGTATACATAAACGCCTTTGTGGCCTATCGAATTAACATTTTTGTTGTATTGTGTTTTAATGTTTTATGCTTGTTTTATAATAGTGTTTTATGTATCTTTGTAAAAATTGATTATAATTTTAGGAGGGGCGAGATATCACGGATGAATGTGTGTATGTATGTATAATCTATTTTTACATTCTGCGCGAATGACCGGAAGTGTGTTTTGTTGTCAGAGAGAGACCAGCGTGTGTGATATGCAGTAAAGCTGATTAAAGTTTATGTGTTTGATCTAGTGGTTTCAATGTTTTATTTCGTTAACTAGAACTGAACCAGGGACACCTAGACGTATCGAGACCTAAGGTAGATTATATAGAGTTATAAGTATAAATATAACAGGAAAGCTGTGACAAACGCAAAATGAATCTTTGAAACATTATTACTTTTAACAATCAAAACAAAATCACGTCTTGAATATTCCTTGCGAATATGCGAATCCGACTCCCACGGGGGCCGCCTCTGAGTAATCTTATTTTTTTTTTGCTTATGGTCTGTAAAAAAAAATAGAGATCTAATTCAGAAACTGGCTTCGATGGTTATTATTTGATTTTTTATCTGAATTTCCAAAAAGTTATAGCACTTTCTAAACTTCCCTCCAAAAATGAACAATTTAATTGGACAAGAAAAATCATCTGCAAGGAAAGGAAGCATTGGTTTTATCATCTTGATTCTGCCTAGAAAATGTTTCTGTAGCCTTGGCAACACAACAAAAAAAAAAAAACACATCTTTGCCACACCTTATTTCAATTTTGATGATCTTCTAATGTTTTGTTTTTGCTGTCTGCAGGTGCAATACATTGTTTTATAAATGGTAAATCAATTGCATGTGAGCAAGTTTTATCATTCCCCAAACATCTGTGGGGACAAGAATGAACAGGAAAACCTTTTGCTTGGTAACCATGACATGATGGTCCCCTCATGCAGAAACAGAGCATGGAGGTCATAAATGTTGTCAGTTAGTGGTTTTTTTCTTTTTATAGTTATAGGAAAATGTTTTTTAAATAATCTTTCTATGCAATGTGGCAACCCTGAGTATTTGTAGTTATTTTTTTTTTGTAACGATTTTTCTGTGAATTAAATAAAAAGTCGTTAAAAAAAAAAACTACATACAAATAGCCTGAGAGGAGTTTTCTAAGAAATAAGTCGGATCAATACTTGTGTTTATTCAGAACAGTCTTGTGGACTTTTTAAATTATATTCTACACAGTAACTGATGAAACTTACACACTTTCTTCTTCTACCCTGAGCATAGCTGAGCTGTGAACTCTTTTGCAGACTGTGCCAAGGAAAAGAAAATACACACACACAGAAATGTCTTGTTCATTTTATTTCTAATTACCACTACATTCATAGAAAAAAGAAATAGACTAGCCATTATTATTGCTTTTTGTTAGGCTACCATAGCTAGATATCATGATAGACTTTGCATTTATTGTTGATCTAAATTACAAAACAAAATTACTATATAGTTGCAACTTGCAAGAGTCAACCCAGATATGAATATAACAAACAGATGATACATTCCAGGCATATAGATAGACACATATTGCAAAAACCAAACATTACATTTCTAATAAAAGTGTTAGGCCAAACTTTAAAGACACACATGTATTGTAAGAATTAATAAGAAAACATTTAGGACAAAAAAAAGTAATACTGTTGTGACATAGTTATATTCAAAATGGTCTCTAAATAAGTTTGTTTTTAAAACACAATGACATAAATTTGCTGACACATTAAGATGGGTGTAACCTAAAAAAGGATATTCAAACTTCAAACATTCAATAACCAATTACAATTTTATTGTCCCTATTCTTATTAATAATCTGTCTATATTTTGTTTAATGTTTGAAAAGTGCTAGTCAAATTTATTTAAAGGGAATTTCCAACATTTTGTAATTTATCTTCTAAATGGAATGATCCGATGTTGAATTAACAAAATATTATAATACCAAAGTCAGATACACAAATCTACAAAGTAACTTGTCTAAAACAATCATTTAGTAGTACATTAATAAAATTAAATAGAAGTAAAATGGCTTGTTTATACAGAGTGGTACACATTAAACATAAATTACAATTGTATCAATAAAAAAAAGTAAACAATAAACTAATGGTTTTAAGGTAAATCAAAGCCTTAAACCTCCATATACGATTACCATAGTATAGCATATAAACCAGGTATAAGGAAGAAAAAAGTAATAAAGTTGTAATTGCTAAAATGTAATGACGGCGAGTAACACCCCTTGCCTAATCTATGTATTGGCTCAAAAGATAGTAAAGCCATATAAAAATACTAGCTAATAAGATAGTAAAGCCATTATAAACAATACTAAACTTTATTACTACTTTAAATCTAAGTAGACTCTTTATACACTCAAGCAGAAATTTCAGACTCTGGTATACATACCACTTTTATAATCATTAGATACTTAAGGACTCTGAAACATAGCAGCATTTGCAGGATTAAAAGGAAATATATAGATCCATCAATTCAATCTATTTAAATAACAGCAAAACAATCTTTGCACACATAAACACAAAATGGCATTTCTCTTAAAAAAAAATCTGATACAATTACTCTGAAAAGTGAATCAATGCTCAATGTGATAGAAACAATGACCAGACCAAGATTTTAAAAAAAAACACATAAGTAACAGTAACACAAAGTGACTGAAATTACAAACAAAATGAATTTTAAATTTGCAAAACCTTAACTGACTATTTCTAAAAACAAACAGCTTTTTTTTTAATTTTAAATCCAGACCATAGAATAGATCCTTATACTACTGGAAATAAATAATACATGAAAACTGAATGTCTAACATTTAAAATCTAACTATTATGAAAACCAACAGGCTGTCATGTAAATCAACATTTGGAAGAAAATATTCAAACATGATGTCACAACATAAGGCATAAGAAGAAAGTCCTTGCAGCATTTCTAAAATTTCAAGTGAGAAATACACAAATATATTTTATGAAATGCACAACTAACTTAACTTTGCCAGTGAAAAGGCTCTTAAGACAATATAATCATGTAAATGAATCAGAAAAATACATTATTTTCATGATCTATCCACTTTAAAAAAAAAAAAATACCAATGAGACAATTCTATAATCAGAAATTTCAAGCATTTTTGTTCATGGCCATACTTAACAAACAAACAAAATAGGAAGGGGGATATTTTACTCATTTTTCTCTGAGTTATCTCTCCATATTCTAAAGGTCAAAGCTGTGGCAAAGGTCACCCAACCCAAGTATGGAAGCATCATGTAAGCAGCCTTTTCATTGACACCATGGAACAAATAGACTGTGCCAGCAATACTTCCCCAAAGGCAAACAATTTCAGCAAAACCCTGTAAATAACAGAAAAACAAACATGTTTATACAAAAGACATATTTTTTCTAGGTTAAAATTGCTGAAATGAAAAAGTAAAGCTTTTCAAAGTTAATTGAACATGCCAAAACTAACAGCCTAATTTTTTAAAAGGAAAGGAACACAGATGAACAATAGAGATATTAACTGTAGAGCAGAAATGTTTTTAAAAACACATTAACTTAGTTTTTATCACAGAGATTGTCCTTTTTTTGCAGTTTTCTCCTATTAGCCATTTTCATATTTTTTTGTTCAGAGTTAGCGTGATAAAAAATTTATTTATGAATATTTTGCCTTGAATATTTGGCACAAATAATGTTCTATATATAGTTATGAAAGTGAGTCAGAATAAATAGAAAAGGTTGAAAACTTAAAGAGTTATTAATTTTTTTCTATGCCTAGCCCCCTATAAAAACTTGAAATAATGGGCCACAACCATGCTTAGAGCTATAACTTTTTTTCTATTTAATGAATTTGGTTTATTCTGCTTCACAATCTTCTACTAGTATTGAATAATCAACAGCTGAAGTTTTATTGAACTAGCTTTAATAGTTTTCAACAAATCTTGACATGAAAAATAGCTATTTTTTCATCATTTTAGCTAAAAATAGCCCAAAAAAATTTTTCTCAAAAAGTTAATAAGATATAAAGAAAAATTATTTATTTTCTTCTTATTTGCATGCCTACACAAAATAAATAAGCATTTTTTATTATTAAAACATGTAATTTCTATTTGGGCGCTTAAGCTGTCCTTAATTAATTGTTTTGTTGATACCCAAAAGACTTGCATTTAAAAGACAGACAGTGGCTATATAAATAAATATGCAACAAATATAATGTAAAAAAAATTATATGTTGCATAAGTTTCTTTCAATTTTAAATGTTTACTTTACTTACAATTTATCTGCACACTAGTAGATTGAAGAAAGAGACCAAACAACACACTATCAACCCTATGTGGTTAATATCAAATATATCAATGTGTTATTAACATTTGTTATCAGTGACTGAAATTTCATCCCATATACTTCAGTTACGCTAGAATTTAAGATTAGAATTTCAAATATTTCAATTAGAATAATAAATTTAATAGTTTTTAACATCCCATTACTGGGTAGATGACTACATAGTGTCTGAGGTAGATAAATGGGCACAGTATAGCCTGAAATGTGTGATATAGCATGAAATGTGTCAATGGCCTAATTACCACAACCATTATTGAAGTTTTTAGTTAAGTATAAAATTAAATGTGAGATGAATTGTTATTATTTTTAATTATTAGGCAATTTTTTTTTAAGGGAAGTGGGGAATGGGGTATAATCTTACTTCAAGAGTAGCTTACCCATTTCAAGCTGTGAGCACCAAAAAATATAGGTGTCCAGGCCCAATTCAGTGCCAGTTGAGTACCATAAGCTGCCAATGGCAAAGCAGCATCACCAGTGAAACCACCTCCATCACGCCACACAAGGTATGAAGCATAGCCCATAGTACAATAAAGAGTGGTCCACACTGGAGGAAAAATTCTGTTTGGTGGGCGCCATGAGGGAAGCTTCAAGCCCTAGAGAATAAGTAAAAAATTTTGCACTAATTTTGGTAAAAAAAAAAGTCTTCTAATTTAAATATTTTCATAAATGAGGTTTAAACAAATGATTATAAAATATTCATAAATGATGAATTTTCTCCTTTGAATGCGAGTTGAGAAATCAAATGGTTATTGTTCACTTCATTTCTCATTTTGAAAAGTAGTGTTAAAGGTCATTATCAATACCAACATATAAATAACATTGAGCTTTATATCCTAATTAGAAGAAATGAAAAAAAAAATCCAAGTAAAAGATTGAAATAGCAGTAAATGGCAGGTTGAAAATAATATAAAAATAAATACGAAAAATTAGTTATTCACTTTAGACTATAAAACAGGTATCCATACTAACCTCATACCAAGTCTTAATATTTCCTCGTGTAATATATCCAGCAGCTAGACCTCCAATATTGGGCAAGATAATGGCTGCAGCTGGTGCTAAGTAGTCAGACATCTAGAGAAATAAAGTAAACAAAGTACAGTTGAATCCAGTTAATTCAATCAGCCATTTATTCAGACCAAATCCTATTATACAGTCAAATCAAAACAATCCCATCCTGATTTGGTTCAATTAACTGGGTTTCAGCTTTTCTTCAACAATGATTTTATAACAATTAAGCCACAAGAGTTTATCTAAAAGAAAAAATGTTTTTTTTCAGATTCTTAGACTAAAAGGCAAAATCTTTGATACCATCAACTAGGTTTAGAGCATTAAACAAAGATGTTTGTTTTTTTGCAATTAAATCAACTTAAATGTATTGAGACAGAGAATACAAAAATTAGTGTGTCTGAAAACTCTTGGTAGACTCTCAACCCGCATTATTTCTTCAAATATTATCAAAGATACAACACATGGTGTTGAATATGACATTGACATTTTGTTTGACTGAGATACACACATCTATGTGATGCTTTAGAATAAGATGTCACATGAAAGATAACACTCTCAGAAGAAAGACAAAGGGCAACTGATAAAGACTTAAGCTGCTTAAGATAACTATCAGCAGCTCTATAATCCAACAAGTTTAGCCCAAAAATAATTACAGAAAATTGTTGCCACATTAAGTAGCTCAAAATTATATAATAATACACTAGCTAGACCTTCTGACCCTTTACCATGTCATAACACTGTTCAGTGTTTCTGCTCAGGTCTGTCCATTACATAAGAACAACTAACAAACAAACAAAAAACACACACACAATATTTTGTGTAGCAGAAACGTTAAGTCATGGTTCAGTGTTTACTTTTTATTCTTCTGTCCTGAAGTGTAAGTATATCATAGTGGAAAGAATTTGTCAAGCTAAGTAAGCTAACTTAGGCAAAGGCTAAGTTGGTTACATTGCTGCACTTGCAATAAAATTGCTATGAAGTACCTAGTCCCATATTAAAACACTGCCCGCACCTTTTCGTCAATCAAAGTATTGAAAGTATGCTGAAAGTAGAAAACAAAATTAGTCTAGAAAGCTGGCTTTGCACTGTCACACACTCACCACAATCCACTCTGAACTCTGACCTGTTACCCAAGTTACTGTTATTAGTGTGATCATTGACTTGAATTGATTGACACTGCCATTGAAAGTTTTATCACTGATTGCAGGCCAATACCAGCTGAAGGCAAGCTATTTTTATCTAGACTATTCACAATTCTCTATATCTAAACTAGAACTATATAGAAACTTTCTAAAAGTCTAGATCATGGGTGTAGCCAAGGGGGGGGGGGGGGAGACGGACTTAAGTGGCTGATTTTTTGCTTTGATTTTGTTTATTTTAAGTAAGATTTTAATACTAAACCATCACTTGAACCAGCGCAGCCAAGGAGGTTTTGAGTTTAAAACCCTTACCAGGGGGTTCTGCAGTTTCATTCCATTCTTCTATAAAACAAAACAAAAAATTAATACAAACGACAATCACCAAATTCTAAGAGCATAGCTAAGGATGATTTAAAACCCCCCTCCGAAATTTACTATAAAACCCCTCTTCAATATAAAAAAGCAAATTACACACTGAAAGTGGTATGAGCGTAGCCAAAGGGGTTTTGAGTTTAAACCCCCCTTCAGCGAGATTTGAAGCTAAAAAAATACCTCTCCAATATAAAAAAAAGCAAATTACACACTCAAAAATCTTTGAGCGTAACCAAAGGGGTTTTAAATTTAAACCCCCCTCCAGTGGGGTTTGAAGCTAAAAAAAATACCTCATCAATATAAAAAAAGCAAATTACACACTCAAAAATCTTTGAGAGTAACCAAAGGGGTCTTAAGTTTAAAACCCCTTCAGCAGGGTTTGAAGCAAAAAAATACCTCCTCTATAAAAAAAAAGCAAATTACATACTTAAAATGCTATGAGCGTAGCCAAGAGCTTTTTGAGTTTAAACCCCCCTCCATCGGGGTTTGATGCTAAAAAAATACCTCAATATAAAAAAATGTAAATTACACACTAAATTTCTTTGAGCTTAGCCAAGCCAAAGGGGAGTTTTGAGTTTAACCCCTCCTCCAAGTGACTTTTTTTTAGTTTAAAACCACTCCAGATGTTTTTGAGTTTAAAATCCCCCTACAGAGTTTTGAGGTTGAAACCCCCCTCTTCAATATTATTCTAAAGCAAACTACACTCACCAAATTCTATGAGCGAAGCTTAATGGGGTTTTGAATTTGTTAAAAAAAAAACTCCAGAGATTCTTGTAGTTTAAAACCCCAAAACATATGATTTTGACAGTAAAACTTCCCTTTTCGATATAAAATCTAAAGCAAACAAAAGTCACCTAATTCCAAGATCGTAGCCAAGAGAGGTTGCGAAATTTCTACCAGTGGCTGGACTCCATTAATAAAGTGCAGTGGATAGTCATCTGCCGAAATTGAAAAAGACTTAATGTGGCTCAACAAAGAAGGCTAAGACAGATTTAAGGAGTCCGTAATAGAGATCGGGTCTCAATCAAGGAAATGCTATGCCGAACTGGGAGTCGACCTCTTGGTAAGGTTGTGACAGAGCGTTGCATGAGGTTTGCGCAAAATGTATTCCAACAAAATGAATTACACATAATAACAGTTGCATTGACATGGAGGCCATTACGAGGAAATCGCAAACAGGAACATCCTAGTACAACTTGACGCCACACTTTCATAGAGGTCCTCAGAGCAGGTGGGAAGAGGCTTCAGACATTGCCAGTGACAGATTTTTGTGGAAACAGCTAGCCGTCAAATGAGCTGAACAGCGCGGGAGGATCTAAGTCAGAATAGCACAGGTTTTGAAATAAAACTTTTTTAATAGCAAAATAATGCCCTTTAGATACCTCAGAATATGCATTTTTTAGGCTTTCAATACTGGAAATAGTGCTTGGTGGCGGGCTTTGCCCAGCACTGGGGGAGCTCACAGCGCTCCCCCAGACCCCATTAATATCAAGGGGGGGTGTCTACAAACTTTCCACTAACTCCAGGAAGAACTCATTCTAGGGCTAGGGTATAATAAATGTCTTCTGAAAGAATGAGTCAGAATGTAATAAAGATTAATTAAACACACACAAATATATAATATATATATAGCGCGGGGGGTATACAAAAATCCCTCCCAACCCCACCCCCGAAAACAAATCCTGGCTACGCCCATGGTCTAGATTACTCTAGTCTAGATCTAGACTCTAGTCAAAATTAGCTAGCAAAAAACATCTAGATCTAGTCTGGACAGAGTCTGTCGCACTCATGAAGTATGATGAAGCGCTGCGGTCAAATCAACAGGACGAGTTTCATCATTTTCAATTCTTTTCATTTGACGATCTGTTATTTATATAATTTCTATACTGACTATACTATTGCAACTTTTCTAGATCTAGATATTCAATAGTAACATACTTACTTTTTATAAAAAGTGAGTATCTTGGTCACGTCCCAGCAATCTTATGTAAGTAAAAATAGGAGGTGTAAAACTAGACTATGACACTCTATCCTTGGAACAGAAAGATCGTAGTTCCGATGATTCGCTCTGCTGGGCCCTAGTTGACCTCGTTAGGCACTTGACCTATGACCCTATTGGATAAATAATAAACTCAAATTTAAACATTAGAATCTAGATCTAGTCTACATTTGTTAAGGGAAAAATAAATTAAAATTAAATATATTTGCTTGTTAAACTAGTCTAGATCTATATAGATCTAGACTATTAATTTGCTTTTGTGATTGCGTAAAGAAAATAATTTTACTCGATCCTAATCTGGCATTGGAAGCTCTACACTTATTGGAGAGGATAACTCATGCAGAAAACTTCCGGAAGAAGGAAGTAGGCCAAAATGGCAACATCTCCAAATACTTCGACTCTTTCACCAAGCAAGAAGAAAGATGAATCCTTTCTTGAAAAGATCGGGACCATGGGTCGTAAAAAGAAAATAAAGGAAGGTGAGTGCCAATTTCATTACAGTTATAATCATAACAAAATAGAGCAGTGACATTCATAACAAACGAATATTCACATTTGACTAGAGTCTAAGTTAGTAAGTACTCTACTCTACTATGTCTCTAGTGTCTCTAGTCTACCGTCTACGACGTCTAAGTCGTAGACTCTGATTATTATAGTAGAGTAACACCTTTGATGTGCCTTTTGCTTTGTCTATGCTATGACAGTCTCTTAATGTTTTCTTGAGACTAATGAGACTGAGTCACCAATAGTCACTTAGTAGTAGATCTAGTCACAGCAGACCTCAGAGACTACACAAGACAAGTCAGTGACTGTGACTCCAGTGAGACGACTGAGTGAGTTAGAGTGACAGTGAGTTTGGGCTTTATAAAGTTAAAAAGTTAATTTAGCCTTTAGTGCGGCTTTAGTCTTTAGTTTAGTAAAATCACTAAATTTAGAAAGCGTTCAGGACAGAAGACCCAAAAGTAGGTACTTCGATAAAAATTTGACAATGATCACAATGCAATGGAACCTATTTAGTTAGATAGAGCTTGAGAAATGCTTTCCAATGATACCAATTTTATATTGCTGAGTTAATTGTGAGGAAAGTTATAAAAATTTTAGTGGCCAAATATTAACCTTCTTTAGCCTTTGTAAAGCAAAAAAAATCTGTGACCGAAACAACTGACAGTTGAACTTAAATTAACTGTATTTTTAAAAAGTCTTAAAGATATGGGGTTGAAACTTCACACTCTTTTACATTAACCAGTAAATTTAAAAAATAAGACCAAGAAAAATAAATCTTTGAAAAAAAGTGAATTAATATATTAAAAAAAGCCTTCGACAAAAAATAAAAATATATGTGATTTTGTCATCATATGAGCCCAAAAATCACAAATAAAACAAATCAGAGATCTGTATTGTGTTTTATTTTGTTTAATTATAATTCTACTGTATTTAAATAGTTATTTATATGCATCAGATAGATAATTCTTATAAATTATAAATGAAAATAGCTCTGTGCAGAAAAATATTTCCTAAACTTTAATGACTATAAGTTTCATAAACTTCATAAAAAAAAAAGTTGTAACCTTTTTGTAGAGCATTGGCAATTAATCATTTTAAAATGCCTGAATTTAAATGCTTTAAAAGTTAGATTGTAAATGAAAAATTTCTTGCATCAGACAATAAAATAAAAAAGAAAACTTGCGATTATAAAAAGATTAAAAGATTTACTAGAATTTTTGTGCAGTAATAGCTCTACATTTTAAAAATATAATGTACTCTTTTATTAACTATTAATTTACATGTATACTATAGAAAAAAACAACACACGGAAAAAAAAATTAATAGTTCGCTGAGCTAAAAATATTTAATATTATTATTTTAAAATATTAATTTTTTCTTTCAAATTTGCAGATTACAAAGTCATAATAATAAAGACACATTCCCTGTCCATAATTCAAACATTCAAGCATTCAAACACTATAAAAGTTAATTTAAATGAAAAATTCCTATGTGTACTTCTAAAAATAGCTCAGGATAGACAGAAATTGACTATTTCCAGTAAATCAAAGTGCTGGTTGTTACTAAAAATAGATTTTAACCATCAACTTTGAAAATTGATATCTAAAGAGTGCGCCAAGCTACAAAGTTCAAACTTAGCACACAGATATATATTAACATGCTAAATTCAATAGAATTAGTGAGATTGTTATAACTATAAACACTTTTATTTTATTTAAAAAAGAAAATTTTACCCTTCTTTGTCTTTGTTAATTTTAATATCAAATATCTTTAAAGTGCGCCAAGAGAATTTAATGAAATTTGAAATATACACATTTCATAATATGATAAATTATAGTAGCAAACAGCATTGTTGTAACTTTTATAGGAAAAAGGTTGTAAAAATGTCAACTTTCACATAAACTTTTGTTAAGAAAAATTTAACAGATTGGCTTCAAAAGCAAATAAAAATGAACTCTGATATCTTATGTTTACAAAAAGTAATCATAATTAGTCCTCAAATCAAATACAATGTGCTAAAACTTTGATGGAAATGACAACCCCTAAAAAAAAGGGTAAAATCTGCTGACACACTTTTCAGCCATTTTTTGGGAGATCTAGGTCAGTTTATCGAAGTACCTACCAAAAGTAAAGTAGCAGTTATACATAAAACACTGAACCATAATCTTCAAATACAAAAACAAAACCTAACAAAATACTCTGTAGTCTGAAAGACACTTGTAAAGATAAAGGCACATTCCTCATCCCATATGCTAGGACAAATTAGTACAAATACTCCTTCTTCCGTAGGCCCTAGTGCTATTAGTATTAGAGCATGGAATGGGTTGCCTGAGCTAGCCAGGAAAACCAGTGACTTGGCAGAATTTAAGTCATTGGTTAATATGCATGACTTAGTGCATGACGCGTAGGACGTAATCATCTTCTTTTTTGAAGTAACGTCTGTATTATATAAGATAAGATAATGTAAGGATCATGTAGCCTACAGGGCCTAGACTACTCTTTTGTTACTCCAATGACACAATCATTCAAGACAATCTCTCTCTAACTCTAACGTAGTAACTCTGACTCTGTGACTGTCTTAGACTTGGACTTGATCATCATGAATCATTGAATGGATATACACTAATTTTCTCATGGCGGCTGTTTGTAAATACGCCAGCCCAAACATGATCATACCTGATATATGATTATTATAATTGACTTTAATTAATTGGTTATTGGTTAGACCAGTAGTGTAGATTGATGTCACTAGCCAACAACTAAAAAGCTACAAGATTGTTGGTCAGACCAGTTGTAGTACCTATGCTGAGTATGCTTGTCCTTGTTTCTTGTACTAAGACGACTAAGTGTACCAGGTGGTCAATATTTATGAATATTTTTTGGTCTACTCCCCATTCCCTCTCTTGTCACTCTTGAGCTCATAGATCTACAACAGCAGTGGATTTTTTTTACTAAGCTTTATAATATATCAACTCACTCTGTCTGTCTGGCCAAAAGTTTGTACACTCAATCTCGGATCAAGCTGAAATTTTGCACTGTTATTACATAAGAATCAGTTTGAAAATCAACCAATTAGTTCACTTACTATTGATAATAAATAAATTATTTTGTTTTGTATCTCACACAAGGAAAAGAATTTGTACTTGACTGAAGTGGTAGTATAAGCTGAATTAGCCCCCTTCATATATTGTCGTCTGAGGCTTAGTGAACACAAATATGAAATAAAAACTATAACTATACAATCTGCCATGTTCATAGACTCTTCGCTAGTAGAGTGTTTACAGTAAAACACAGTTTCTTAAGTAATAGACTATAAATATTTTAGAGACCTAGATCTAAGTATTGCCTGCAGTGTCACTGTCATTACCTGATGTCACTATTCACGTTGACACAGTAATGAAAGTCAAAGCGCCCTTGCCACTTGCAGTCTCACTGTGATGATACATTAATTTTAGACTTTTAATTATATTTTTTTCAATCAACCCTCCCTTTTAAACCATTTTTTAGTCAGTTCAAACTTTTTAGATAAATAAACTATTTGTCATTTAATGATAGCAACAATTACAAAGTCTGAGAAATACATTATATTATAAAATATGTTGAACTGAGCACTAATACCTTAAGACATTTGATCACATAGTGTTTGCCTTTAACATGCTTTTTATTTGTCCATTTCAGTCACAGAATTGCAGGAAGAAGGTAAAAATGCCATTGAATCTCCTACCAGCCCTAATATACCAGATATTGGACCAGAAGGATATCAGCTAGGTATACACACACAAAAAATAGTTTGTTTGTTTGTTGTTTTTTCGTGAGAGTGTGAAATTGAAAAAGGAATGGCTTAGTACAATGTTAAGGACTATTGAAATTGAAGCATTTGAGTTTAGTATGCTTTATTTATTTTTCAGGAAAGTAAATCCTTAAAAATAAAGTAAGAATGTAAGAAAAACTCCCTAATTAGAGGATCTGTGTGATAGTAGGCTTATGTGTATTCACTTATTTAGATTACTTCATTATTATTAACAAAATGTTGTTTTTTCTAGCTGACAATGAAGAGCGTTCAATGATAGAACCAACATCTAGAGACAATCCAAAACTAATAGAGCTAATACAAGTAAGTCAGTATAATTTAATCTCATATGATAATTTTTTTTTTTTTATTTGGATTTCATTTTAAATATAAACTTTCATTGCATAAGAAAGAATGATTGTGATTTTTTTTTCTTTTTTTTTTTAGAACTAGTCAAACCGTAGCATAGCATATGCCTCTATTTTGCAGGGCCGGCCTTAGGCCAATGCAACTTATGTGACCGGATTCTTTCTCTTGTTATTTAATCTAACATTCATTATGTTACGATCATCAATAGTGCTAGATGTTACAATCAAATTTGATGTTAAGATGTCACGTTGAAGCACAATCAATTATCGTAATTGCCGAGGATCTTGAAATCATCTTTAATAAGATGATCGTATAGAAGTAGCTAGATCTAGTTGATAATACGATCATTCAGAATGTTGTCAGTTGATAAGAGGATCATCTAGAAGTTGCCAATCGCTCAGTCGATCTAAGTATGTTATTCAATGAAGAAACTTCTCTTCGTCTAAAACAAATGCTTTATTCAAAACTTGGAAAAGCTATTCACAAATAATTACAATGGTTAAATGTACTTGAATAGAACAGAATAAATATAATTCTGCTAAATAAATGATCTACACAATAATGTAAAATATATGTCTGAATCCTAGCATGTTCTGTATGACACTGACCAAAAATTTGTAATCTTTTCCCGGGTATAGCATTGTCACGTGTCTAACATCCCCTCATTGCAATGACAACCAATAAATGCAGCTCAATGTACATTAATTAATATTTCAAAACCAATCACATTTATTTCCAAACATGATCCTGCTGCGTGAAGGAATTCCCCGAGCTAATAAGTTCTGTCTGGTAACCTTGGGCGGCTAAATATAGATACTGTGTACGTGACATATTAGTTATGAAGAGAAAAACAATCACTCTATAAGCTGTATGAAGGAGGTATTGTCTTTTTAACAAAATGTTTTAAATGTTTTTCTTGTTTAAATGTATTCATTTGTTTCTTCTTTGAAGGTTCTTTTGGACTGGATTAATGATGAACTGGCAGATCACCGTATCATTGTTAAGGACATAGAAGAGGATCTGTTTGACGGACAGATTTTACAGAAATTAATAGGTCTGTAATTAATTAAAGGCTGATATAAATTTACTAAAATATATATATATTATATAGCTCCTGCAACCTTTTGGATTTAAAATTCATGGAAATCTGCTGCAATAAAGAAAAAGTTGCAATAGTTCTTGAAAGCTTCTGAGATTAAATTAAAATCTGAAATTAGGACAAAAACAACTTTTAAAGCTATATTTGTAAAACTGGTTGAAAAAGCACAAAAATAACAACAAATAGAATTTATACAACTTGATTTGTTCACTTTATGTTTTACATTAATTTGCTCTCCAAAAAAAAAGTCTTTGCTAATATAAGCTACTTGCTTACCACAAAGTTTGACTTTTTCTTGGATTAAAATATGTTATATTGAACATTTAAAAAGAATCTTTTAATTTTGGGTTAACTTAGATATGCAGTTTATTTATTGTAACATTGTTTATTTATTTTCATTGAATATTAATTAATTCACCTAATATTTTTAATTAGAATAACCTAACTCTAAAAAATTTTATATCATATTTTACTCAATCAATACTTGATTTAGAGATGAACTCAGTAAATCTAAGCTAATATAAATAAAGTCATCAAATTCCTCAGAAAGTATTTTGTAGAGGTTTTTTTTAAATAGGAATGAATCAGCTTCAAATGCTTTTGAAATCATCATTTGTCCCTAAATCAATATTTAAAACAGCAGATCATAGAAATCTCATGCTTATGTGGTGCAAACAAGACCTGCATTGAATTAAAGGTTAATTCAGGTACCTGTGATATACTAGCAATTAGGTAAATAGCTATCCTAATAATAAGCTCAAAGCACACATTTTTCCAGCAACATCTCAAGATATATGGTTTAGGGAATAAAGTATTGAACCCAACATTATCTCTAGTTCTATGGTTCTAAATTAAAGGAATTCAAGTGTTAACACATGTATGTAGCATCACATGCAAAGAATCCCATGTCATTCCTGATAAAAGATATGCAAGTGAAAGATAATTAGACAATTATTGCTTTTTTTTACTTAATAAATAAATTACCATTTGTTGGAAAATGTGTTTTAAATATAAATGCTTGTTGATGTTTATTAAATTATGTAAATGTTTAAAATTCTTCTCTTTAGAAAAGCTTTGCAATGTTAGAGTTGAAGCAAGGGAAGTAACTCAGTCTGAAATTGGTCAAAAGCAGAAACTGAGAGTTGTTTTAGATTATATCAACCATATTCTAGGAGTCTCACCCGTTTGGAGCCAACAGAAATGGAGTGTTGACAGTATGTACTTTTAATTTTCATTACCAATATCTTTTGCATGAATTTCTAGCCAATTTAGGGATGATAATGATTTAATTCTTGCATTGCAAATTTGTATGTATTATAGCTATATAAATAGGTAGTGGTTCCCTTAGAGAAAAGCTGTGGCTGTTTCTGTTTCAATCTTTAAAAATAAAAATAAGAGCACCACTGTAAAAAAAATTTCACCATACACAATAGGATGCAATTTTAATTTTATGTCTTTTCCACCTTTTGTTTTTAAAATTTATTTCCTATTGTATACACATGCTAAAAAGCCATTTTTAATGAAGGAAAAACAGTTGTAATTATTTTTTTTCTCTGAAAAACTAAAGATATTAAATATTCAATAACACTACCATTGTTGTGTATTGTGCTTGAAAGAAATAAAAAAGGGACTTTTTTGATTTGCTAAAAGTATGCTTCCTTTTGGTTTAAAAATTTGAAAACTATATTTAAATCTCCTACTTGTTTATCTGTAGGTGTTCATTCTAAAAACCTTGTGGCAATCCTGCATCTCTTGGTTGCTCTGGCCAGACACTTCCATGCACCAATCAGAATGCCAGACAATGTTGTAGTTACACTCATTGTTATTCAGGTTTGTGTTATCTTTTTTTGCCTAACCACTCAACACTATTGCGTATGCCCAAGGAAAAAAACGCATGATGGTCAACGCCAACAAATATACACACTACACAAGGACTACATATGTAGGCTCACTACGTCTATCTGACAAAGTTGTTAAAATCAGTCGAACATACAGTCTATTTATGTTGTTTTTTTTTTGGTAGGGAGGGTGTCGATGAATTTTTTTTTTAATAGTTGGTTTTCCTAATGCTCTTATATCTATACAACTGTAGATCTAAAACTAAAGCTCAATAATAGGCATACAGACTACAATTAAATCTCTGTTTCCACATCATCTAAGGTTCAAGTTGGATGTTCCTGCTGTTAATAAAATATTGTTTGCTGCAAATTAATCTAAAACTATAAATATTGACCTAAAACGCTTCAGATTCTAACTAGAAACTTACAGCTACTATCGGTATTACGCCCTTGAAACTAGAGCCAGAAGCGGTCCTGATGACCAGTTGTTGGTCGAAATTCATAAACACATACTTCCGACCACTATACAAGTCAGATTGCACTTTTGAGAGACTTACACTAGTAACTAGTTCAATGTATACTTACTTATTTTGCATTGACCCTCCCCCACACACCCTCTACAGTTGGTGGCCTCGTACATAAACACACACTCATGCTACACAGATTAGTTAATTAGGCCTATCTGTTTATAAATACTATTAAGCTTTAATTTAACTATCAGTAACAGTGTTTAAAACAATAAGGTAAATAGAAGGGAAAAAAATCAATACAAATATTGGTATGTTATTTAACAGTTTTGTAAAATGTTCAGCAACACAAGCTATTTACATGACATGTAGATATCCGGCTTCGGCTGAATAACATATTAATATTCGGCTTCGGCCGAATATCAAAAAGTACTATCCGGTGCACCCCTACCTAAAACCTTCTGGGTGGGAAAAACCTGAATGGAACATGGACATGGATCTCGAAAATGGTTCTAATGATTTTCTTAGAAATTTTACAGTAACAGTATATTGTTTGCAAAAGAACTACTAGCTCATTGGCCAAACTGGGGAAATTCTAGTTTTACTGTTATAATTTTTGCAATTTAAAATAAATTAAAATTTTGAGAGAGAACAAGAAAATATTTACCTTGAATGGACTATGTATCTTCAGGTATTTCCACATACCTTAAATAGTTAAATAAGAAAATGTTGAAGAAAATTTTTTGCATTGTCTTCTAAGTCTAGATCTAAGGGCCTATCATTGGAATATTATAAAGTCTAGTAGATCTATACATTCACTTAACCAGGATTCTTTCTCAATGGGAATGGGGCGGGGCAAAAATATGTTCCATTGTTTTTTAATCTAGCATTCATTAATTTCTAATTTAAAAAAGTCGCTCTATAAGCTGTATAAAGGAGATATTGTCTTTGAAAAAAAAGGATTTTTAATGTTTTTCTTGTTAAATATCAGATAGTATGAAATGTACTTAAGTATCGATTTCAATTTATTAAACTATTGTGTAAAATATATGAAGTCAAGTATTGGTAGAAAATGCTTGGTGTGTTCATGAAATCTCACTGATGCATCAATAATTTTACTTCATGTCAATGATTGCATGTTTCAGAAAATTGACAACTCATTACAGACAAGATATGTGCCTGAAGAAATTACAACTAATTGGGAGTAAGTATACATTCTATTTAGTTAATATTTACTGTAAAGCAACAGAATATAAATGGATACCAATTTTTTCCTAGTAAAATTCTGTGAGCTAAAAAAACAGATTCCTTTGTTATTGACTTCTGCATTATTTATACAGTAAGAGTCAGTGACTCAATTGTTTTTAAATACACACCTCTTTTCTTGACTTGATATTGTTCTTCTATCACAGACATCTCTTTGTTTCTGCTTTAACATAATTACTTACATAGTTCTGTTGTTTTTTTTTAAGGGGGGGGGGATGGTTGCTTTTTTACAAAGCTAATATCAACTTACTCTGTCTGTCTGGTAAAAGTTTATACACATTATTTCTCCGACACCCAATCTTGTATCCAGGGCCGATGCGAAACTGATTGCACGGGGCCTAGTCTAGGTGAGAATAAGGATATTAAGTGAAAATTAAGATTTTGTATTAGAAAATAAATTCGGCTTAGCATTTTTATCATTCTTTTCTAAGTACGAAATTGCGATCAAGTTAACTTTACTTTACGAATCTTGCAACTTATGGCATATTTATATACCAGTGACTATAAAAGTAAATAGGGTATTGGAACTTCCGGTTAAGGGGGAAAATTTGTCAGATCTTTACATTTCATTACATAAAAGCTGACAATGACTTTTTTATTGCACATAGGAATGGCATTTTCCATAATGAATGACACACACAAATGATAATTTTGTCTATTTTTCGTGAAATTTTTATTAGTTTTCTGGAGATTGTAATTAGTGCAGGACATTTCCAAAAAACTTTGTATATATATTGAAATTAATAATTACACATAGAATTAGCGTGGGGCCCACTGCGACCGCATAGGTTGCAGTGGCCTAAGACCGGCCCTGCTTGTATCTAGCTGAAATTATTTGTTTGATGTCTTGAACAAGGGAAAGAAATTGTATTTGACTGATGTGGTGGTGTAAGCTGAATTAGTCCCCTTTATAAATAGCCACATTACAGTTTTTAGTTAACAATAGATAACTATAAAACCTACTATTTACATAAGTACTTCACTAGCACAGTGGTAGAGTGTCAGCTTGGGGAGGATTTAAAAAACGATTTCAAATTCAGGTAATTCCCCCCCCCCCCCCTTTTTTTTTTATTTAAAAAAAGCATTTAAAAAGCAATCACCCAGATACCCTTTCTCTGTCAAGCCCCCCCCCCCCCCCTTTCCCTTTTTTTTTCCCAACTGGTCCAGGCAAATGATAGAATAATAGCATATTGAGAAAGCTAAAAAGCATGAAATAGTGCTAAACAAAAACAATTGTTAAAAATATTTCTAATCGCACAGATATATTATTATTAGTCTAGATCTATTACAAATTGAATTACATGACTGAGCCAAAATAATTGATACAACTATGCTTAGTAGAAGCTTTGTTGTTGTTTTTTTGTTGCAGTTGTTTTTTTCTGTTATTTTTGTTTTAACCTCGATGTATTGTTTGCATAACCCAAAGGCATTACATTTAAAATTTTGTTTTTAAATATTTTGAATACCTTTGTTAATATAATAATCAACAAGATCCTACATATGGCAATTTTAGCATTATATTTGAACTGTGATTGTTGTCTTCAAATTTTCAAGAATGTATCCATTTTATTTCTAGTTAGACTGTATAAAAAATTTTCTAATGTCTATTTTAGTGATGTGGATGGCAGGGGAGAAAGAGATGCTTTTGACACTTTGTTTGACCATGCACCAGACAAATTGAATGTGGTCAAAAAGGTGAGAAATTGACCCACTCACAACCAATAGATAGCTGTATTAGAAATTTCCTGTAGACAGCTCCTTTTTTTCCTCCATATTTTAAGTCCCCTTTCCGACCATGTGGTTTATAGGTCATCTGTTTCTGTGGCTCACGGTTAACTAGGTTGTCATCTGGCCAGTACAACGACCAACCTTCAGGTACCCATTAGAGCTGGGTGGACTTAAAGGCACCCTAAAGATCTTGAAATTAAAAATCCCAGTCTTCACCAGGATTTGAACCCTTGACCCCCAGTTCAGAAGCCATGCGCTTTACCAGTCAGCCACCACTACTTGTATATCTTAAGAGGTATAAACGACTCACTACTTATATATCTTGAGAGGTATGAAGAACTAAGTGTATTCTGCAGAACTGAGTGTTTTCAACAAATATACGAGTTCAGGTTGGGATCTTGAATTCATTCATTTAAGTAGGCACCCAGCTAATTATTTTTGTACAAAAAAATATTAAAAAGTGTCAGTACTGGTCTTCTGTTTTCTGACTTTTATTTTGTTCTCAAATGGAATTTAATTTTTTTGTAGTTTTTTTTTTTTCATTATTATTGTAATTATTTTATCAAGTACTGGCATGACATGCATTAAGCCCATTATATTTTTTTTTTCATAAGCAATCTCTAAACTGGAAAAAAAAAGAACTTATTAAAAACATATGAAATTATTATAAAGTTTTATTGTATTCATTTCAGATACAGTATATCTTGAGGGTTGCTTAAGTTTTAAATTAAAATCTGATTGATACATATTAAATGAAATAAAATTGATCTCATTTTGTTCTTGTACAGACGTTACTAACTTTTGTGAATAAATACTTGATGAAATTGAACCTGGAAATAACAGATTTGGACAATCAGGTTAGTGTGTGTACTGGTACTGGTTTATTCAACAGATTTCTACTCTAGCAGCAGCAACTTGTTTTGTTTTTAATTCATTGTCTTTTTTTACTACTTAAACATGGCTAATTATAAAATTAGCTTTCATTTATTTGTTTTTGACCCTAAATTGTGGCATTGTATAAGAAGGCATTAATCGAGCTGATTTAGTCATTAGTCGTTTTTAACATCTTCAATATGAGCTCAATGTATTTTGTATTTGTTTGCACTTTCAATACTGCTGACTAGTTGATACAATTAGTGTATTCTATTTCTGTCATTGTCTTATAGTTTCATGATGGTGTCTTCCTGATCATGTTGATGGGATTACTTGAAGGATACTTCACTCCACTCTATCAGTTCCATGTCACACCTACAACATTTGATCACAGGGTATGTACATCTAAGATACTGCTCTCCACTTAGTTTCATGTCACACATTTGAACACATGTAAGATACTGCTCTCCACTCAGTTTCATGTCACACATTTGAACACATGTAAGATACTGCTCTCCACTCAGTTTCATGTCACACATTTGAACACATGTAAGATACTGCTCTCCACTCAGTTTCATGTCACACATTTGAACACATGTAAGATACTGCTCTCCACTCAGTTTCATGTCACACATTTGAACACATGTAAGATATATAAAAGAGATGAAGGATCACTAAATGAGATATAAACCCATTCAACCTTGCCATTCTCTGTCATTAGCAAACTGTGGACAATTTATAAGAGTAACATCAGCTTCCAAGTAAAATTAAATCTCTGTTCTTCTTTACTGGTCTATGTACTCATGTATGGTTGTGAAAGTTGGAGGCTGAAAGAAGAATTCAATCCTTTGAAAGTAAATGCTACAGAAGAAATGCTGGGTTACTGGGTATCAGATAACAGGAAAATGAGTTTCTACTTTTACAAGTCAACCTTCTGGCTGGCAAAAAGATGGAACTCTTCAATATTGTGAAGAGACAAAAGCTGAGCTGGTTTCATCCTATTGTAAGACATGACTCACTATCAAAAGTCATACTTCAGGGTATAGTAGAGACAAAAGCTGAGCTGGTTTCATCCTATTGTAAGACATGACTCACTATCAAAAGTCATACTTCAGGGTATAGTAGAGACAAAAGCTGAGCTGATTTCATCCTATTGTAAGACATGACTCACTATCAAAAGTCATACTTCAGGGTATAGTAGAGACAAAAGCTGAGCTGGTTTCATCCTATTGTAAGACATGACTCACTATCAAAAGTCATACTTCAGGGTATAGTAGAGACAAAAGTTGAGCTGGTTTCATCCTATTGTAAGACATGACTCACTATCAAAAGTCATACTTCAGGGTATAGTAGAGACAAAAGTTGAGCTGGTTTCATCCTATTGTAAGACATGACTCACTATCAAAAGTCATACTTCAGGGTATAGTAGAGACAAAAGCTGAGCTGGTTTCATCCTATTGTAAGACATGACTCACTATCAAAAGTCATACTTCAGGGTATAGTAGAGACAAAAGCTGAGCTGATTTCATCCTATTGTAAGACATGGCTCACTATCAAAAGTCATACTTCAGGGTATAGTAGAGACAAAAGCTGAGCTGATTTCATCCTATTGTAAGACATGACTCACTATCAAAAGTCATACTTCAGGGTATAGTAGAGACAAAAGCTGAGCTGGTTTCATCCTATTGTAAGACATGACTCACTATCAAAAGTCATACTTTAGGGTATAGTAGAGACAAAAGTTGAGCTGGTTTCATCCTATTGTAAGACATGACTCACTATCAAAAGTCATACTTCAGGGTATAGTAGAGACAAAAGCTGAGCTGGTTTCATCCTATTGTAAGACATGACTCACTATCAAAAGTCATTCTTCAGGGTATAGTAGAGACAAAAGCTGAGCTGGTTTCATCCTATTGTAAGACATGACTCACTATCAAAAGTCATACTTCAGGGTATAGTAGAGACAAAAGCTGAGCTGGTTTCATCCTATTGTAAGACATGACTCACTATCAAAAGTCATACTTCAGGGTATAGTAGAGACAAAAGCTGAGCTGGTTTCATCCTATTGTAAGACATGACTCACTATCAAAAGTCATACTTCAGGGTATAGTAGAGACAAAAGCTGAGCTGGTTTCATCCTATTGTAAGACATGACTCACTATCAAAAGTCATACCTCAGGGTATAGTAGAGACAAAAGTTGAGCTGGTTTCATCCTATTGTAAGACATGACTCACTATTTAAAAGTCATACTTCAGGGTATAGTAGAGACAAAAGCTGAGCTGGTTTCATCCTATTGTAAGACATGACTCACTATCAAAAGTCATACTTCAGGGTATAGTAGAGACAAAAGCTGAGCTGATTTCATCCTATTGTAAGACATGACTCACTATCAAAAGTCATACTTCAGGGTATAGTAGAGACAAAAGCTGAGCTGGTTTCATCCTATTGTAAGACATGACTCACTATCAAAAGTCATACTTTAGGGTATAGTAGAGACAAAAGTTGAGCTGGTTTCATCCTATTGTAAGACATGACTCACTATCAAAAGTCATACTTCAGGGTATAGTAGAGACAAAAGCTGAGCTGGTTTCATCCTATTGTAAGACATGACTCACTATCAAAAGTCATTCTTCAGGGTATAGTAGAGACAAAAGCTGAGCTGGTTTCATCCTATTGTAAGACATGACTCACTATCAAAAGTCATACTTCAGGGTATAGTAGAGACAAAAGCTGAGCTGGTTTCATCCTATTGTAAGACATGACTCACTATCAAAAGTCATACTTCAGGGTATAGTAGAGACAAAAGCTGAGCTGGTTTCATCCTATTGTAAGACATGACTCACTATCAAAAGTCATACTTCAGGGTATAGTAGAGACAAAAGCTGAGCTGGTTTCATCCTATTGTAAGACATGACTCACTATCAAAAGTCATACTTCAGGGTATAGTAGAGACAAAAGCTGAGCTGGTTTCATCCTATTGTAAGACATGACTCACTATCAAAAGTCATTCTTCAGGGTATAGTAGAGACAAAAGCTGAGCTGGTTTCATCCTATTGTAAGACATGACTCACTATCAAAAGTCATACTTCAGGGTATAGTAGAGACAAAAGCTGAGCTGGTTTCATCCTATTGTAAGACATGACTCACTATCAAAAGTCATACTTCAGGGTATAGTAGAGACAAAAGCTGAGCTGGTTTCATCCTATTGTAAGACATGACTCACTATCAAAAGTCATACTTCAGGGTATAGTAGAGACAAAAGCTGAGCTGGTTTCATCCTATTGTAAGACATGACTCACTATCAAAAGTCATACTTCAGGGTATAGTAGAGACAAAAGCTGAGCTGGTTTTATCCTATTGTAAGACATGACTCACTATCAAAAGTCATTCTTCAGGGTAAAGTAGAGACAAAAGTTGAGCTGGTTTCATCCTATTGTAAGACATGACTCACTATCAAATGTCATTCTTCAGGGTATAGTAGAGACAAAAGCTGAGCTGGTTTCATCCTATCGTAAGACATGACTCACTATCAAAAGTCATTCTTCAGGGTATAGTAGAGACAAAAGCTGAGCTGGTTTCATCCTATTGTAAGACATGACTCACTATCAAAAGTCATACTTCAGGGTATAGTAGAGACAAAAGCTGAGCTGGTTTCATCCTATTGTAAGACATGACTCACTATCAAAAGTCATACTTCAGGGTATAGTAGAGACAAAAGCTGAGCTGATTTTATCCTTTTAAAAGACATGACTCACTATCAAAAGTCATTCTTCAGGGTATAGTAGAGACAAAAGTTGAGCTGGTTTCATCCTATTGTAAGACATGACTCACTATCAAAAGTCATACTTCAGGGTATAGTAGAGACAAAAGCTAAGCTGGTTTTATCCTATTGTAAGACATGACTCACTATCAAAAGTCATTCTTCAGGGTATAGTAGAGACAAAAGTTGAGCTGGTTTCATCCTATTGTAAGACATGACTCACTATCAAATGTCATTCTTCAGGGTATAGTAGAGACAAAAGCTGAGCTGGTTTCATCCTATTGTAAGACATGACTCACTATCAAAAGTCATACTTCAGGGTATAGTAGAGACAAAAGCTGAGCTGGTTTCATCCTATTGTAAGACATGACTCACTATCAAAAGTCATACTTCAGGGTATAGTAGAGACAAAAGCTGAGCTGATTTCATCCTATTGTAAGACATGACTCACTATCAAAAGTCATACTTCAGGGTATAGTAGAGACAAAAGCTGAGCTGGTTTCATCCTATTGTAAGACATGACTCACTATCAAAAGTCATACTTCAGGGTATAGTAGAGACAAAAGCTGAGCTGGTTTTATCCTATTGTAAGACATGACTCACTATCAAAAGTCATTCTTCAGGGTAAAGTAGAGACAAAAGTTGAGCTGGTTTCATCCTATTGTAAGACATGACTCACTATCAAATGTCATTCTTCAGGGTATAGTAGAGACAAAAGCTGAGCTGGTTTCATCCTATCGTAAGACATGACTCACTATCAAAAGTCATTCTTCAGGGTATAGTAGAGACAAAAGCTGAGCTGGTTTCATCCTATTGTAAGACATGACTCACTATCAAAAGTCATACTTCAGGGTATAGTAGAGACAAAAGCTGAGCTGGTTTCATCCTATTGTAAGACATGACTCACTATCAAAAGTCATACTTCAGGGTATAGTAAAGACAAAAGCTGAGCTGGTTTCATCCTATTGTAAGACATGACTCACTATCAAAAGTCATACTTCAGGGTATAGTAGAGACAAAAGCTGAGCTGGTTTCATCCTATTGTAAGACATGACTCACTATCAAAAGTCATACTTCAGGGTATAGTAGAGACAAAAGCTGAGCTGGTTTCATCCTATTGTAAGACATGACTCACTATCAAAAGTCATACTTCAGGGTATAGTAGAGACAAAAGCTGAGCTGATTTTATCCTTTTAAAAGACATGACTCACTATCAAAAGTCATTCTTCAGGGTATAGTAGAGACAAAAGTTGAGCTGGTTTCATCCTATTGTAAGACATGACTCACTATCAAAAGTCATACTTCAGGGTATAGTAGAGACAAAAGCTAAGCTGGTTTCATCCTATTGTAAGACATGACTCACTATCAAAAGTCATACTTCAGGGTATAGTAGAGACAAAAGCTGAGCTGGTTTCATCCTATTGTAAGACATGACTCACTATCAAAAGTCATACTTCAGGGTATAGTAGAGACAAAAGCTGAGCTGGTTTCATCCTATTGTAAGACATGACTCACTATCAAAAGTCATACTTCAGGGTATAGTAGAGACAAAAGCTGAGCTGGTTTTATCCTATTGTAAGACATGACTCACTATCAAAAGTCATTCTTCAGGGTAAAGTAGAGACAAAAGTTGAGCTGGTTTCATCCTATTGTAAGACATGACTCACTATCAAATGTCATTCTTCAGGGTATAGTAGAGACAAAAGCTGAGCTGGTTTCATCCTATCGTAAGACATGACTCACTATCAAAAGTCATTCTTCAGGGTATAGTAGAGACAAAAGCTGAGCTGGTTTCATCCTATTGTAAGACATGACTCACTATCAAAAGTCATACTTCAGGGTATAGTAGAGACAAAAGCTGAGCTGGTTTCATCCTATTGTAAGACATGACTCACTATCAAAAGTCATACTTCAGGGTATAGTAAAGACAAAAGCTGAGCTGGTTTCATCCTATTGTAAGACATGACTCACTATCAAAAGTCATACTTCAGGGTATAGTAGAGACAAAAGCTGAGCTGGTTTCATCCTATTGTAAGACATGACTCACTATCAAAAGTCATACTTCAGGGTATAGTAGAGACAAAAGCTGAGCTGGTTTCATCCTATTGTAAGACATGACTCACTATCAAAAGTCATACTTCAGGGTATAGTAGAGACAAAAGCTGAGCTGATTTTATCCTTTTAAAGACATGACTCACTATCAAAAGTCATTCTTCAGGGTATAGTAGAGACAAAAGTTGAGCTGGTTTCATCCTATTGTAAGACATGACTCACTATCAAAAGTCATACTTCAGGGTATAGTAGAGACAAAAGCTAAGCTGGTTTCATCCTATTGTAAGACATGACTCACTATCAAAAGTCATACTTCAGGGTATAGTAGAGACAAAAGCTGAGCTGGTTTCATCCTATTGTAAGACATGACTCACTATCAAAAGTCATACTTCAGGGTATAGTAGAGACAAAAGCTGAGCTGATTTTATCCTTTTAAAAGACATGACTCACTATCAAAAGTCATTCTTCAGGGTATAGTAGAGACAAAAGTTGAGCTGGTTTCATCCTATTGTAAGACATGACTCACTATCAAAAGTCATACTTCAGGGTATAGTAGAGACAAAAGCTAAGCTGGTTTTATCCTATTGTAAGACATGACTCACTATCAAAAGTCATTCTTCAGGGTATAGTAGAGACAAAAGTTGAGCTGGTTTCATCCTATTGTAAGACATGACTCACTATCAAATGTCATTCTTCAGGGTATAGTAGAGACAAAAGCTGAGCTGGTTTCATCCTATTGTAAGACATGACTCACTATCAAAAGTCATACTTCAGGGTATAGTAGAGACAAAAGCTGAGCTGGTTTCATCCTATTGTAAGACATGACTCACTATCAAAAGTCATACTTCAGGGTATAGTAGAGACAAAAGCTGAGCTGATTTCATCCTATTGTAAGACATGACTCACTATCAAAAGTCATACTTCAGGGTATAGTAGAGACAAAAGCTGAGCTGGTTTCATCCTATTGTAAGACATGACTCACTATCAAAAGTCATACTTTAGGGTATAGTAGAGACAAAAGTTGAGCTGGTTTCATCCTATTGTAAGACATGACTCACTATCAAAAGTCATACTTCAGGGTATAGTAGAGACAAAAGCTGAGCTGGTTTCATCCTATTGTAAGACATGACTCACTATCAAAAGTCATTCTTCAGGGTATAGTAGAGACAAAAGCTGAGCTGGTTTCATCCTATTGTAAGACATGACTCACTATCAAAAGTCATACTTCAGGGTATAGTAGAGACAAAAGCTGAGCTGGTTTCATCCTATTGTAAGACATGACTCACTATCAAAAGTCATACTTCAGGGTATAGTAGAGACAAAAGCTGAGCTGGTTTCATCCTATTGTAAGACATGACTCACTATCAAAAGTCATACTTCAGGGTATAGTAGAGACAAAAGCTGAGCTGGTTTCATCCTATTGTAAGACATGACTCACTATCAAAAGTCATTCTTCAGGGTATAGTAGAGACAAAAGCTGAGCTGGTTTCATCCTATTGTAAGACATGACTCACTATCAAAAGTCATACTTCAGGGTATAGTAGAGACAAAAGCTGAGCTGGTTTCATCCTATTGTAAGACATGACTCACTATCAAAAGTCATACTTCAGGGTATAGTAGAGACAAAAGCTGAGCTGGTTTCATCCTATTGTAAGACATGACTCACTATCAAAAGTCATTCTTCAGGGTATAGTAGAGACAAAAGCTGAGCTGGTTTCATCCTATTGTAAGACATGACTCACTATCAAAAGTCATACTTCAGGGTATAGTAGAGACAAAAGCTGAGCTGGTTTCATCCTATTGTAAGACATGACTCACTATCAAAAGTCATACTTCAGGGTATAGTAGAGACAAAAGCTGAGCTGGTTTTATCCTATTGTAAGACATGACTCACTATCAAAAGTCATTCTTCAGGGTATAGTAGAGACAAAAGTTGAGCTGGTTTCATCCTATTGTAAGACATGACTCACTATCAAATGTCATTCTTCAGGGTATAGTAGAGACAAAAGCTGAGCTGGTTTCATCCTATCGTAAGACATGACTCACTATCAAAAGTCATTCTTCAGGGTATAGTAGAGACAAAAGTTGAGCTGGTTTCATCCTATTGTAAGACATGACTCACTATCAAATGTCATTCTTCAGGGTATAGTAGAGACAAAAGTTGAGCTGGTTTCATCCTATTGTAAGACATGACTCACTATCAAAAGTCATACTTCAGGGTATAGTAGAGACAAAAGCTGAGCTGATTTCATCCTATTGTAAGACATGACTCACTATCAAAAGTCATACTTCAGGGTATAGTAGAGACAAAAGCTGAGCTGGTTTCATCCTATTGTAAGACATGACTCACTATCAAAAGTCATACTTTAGGGTATAGTAGAGACAAAAGTTGAGCTGGTTTCATCCTATTGTAAGACATGACTCACTATCAAAAGTCATACTTCAGGGTATAGTAGAGACAAAAGCTGAGCTGGTTTCATCCTATTGTAAGACATGACTCACTATCAAAAGTCATTCTTCAGGGTATAGTAGAGACAAAAGCTGAGCTGGTTTCATCCTATTGTAAGACATGACTCACTATCAAAAGTCATACTTCAGGGTATAGTAGAGACAAAAGCTGAGCTGGTTTCATCCTATTGTAAGACATGACTCACTATCAAAAGTCATACTTCAAGGTATAGTAGAGACAAAAGCTGAGCTGGTTTCATCCTATTGTAAGACATGACTCACTATCAAAAGTCATACTTCAGGGTATAGTAGAGACAAAAGCTGAGCTGGTTTCATCCTATTGTAAGACATGACTCACTATCAAAAGTCATTCTTCAGGGTATAGTAGAGACAAAAGCTGAGCTGGTTTCATCCTATTGTAAGACATGACTCACTATCAAAAGTCATACTTCAGGGTATAGTAGAGACAAAAGCTGAGCTGGTTTCATCCTATTGTAAGACATGACTCACTATCAAAAGTCATACTTCAGGGTATAGTAGAGACAAAAGCTGAGCTGGTTTCATCCTATTGTAAGACATGACTCACTATCAAAAGTCATTCTTCAGGGTATAGTAGAGACAAAAGTTGAGCTGGTTTCATCCTATTGTAAGACATGACTCACTATCAAATGTCATTCTTCAGGGTATAGTAGAGACAAAAGCTGAGCTGGTTTCATCCTATCGTAAGACATGACTCACTATCAAAAGTCATTCTTCAGGGTATAGTAGAGACAAAAGCTGAGCTGGTTTCATCCTATTGTAAGACATGACTCACTATCAAAAGTCATACTTCAGGGTATAGTAGAGACAAAAGCTGAGCTGGTTTCATCCTTTTGTAAGACATGACTCACTATCAAAAGTCATACTTCAGGGTATAGTAGAGACAAAAGCTGAGCTGGTTTCATCCTATTGTAAGACATGACTCACTATCAAAAGTCATACTTCAGGGTATAGTAGAGACAAAAGCTGAGCTGGTTTCATCCTATTGTAAGACATGACTCACTATCAAAAGTCATACTTCAGGGTATAGTAGAGACAAAAGCTGAGCTGGTTTCATCCTATTGTTAGACATGACTCACTATCAAAAGTCATACTTCAGGGTATAGTAGAGACAAAAGCTGAGCTGGTTTCATCCTATTGTAAGACATGACTCACTATCAAAAGTCATACTTCAGGGTATAGTAGAGACAAAAGCTGAGCTGGTTTTATCCTTTTGTAAGACATGACTCACTATCAAAAGTCATTCTTCAGGGTATAGTAGAGACAAAAGTTGATCTGGTTTCATCCTATTGTAAGACATGACTCACTATCAAAAGTCATACTTCAGGGTATAGTAGAGACAAAAGGTAAGCTGGTTTTATCCTATTGTAAGACATGACTCACTATCAAAAGTCATTCTTCAGGGTATAGTAGAGACAAAAGTTGAGCTGGTTTCATCCTATTGTAAGACATGACTCACTATCAAATGTCATTCTTCAGGGTATAGTAGAGACAAAAGCTGAGCTGGTTTCATCCTATTGTAAGACATGACTCACTATCAAAAGTCATTCTTCAGGGTATAGTAGAGAGAAAAGCTGAGCTGGTTTCATCCTATTGTAAGACATGACTCACTATCAAAAGTCATTCTTCAGGGTATAGTAGAGACAAAAGTTGAGCTGGTTTCATCCTATTGTAAGACATGACTCACTATCAAAAGTCATACTTCAGGGTATAGTAGAGACAAAAGCTGAGCTGGTTTCATCCTATTGTAAGACATGACTCACTATCAAAAGTCATACTTCAGGGTATAGTAGAGACAAAAGTTGAGCTGGTTTCATCCTATTGTAAGACATGACTCACTATCAAAAGTCATTCTTCAGAGTATAGTAGAGACAAAAGTTGAGCTGGTTTCATCCTATTGTAAGACATGACTCACTATCAAAAGTCATTCTTCAGAGTATAGTAGAGACAAAAGTTGAGTTGGTTTCATCCTATTGTAAGACATGACTCACTATCAAAAGTCATTCTTCAGGGTATAGTAGAGACAAAAGCTGAGCTGGTTTCATCCTATTGTAAGACATGACTCACTATCAAAAGTCATACTTCAGGGTATAGTAGAGACAAAAGCTGAGCTGGTTTCATCCTATTGTAAGACATGACTCACTATCAAAAGTCATACTTCAGGGTATAGTAGAGACAAAAGCTGAGCTGGTTTCATCCTATTGTTAGACATGACTCACTATCAAAAGTCATACTTCAGGGTATAGTAGAGACAAAAGTTGAGCTGGTTTCATCCTATTGTAAGACATGACTCACTATCAAATGTCATTCTTCAGGGTATAGTAGAGACAAAAGCTGAGCTGGTTTCATCCTATTGTAAGACATGACTCACTATCAAAAGTCATTCTTCAGGGTATAGTAGAGACAAAAGCTGAGCTGGTTTCATCCTATTGTAAGACATGACTCACTATCAAAAGTCATACTTCAGGGTATAGTAGAGACAAAAGCTGAGCTGGTTTCATCCTATTGTAAGACATGACTCACTATCAAAAGTCATACTTCAGGGTATAGTAGAGACAAAAGCTGAGCTGGTTTCATCCTATTGTAAGACATGACTCACTATCAAAAGTCATACTTCAGGGTATAGTAGAGACAAAAGCTGAGCTGGTTTCATCCTATTGTAAGACATGACTCACTATCAAAAGTCATACTTCAGGGTATAGTAGAGACAAAAGTTGAGCTGGTTTCATCCTATTGTAAGACATGACTCACTATCAAAAGTCATTCTTCAGAGTATAGTAGAGACAAAAGTTGAGCTGGTTTCATCCTATTGTAAGACATGACTCACTATCAAAAGTCATTCTTCAGAGTATAGTAGAGACAAAAGTTGAGTTGGTTTCATCCTATTGTAAGACATGACTCACTATCAAAAGTCATTCTTCAGAGTATAGTAGAGACAAAAGTTGAGCTGGTTTCATCCTATTGTAAGACATGACTCACTATCAAAAGTCATTCTTCAGAGTATAGTAGAGACAAAAGTTGAGTTGGTTTCATCCTATTGTAAGACATGACTCACTATCAAAAGTCATTCTTCAGGGTATAGTAGAGACAAAAGCTGAGCTGGTTTCATCCTATTGTAAGACATGACTCACTATCAAAAGTCATACTTCAGGGTATAGTAGAGACAAAAGCTGAGCTGGTTTCATCCTATTGTAAGACATGACTCACTATCAAAAGTCATACTTCAGGGTATAGTAGAGACAAAAGCTGAGCTGGTTTCATCCTATTGTTAGACATGACTCACTATCAAAAGTCATACTTCAGGGTATAGTAGAGACAAAAGTTGAGCTGGTTTCATCCTATTGTAAGACATGACTCACTATCAAATGTCATTCTTCAGGGTATAGTAGAGACAAAAGCTGAGCTGGTTTCATCCTATTGTAAGACATGACTCACTATCAAAAGTCATTCTTCAGGGTATAGTAGAGACAAAAGCTGAGCTGGTTTCATCCTATTGTAAGACATGACTCACTATCAAAAGTCATACTTCAGGGTATAGTAGAGACAAAAGCTGAGCTGGTTTCATCCTATTGTAAGACATGACTCACTATCAAAAGTCATACTTCAGGGTATAGTAGAGACAAAAGCTGAGCTGGTTTCATCCTATTGTAAGACATGACTCACTATCAAAAGTCATACTTCAGGGTATAGTAGAGACAAAAGCTGAGCTGGTTTCATCCTATTGTAAGACATGACTCACTATCAAAAGTCATACTTCAGGGTATAGTAGAGACAAAAGTTGAGCTGGTTTCATCCTATTGTAAGACATGACTCACTATCAAAAGTCATTCTTCAGAGTATAGTAGAGACAAAAGTTGAGCTGGTTTCATCCTATTGTAAGACATGACTCACTATCAAAAGTCATTCTTCAGAGTATAGTAGAGACAAAAGTTGAGTTGGTTTCATCCTATTGTAAGACATGACTCACTATCAAAAGTCATTCTTCAGGGTATAGTAGAGACAAAAGCTGAGCTGGTTTCATCCTATTGTAAGACATGACTCACTATCAAAAGTCATACTTCAGGGTATAGTAGAGACAAAAGCTGAGCTGGTTTCATCCTATTGTAAGACATGACTCACTATCAAAAGTCATACTTCAGGGTATAGTAGAGACAAAAGCTGAGCTGGTTTCATCCTATTGTTAGACATGACTCACTATCAAAAGTCATACTTCAGGGTATAGTAGAGACAAAAGTTGAGTTGTTCAAAAAAAAAAAGCTGGCTTGATAGTAAATTGGAATTGACCAGCTTCCCTTGCTATCCTGCTAAGAACAGCTGCTGACAGGTAAAGTGGAGGGATTCGGTTAGGCAAACTATCACAGAACCCCTACAAACTGCCACTGCTTACCTATGAACTGTCACAGCACCCCTACAAATGTCAAGGGGCAGAGATGAGATGATACCCATTAATTTTCTCTGTACATCAGCACACCAAAAGGCTTGAGCTGTTTCCTTATACAGCTGAGATACACAACCTGGGGTTACACATTTGTTGTCAGTCAGACTTACATACACAAATATTATCAGATGAGATTCTCAGAAACTTTAGTGTTTCATGGGCATTTCTGTTGGGGGGGGGGTGGATTAATTGTTCAAGTCTTACCTTGGAAGTTTTAGTCTGAGAAAATTCCAACCTTCAATGAAAAAAGAACCAATTGTTGGAAGGAAAATAAGATAATTTTTGATTGGACAGAGAACTAGGATTTTTTTTTCACCTCCCAATCATTGGTCTCCTTTCTTTTTTTGCCCTGGCTAAAGGTAATTGACTGTTAGGTCAGTATTTACACAGGTCATTGAACTCTAGGACATTGACTTCAGAAATTGAATAGCTAAGATTTTCATACAGACATGCAGCAAGTTTTTGTTTGTTTTTTATCCAGATAAAGTGCCAAGGTAGGTATTGTTATTTTATGACCAGCCCTTATATTCTTATCTGACTTAATATCTCACTTCTGATCACTGAAGACTTCTTCGTATAAAGCATATACTTTTTTTTTGGAGTATGTTCTTTGAAACGTCAGTCCTTTTTTTCTTTTTTTTTTTTTTCTTTTTCCTTCAATAAACTAATACTTCTTTATGAAAGTGGGGTGGTCAGTTTGGTTTTAACATTAGCAGTTCTCTTTTCTTTGTAATTTTCTTAAGCGGTTACGAGTCGAAGAAGTTGGAAGCTTACCTCCGTCTGTCTGAACAAATTGTTGTCAGGGAAAGATCCAAATAGATGTCGATTGTTTTACCGATGGCTCGTTTCTCATGAAGTTTGGATTTAATAGAGGTGAGGCCAAATGACAAGCACAACGTGGAAACTCCTCCATATTCATTCTGCCATAAAAACGGCCCCATGAGAAACGGTGTGTAGAGAGAAACATATTTGTTGGGGCTTTCTTCCATCCCATCTAGTGCAATGGGCTCGATCCTAATCATTGATTATTGACCTTATCTTCTCCTTTTCCACCGAGGCGCCATGTTGAGGATGAAAAGCTTTACCCGTGTCTCTTCAGGATTCCTAAGAATAAAATGACATTTGACACCCGCTAGAGTTTTGTCCAATCAATCAGTTTTGTCCAATCAGCATTCATTAGAAAAGAACGTTTATCCTTCTATTTCAAAAGAAATTTAAAAAAAAAAAGTTTTCTATTTTCATCATTTTTTAAAGCCATCGGCGTCTTGGTCAAAACAATCCCTCCTAATATTATTGCAGTGATTGTGGGCAGCTGGGGTTTTCTTGATACAATGATATATGGCAGCTGTGGCAAATTTAATAAAAGCATTTTTATGTTATCTGTGTATGTTGTATGTAAAAGTCAGACCACTGACTTCCTGCTTTCACCTTGCAATCAAATTCTGCTTTCTGGACTTCATTGAATGTTTGGGCATTTCAATTTACATTTGTCTTTTATTTCCCATTCTCCCTGCAGCGAGGTCCAAACTTTCTAGGCCTGGGGGTAAAATGCGTTTCTGTCCCCGGTCACATCACCGCAAGACATTGTCTAATCCAATGGAATCGATCCTTCTGAGCTTCATCTTGCAGTGCTGGGAGAACTTTTTGGAGCCCGATAGCACCGCGTCACTAGCCGTAGATTGGCCATCACTGATCTATATAATGGCGCACTACTTGCTGTCTGCTTCTTTTGTCGTGGCCTACATGGACTTTGAAATCCAAACGTTTGAATGACTTACCTTCTGCTGGCTACTTTTACTCAATCTCTTGGCCAACTTTAGAAACAAACAAATGTATGCGTGTTACATGCCGGGGAAGGGAGGGGGATGAAGCATGTAGACACACAAATAAATAATAGCAGGGTATTAAGTTATTAAATCACGCGCTAGGACGTGAGTCTCGTGATCTAATTAAAACGTTTAGGACAGGGAAAAAAAAAAGTTAATTACAGAAAGCCAGACAGTGTAAGCTTACAGCTAATGAAACTCGTCAGCCAGAATTCTTTTCTTCTTTATTGTTTCATGCTTAAAACTTTTTGTTTTCTAAAGCAGTGTTGGTAGTTTCATGAATAGGATGGTGTTCAGGGACAACTTAGAAAACATTGACACCAAGTGACACTTGCACTAAGAGGTTTTACTTTTGTTTATACTTTCATGACATTTGTCATTTTACTGAAGTACACAGAGCGGCCTGGGCCGAATTGACCGCTTGCTCCAAATTGAGCCCAGTCTCCCCTCAATTTACATTAAGCATATCACTATCAGTCATGGCTCTTGTCACAGGTTTATAAAGATGTAGGACCTAAAGTGTTATTATATTTAGTGTGTCATTCGATTGACGTAACTTTAATTAAGCCACTGGCGCCTATTGCGTTTGAATTGCTTCCTATGCAATAAATGTTAATATAATGATGTAATTAATAGTTGTTCTTGTAAAAAAAAATAGAAGAGAGCCTCGCAAGCTTCCATTAATTGGTCCTCTCAATTCGTAAGGCAGGCCCTGGGAGTATATACCGCTCATACCCAACCTTTTACGACCTGCTGGCCACAGAAGTTTCCGAATCATCTGTCTCAAGCCAAATCACCGGAAAAAAAAAGAAATTATCGATTTAAAACAGGTCCTCTTTAACTACATCATGCTAATTGGCAATATGTTTCCAAGGACCGAATAGTACCGCATCACGGTTCGGATGTGGCCCGCGGTCCTTAGTTTTTGGCATCCCTGGTGTTTATCAATTGATCCAAATCATGTTTACATAGTGTGACCATAACGAGGATATATATTCCTCCTTCCCTCACTTATTCAATACACACGTTTGCACAAATGACCAACACTCCCCAAAAACATCTTTCTGGTGGTATTTGTGTGTGTTCTTTTGTTCCCTGATATCAAGTAAGTTGACTCTGTACAGTAGACCTCAGAACTCTTTTGTTTCTTGGTTCAGCCAAAGACGAGCAGTCCAAACAATTGAGAGCTGGCTTTGTGTCTTGTTTGGGGCTGTGCAAATTGACTCGAATGTTTCCGGATTATGTCAGCAGGAGATTACAGAGCCGGTAACACGAGAAAGGTGGGAGGAGGCAATGTGTTGCATCGGCAAACACAAGAGATGACCTCAGCCTTGGCACTGCATTGTCATACCGTCATGGCCGGTCCGTTGTTTATCCAGAATAGTGAATAGCCAGCTCAAGATGCGCTGTCGACTTAAGTTTGAACTTGTCTGGCTAAGCTCAAACACATCCATTGGAAGGGGGGAGATGTAAATAAGCTCCATTACTGCCCACTGTTTAATAACTAATTACGTATTCATACATATATGGGTCACAATATGTAAACATAGTATGGAGCCAAAAGTAGGCTAAATACCACGTGGTATAGTGTATCCATGCTTGTTCCTAGCAGAGGCAACTAGACTTTGGCATGTTTGTTTGTTCACTTTACAAACTATTTCATAAAGTAGGTATAGAATGTAGATGTCTAGTGACATAATCTCAGGTTGAAGCAAACCGTCTCGGAACCACTTTCTTAGATTAACACGTACTGATCCTTGGTCACTTTCCCCGACCCGTATTGTGTCTCTTCTTTACTATAACAGGATGTCCGTCTTGGTAGATCTAGAACTAAACAAAACCTAATGGCATTGTGCTCGTTGACATTAACTATAGAAATGAGCTATGGGAAATTTCCACGAGCAACAAACTTCAGATTTCCTTTGGAACTAAAGTTTGAAAAACTTACATCAACAAGCAATAGAAAAAAGAATACTTTTTAAAACCAAAGCTTATGTAAGAGGAAATAGCCGCTAATTACTACCATTTATCTGAAAATTATAGGGTCTGCTTTATAAAACAAAATTAATTATTAAGTACTAAATGATTAACTAATTGGTTAATTTTTGGATTGATTCGTGTGTATTGTTATCGACTAGGAATAGCTATGCAAAATTTCAACTTGATCCGAGAATGGGAAGTGGGAGACAAAACGTCAATACTTCATACGGGGACTAAATCCATATATATATATATAAGTACGTATCACTTACTTCCCTTATTTCAAAATCAAACAAAACAATTAACTAATTTATAATTTTATTTGATTCATGTGTCAGGTACAATAAATAATTGTGCAAAGTTTTAACTTCAATGGGAAATGGGAGAAAAAAACATGTTCCAACTTTGTTACCAGAAATAGTATAAGCTTTGTAAAAAGCAGCAATAGCAGATCTCTGAGCATAAATTGTAATCTATGTCTATCAAAAAGATGGTGCGAGTCATTAATTATCAAATAAAAACGTAAACACTTTTCACTATGTAATGTGTGTACCACACTAGAACCATACGAGTGTGCTTGTTAACTGTAATTTAGTTTGATCTATTTCTTTGACAAGTCATTTCCTTTGAGACGACATAAGCTTTGAGAATGTCAAATGGCAAGAAAAAATACAGATACTGAAGTCATTCGAAGAGCGGGTCTGCAAAGCATCCACACAATCCTGATGCAGTCACAGCTGCGATGGGCAGGACACGTCTGCAGAATGGAAGACCACCGCATCCCTAAACGACTCCTGTATGGCCAACTAAGGGAAGGAAAGCGCTCGCAAGGTGGTCAGATAAACGCTTCAGGGACTTTCTCAAAGCTTTTCTGAAGGCGTTCAGCCACCTAGGAGATAGATACACATGACAGAGCATCATGACGTCGCGCTGTGAAAATTGCCGCACAGGTTGCTGAGGAAAAGAGAACAACGCTGGCAGAAGAAAAACGCCAGAGAAGAAAAGCAGGGCCAATGACACTAGCTCCAGCTGGAATAACCTGCGCAGTGTGCAGCCGAACATTCCGGGCTCACATAGGTCTCACCAGCCACATGAGGAGGCACAAAACCCCAGAGCAAAGCCCTCAGCCCCCTGGATGACAAAAGTGGTCATCATCGAACCACGATGGACGAACTCTATGTTTCTCTGACAAGTCATTTCCTTTGAGACGTTTAGTTCTAAAGGAATTTTTTAAAAAACACTCTTGAAAATCTGAGTTCTTCATCAGATTAAGTGCAGCGGTCACTTTTTTCAACTGAAAGAGAATACTTTTATTTGAAATGAAATATGTTGGGGTTTTTTTTCTCATAGAAATAATAAGGCATTGTTTTAGAGACCAATAATTAATGATGAGTGCAGTATTTCACCCTACGGAGACCCAATTTCATTCTGCATATGTTGCCACACTTGTTGCAAAGTTTTCTAAACATAAACCATTTTCTAAAACAAGATTAAGAAGTATTATATGGATATAGAGGCTCGTAGTTTGATTGTAAAACGCTTGGCTTTCCAACAGAGGGGCCTCGAGTCGAAGACCCGAGTCCACCAACTCTAATGGTCACCTGACTTACGATTAGAAAGTAAAGGCGGTTGATCATGTTCTGACCACATGACATCATGGTTAGGTATAATACTGAACAGTTTTGTCTTTTGATAGTATATATTTATGTGAAGATTTGATATTTGAATGTAATAACAACAAAATATGTAACTGTAATGTTTTGGAAAAACTCGGACTCTGCAAGCGCTGGTGTCTTCGTCTGGTCTGCTCGTGTCTGTGTGTGCATTCACGCGGTAGCTGCTCATGTGCTCTCAATTAAGACGTCTAATTTAATGTGGGGGGGGGGGGGGGGCAAGGGTGCTGGATCAGAGTGACATGTAGGTTGTGTGATGTATTGGGGCTACTAGGTTACCACTGTGTTTGTAGCAGTGATTAGTTCTGATGAGACTACAGAGAGAACTTCCGTTGAGCATAAGTTTCAAAGGTCTATAACTTGGATGTTTAACGGCAGTCTTTTTACCAGTGGTCATTGTCAGGTCGTGTAGTCAGTCAATAAGTATTACATGTCTGCAGGGTGCCATCTACTGATCTCCTAAATCCCCAATACCAAGATTTCAAATTATTCTCCAAGATTTCAGTACTTCAAAGAGATACATTGCTAATTGGTTAAATATAAGAGAGTCATTGCTAATTGATTAAGTGGAATATAAGAGAGTCATTGCTAATTGGTTAAGTGGAATATAAGAGAGTCATTGCTAATTGGTTAAGTGGAATATAAGAGATTTATTGCTAATTTGTTAAGTGGAATATAAGAGAGTCGCCATATATATATATATGTATGTATATTGGCTATCTCACCACTCAGCCGCCATATATATATATATGTATGTATATTGGCTATCTCACCACTCAGTCGCCATATATATATATGTATGTATATTGGCTATCTCACCACTCAGCCGCCATATATATATGTATGTATATTGGTTATCTCACCACTCAGCCGCCATATATATATATATGTATGTATATTGGTTATCTCACCACTCAGCCGCCATATATATATGTATGTATATTGGTTATCTCACCACTCAGCCGCCATATATATATGTATGTATATTGGTTATCTCACCACTCAGCCGCCATATATATATGTATGTATATTGGTTATCTCACCATTCAGCCGCCATATAAATATGTATGTATATTGGTTATCTCACCACTCAGCCGCCATATATATATATGTATGAATATTGGTTATCTCACCATTCAGCCGCCATATAAATATGTATGTATATTGGTTATCTCACCACTCAGCCGCCATATATATATATGTATGTATATTGGTTATCTCACCACTCAGCCGCCATATAAATATGTATGTATATTGGTTATCTCACCACTCAGCCGCCATATATATATGTATGTATATTGGTTATCTCACCATTCAGCCACCATATAAATATGTATGTATATTGGTTATCTCACCACTCAGCCGCCATATATATATGTATGTATATTGGTTATCTCACCATTCAGCCGCCATATAAATATGTATGTATATTGGTTATCTCACCACTCAGCCGCCATATATATATATATATGTATATTGGTTATCTCACCACTCAGCCGCCATATAAATATGTATGTATATTGGTTATCTCACCACTCAGCCGCCATATATATATGTATGTATATTGGTTATCTCACCATTCAGCCGCCATATAAATATATGTATGTATATTGGTTATCTCACCACTCAGCCGCCATATATATATATGTATGTATATTGGCTATCTCACCACTCAGCCGCCATATATATATATGTATGTATATTGGTTATCTCTGCTAAATAGTACGATGGTATAGTGGATTCCAATAATGAATAAAAACTGTGTTTCACATTGAAGTGTTTTAATATAACAAAGATCACTTAGTAACACTAGACGACTAGTGCACTTTCCTAAGGCCAAGTCTACAAAGAAAGGATCAAATCTTCTGCCGAAAGTTAAAGTGTAGTCGAGTTGGAGGAGGGGCCGGGGGGGAGCGCGTCGTTGAGGTTATGTTTCAGCATCATCAACGGTATTTCCCTTGACCGACCCCGTATCCTGTTCAGGGTTACATTTCAGTCTAGGTTTTAGTCCAACGCTTGTGTCTAACTTTCTACAGCACTTGTCTACCAACACCGTCTCCTGAACATTATCTGGTCCAGATTGGCTATTTTTGTATTTGTATTTGTTTTGTAAGCCGCCGCCAGCAAACGAGATTTGTCTGTTAACCAATAGTCGCAAGTGTTCTATTGATCAGTTCCGTAGATTCTGTTCAGCAGTAAGCCCGAACCTGAATGAATGAAACACCCACACAAAACACAAAAGTATAACAAGTTCAATATTAGCTCTGAGAGAGATTTACATACATAATTGTGCTTAGAATAATTGTTAATTCTTACTAGCGTTTAATAATGGAATAAATCGCTTGCGTAAAGAGCATATCATTTTTTAACTTTCCGTTGGCCCGCGATGACTTATTGCATTAACCGAGAGAATTAGACTCATTTACGCTGCATGTATACTAATTAGAAAAGTCACGGACAAATAACAATTCCCCTGGATTTGTAACCTTCAGTTGTAACAATCTCGCATGACTTGTAACAAAAAATAAATTGAAACATGCCTTGCTTTCATGGCATCAAAATATCACTTTAAATAAAAGCGCAATAATTTAAATAAATCATATCCACCTAACTAGAATAAAAAAACACAGAAGTACCATTTTACATGTACTTTCTTGACTGACTTTCTTACCAATGAAATATTAGAATATCAGCTTGTCTCGACATGAACATTTCAACTATTTTATAATCACATTGTTTTGTTATTGGTGAGACCAGCTATAGCGAATTATAATCATACACGATAAGTTGTTGTTGCTGCTGTTTTTAATCCCAAAGGGTTTTACTAATGTACAGTTCACAGAACAATGCTATAACTACAATTTTAAAAATACAAACATTGCTGAACCTTGAGGACTTTTGTAGTGGGCTGGAATGACCGTCTGAGTATTCGTTGGGTTGAAATGACTGTCTAAGTATTGCCAAGTATTGGGTTGAAATGACTGTCTAAGTATTGGGTTGGAATGACCGTCTAAGTATTGGGTTGGAATGACCGTCTGAGTATTGGGTTGGATTGACCATCTAAGTATTGGGTTGGAATGATCTATCTGCCAATGTACATTACTTTTGCACTACAATGAATTGAGTAATGTCTTTTGTTTCCAAAGGTTCACAATGTGAAATTCGCCTTTGAATTGATGGAAGACGCTGGATTGATGAAACCAAAGGCTCGGCCAGAAGGTTAGTTCTTTGAAGTGGTATGCATGTTTGTCTAGCTGAGCAGTCGAGAACCCAAGTTGTTAGATAAAAGAGTAAAATGTGTTCAATTTTATTTCAATGACAAGTGGTTTTACATTAGGTTTGATGTGAGTGGATATGTCCAAAGCAAAGTGTCATTTTACTTTTCACGTAATCGTATTAAATGTTGTTGATAATTGGTTGTTGGGTTGTAGCTCGTACAACTAAACCGGTGTAGCTCCAACCAGCTAGTACAACTAAACCGGTGTAGCTCCAACCAGCTAGTACAACTAAACCGGTGTAGCTCTAACCATCTAGTACAACTAAACCGGTGTAGCTCCAACCAACTAGTACAACTAAACCGGTGTAGCTCCAAACAGCTAGTACAACTAAACCGGTGTAGCTCCAAACAGCTAGTACAACTAAACCGGTGTAGCTAAAACAGCTAGTACAACTGAACCGGTGTAGCTCCAAACAGCTAGTACAACTAAACCGGTGTAGCTCCAAACAGCTAGTACAACTAAACCGGTGTAGCTCCAAACAACTAGTACAACTAAACCGGTGTAGCTCCAAACAGCTAGTACAACTAAACCGGTGTAGCTCCAAACAGCTAGTACAACTAAATCGGTGTAGCTCCAAACAGCTAGTACAACTAAACCGGTGTAGCTCCAAGCAGCTAGTACAACTAAACCGGTGTAGCTCCAACCAGCTAGTACAACTAAACCGGTGTAGCTCTAACCATCTAGTACAACTAAACCGGTGTAGCTCCAACCAACTAGTACAACTAAACCGGTGTAGCTCCAAACAGCTAGTACAACTAAACCGGTGTAGCTCCAAACAGCTAGTACAACTAAACCGGTGTAGCTAAAACAGCTAGTACAACTGAACCGGTGTAGCTCCAAACAGCTAGTACAACTAAACCGGTGTAGCTCCAAACAGCTAGTACAACTAAACCGGTGTAGCTCCAAACAACTAGTACAACTAAACCGGTGTAGCTCCAAACAGCTAGTACAACTAAACCGGTGTAGCTCCAAACAGCTAGTACAACTAAATCGGTGTAGCTCCAAACAGCTAGTACAACTAAACCGGTGTAGCTCCAAGCAGCTAGTACAACTAAACCGGTGTAGCTCCAACCAGCTAGTACAACTAAACCGGTGTAGCTCTAACCATCTAGTACAACTAAACCGGTGTAGCTCCAACCAACTAGTACAACTAAACCGGTGTAGCTCCAAACAGCTAGTACAACTAAACCGGTGTAGCTCCAAACAGCTAGTACAACTAAACCGGTGTAGCTAAAACAGCTAGTACAACTGAACCGGTGTAGCTCCAAACAGCTAGTACAACTAAACCGGTGTAGCTCCAAACAGCTAGTACAACTAAACCGGTGTAGCTCCAAACAACTAGTACAACTAAACCGGTGTAGCTCCAAACAGCTAGTACAACTAAACCGGTGTAGCTCCAAACAGCTAGTACAACTAAATCGGTGTAGCTCCAACCAGCTAGTACAACTAAACCGGTGTAGCTCCAAACAGCTAGTATAACTAAACCGGTGTAGCTAAAACAGCTAGTACAACTAAACCGGTGTAGCTCCAAACAGCTAGTACAACTGAACTGGTGTAGCTCCAAACAGCTAGTACAACTGAACCGGTGTAGCTCCAAACAGCTAGTACAACTGAACCGGTGTAGCTCCAAACAGCTAATACAACTAAACCGGTGTAGCTCCAAACAGCTAATACAACTAAACCGGTGTAGCTCCAAACAGCTAGTACAACTAAACCAGTGTAGCTCCAACCAGCTAGTACAACTAAACCAGTGTAGCTCCAACCAGCTAGTACAACTAAACCGATGTATCCGTATTAAATCCTTAATGTAGAACTTATAACAACAATAACAAGCTTCAAATACAACTAAATAGAACTTGTATTTATAGATGTAGACAGATTGAACTTGAAAGTACAACAAACAAAAGTGAAATAAGAGTTCAAATAAAACTCACTACAAACACACGTCCTTCATACATACACATCAAACAAAATGACATTCAATGACAGAGTTGAGATGTTGAAACTTATTAGCCTTCCATCTATCAGCAAGGAAGCTGTGTACAGACGTTGTTCCAATCTATCAGCAAGGAAGCTGTGTACAGACGTTGTTCCAATCTATCAGCAAGGAAGCTGTGTACAGACGTTGTTCCAATCTATCAGCAAGGAAGCTGTGTACAGACGTTGTTCCAATCTATCAACAAGGAAGCTGTGTACAGACGTTGTTCCAATCTATCAGCAAGGAAGCTGTGTAGAGATGTTGTTCCAATCTATCAGCAAGGAAGCTGTGTACAGACGTTGTTGCAATGTACAATCCAAAGGAACTGATAGAAAAGCAAATCAGATAGAAATAGAAAGGAACTTTTAAGAAGAGCGATAGAAATGTATTTAAAGCCTGAAATGTGCCCCGTTTAACTTCTGAGATATATTTAAAGAAATAAATTATCCTCAACTTGTTAAAAATCAATCAATTGCTGTTGAATAAGGGCGATTAGTCCTTTTCAAAATTAAAACATACATAATTAACTTATACCATGGATCTCACAAGAAAGATTACCAACTAGTAATCAAACATAAAAAAAATGAATTCTTGATATGGAATTTCTTTTTTAAAAACTCGGTCACTGAAAGCAGAGAAAATATTTTAAATTCTGGTATTTCAGTGAGAACTAGTGAGTATTGTATTGTGTGATCACAATATAGTGTGAAAATGTGTTTTTTTTGTTTGTAATCTTGACTTCAGTTTAGTCTACGTGACCTAAATATAGATACCGCACAATCACGTGACATTCATAAATCCAACAGACTTATTCTGTGAATTCAATTGGATGCTTCTATTCTTGGAAAGTAAATGCATCTTATACGGATAGCTTAACACCAAACTTCGTTTGAAAGTGAAAGAGTGCATTCCCTTCTCTCATTTGTATGCAAAGTGTTAAGAGAAAATGCATCTAGCTCGCTAGCTCTCTAATGACGTAAATTATCTTGTCAAGTGCTCTCTTTAAGTCATACGGAAATGATACGATGACTTATAAAGTGTGTCATTGAGTCTCGCCAAATCTTTTTTTTTTTTTTAATTTCCTACTTTTTCGCACCAATTACTTTGATGGTTGATGGAGAGAAAAACAATTTATTTCATTTTTTAACATAACATAAACTATTCTTTTCAACAACATATTTCTTCAACTTCACCTATCCATTAGTCTGTTGGACCTTTTGGGCACCATACAAGATTTGTCAACCGTCTTTCTCCTATCCTCTGTCTTAAGCCTTGGATAGAACCTCTTTCATTGTCAGGCCCGTCCATTCTTTTATGTTGTCTTCCCATCGCTATATCTGATTCTTCTTCTTTTTCCTGGTACTGTTCCCTGAAGGAAGGTCTCTGCAAGCCCCGAAGACCTTGTAATAATATGGTCATAGAGCTTTAGTTTCCGTTTTACAATAGTTAGCAGGTCATGGTGGGGTCCATATATGCGATATATATAGGTCTGATATATAGTCTTGTTTGCTAAACAAACAAAAAAATAGACAGTTAAAAAATATAAAAGATCTATAAGCTTATACGATTTTAGATGAGTGTTGTCTTTTAATGGAAACTAAAAACTTTTGATTAATTGTGCGAGTTACTTCCCTCAGCCATGTTTTTTTTTTCTTTGACTGCACTCACGCGCAGTTGGGAGTACTCATTAACGTGTTTACCTTTTGTGTTCTGCCACTGGCGTGTATGTGTGTGCACTCACGCTACGCTTATGCATCGGTAACGTCTGCGATTACGATAAGCAGACGACACGAAACAGCAACAAGTCTTTATACCTTGTGCACTCGTAGTTAGGCTTTGTGGTGACATCATCTTACATGTGGCCCAGGCCCATCACGTAAATCCTCAGTCTCTCCTTCTCCGCGAATCTGCTTTTTTTTCCTCGGTACATCACACACACAAAGAGATGCACTTACTCCTGCACACAAGAAATACACAATCCACGTCTCCAATTAGGAGCTTATAAATGTGTGTGTTTTTTTTTGTTGTTTTTTTTTGGAAGTGACAATGACGTACCTTTTGAACACTCACAACACTAGATCAAACAAGTGTGTCCGTTTTTTTAGGGGCCCCCGAAAGGGGAAAAGACGCTATTAGTTTTGTGTGGCCTTTCTGTCCGTCCGTCCCGTTTAGATCTCTGATATTTTAGTAGATCATTCAAAGTTCTGATGCAACAGCTACTTTTTTCTTTTCTGAAAGCGAAAAATCTAATTTTTAAAAATCAGTTTTGCAAGTAGTTTTTTCATAAAAATACAACAGTTTTACAACTATTCACTATTTATAGTAACAAACACTGGAGGCGTTTTAGTAAGGGAGATGGCCATTTACCATTTTTTAACACATTTATGCAAATGATTTTAGATTTTTTATCATTATAATATTCTTTCTGAAAATATTGAAACCTGCCTTTTTACCTGCCTGGGTGGGCCACTTCGGAGGGCCGATTTTGAGTTTGTGTTTCCACACAAACTGTCTTTGTAACTTTGTTTATGTTATAATTTGGCCACTATAAATGTATGTTTATAGACTGGAGACTGAAAAACTGTTATTGTACGGTACAAGAAACATTCAAGTGACACTAACCACACAATGTAAAGTCGTTAATTGATGAAATGAAGTCATCAAATCTTCTGTGATTTTTCTAGTCATAAAATGGAGGAATGAATGGCATGCTTTTTGTGTGTGTATCCGGTGAACAGAATACGGACGTAATAAACTAATTGAGATTTTTTACAATAAACGATACAATGCCAAGGACACTTGATTGACCATCAGTGTAATCACTGTTGCCAACTGGAAATGAAAGTGCTCAGAAAGTTTCATTCTGCGATGCTTTAAAGTGCACATTAATTATATAACTTTTTTTTTTTCAAACTTAAAGCTTCTCACAAAGCAGCTATATGCCGATAACACTTTCACAGTTAATAACAATTTCTAATACATTTTTTAAATCGTGTAATAATTTGTGTGATGTTTCTAAGCGTTCTAAAATCAACTTGAAAGTCCAAATTGTAAAAAGAACAGATGTCTGTGAATAACTTGAGAATAATACACCCCAAACTGAGAGTCGTTGAAAACCAATAGGTAAGAAGTGTTGTGAAGAAGGGACCTAAATTTACACGTTTAGTCATCAAACCTGAAGTGTGCTATTCTCCCCTCATTGTGACTTAGCAGAGCTTTATATTTGTAACTATTTTTATTTAGCAACGTACCGGGTACTGCAGCCTTCATGCAGCTCCATTCATGTAGAACTCTATTTGAGGGGGGGGAAACCTTAGACGCTATACCGCATCATAGTAGGAACATTTCGTTTGTATCAAGTTTTACCCTTCTGTCTCACACAGCTAGGCCACTGTCAGTGAAGCTAACTAACAGCTTGAGTGATGCCATGTTTGACGTGTGGTCCATCATGTTATGTCATTGACGGATGATGGCAACCTCACGTGACACGTGTTGAGGTCATCAACTTCGCGGGCGTTTAGTCTTTCTGACTGTCCGTACTCACTAGCAGACACACTAGCCTATGGGTGGAGTTGTTACCTCACTCAGGGGCCTATCGTAACAGCCTCGCAGCTCGAAGGCAGGGGCCGACGTTGCCGCATTGTGCAAATATAGAAGCAAGGTTTGGGGAGACAATAATTTATCTAAGATTTTACATATACAATTTCTTGCTAACGATCAATCCACATAGGAACAAGTTGTATCGAAATTCCTTGTCAACTAAGAAATTAATGCACCGGTACTTATTTTGCGAATCTTATAAACTTAGCTACTATGTCTAATAAAAAGGAAAAAAAAGTGACGTCAGGTGTAATATACAACACATCTCTCTTGAAGCACGTTTCTAAACTATTGTGATTAGACTACCGAGTACTTAGACTCACCGAGAATCGCATAACGTGACGCCGAAATTGTTTGATATATTCCCCATATACCTCGCATAGATAATAGATACCAGCATTTAAAAAAAATTTGTGCCTGTACATGAGGTATATCTAGTCACGCTTAATATAAATTGTCCAAAATACTAGACTTAACATTTGCAGGTTATACAATGTTTGATCTCAAGTCTGCACAGATAGATCAACTACAACTGGTCTCATAATAAAACATTCAAACACTTAGTGTTAGACTATATTGGCCTTGAGTACCGGTACTGTAGTTGTATAGACCCGCTCAAGTCTAACACGATGTCATTTCAAACCTCTCCACTGACTGTCTGGAGACATGCGCCGCCTCCGACATCGTGTAACAAGCTGCGCTAATGAGAATAATGGTTTCATGTTATAGGGAGGACAAAAAAAACAATCAAAATGTCATTTCAGATATGAACAATTGGGGGGGGGGGAGCTTTGTTATCAATTGTCTGCGGTTACACTACACACAGAATGAACCTACAGACGCTCACACACACACAAGCACACACACAAGTGTGCGGGATATAGCAGAGAGAAAAAAAAAAGCGTCAAGAATAATCCAGTCCTTACTGGCAGTAGACGCCTGGCATAAGCTGAACTCGTTGACACCTCACTAGTGAGATTATCAGGTGATCCTGGTCGCGTGATTACACTTTAAGACAGCGGTACCCAAACTTTTTCTTGATGGTGGCCATCTCTAGCACGCGTGTTACATCACGACAAAGTTCCTCCTAGCTCAGTAGAAGCGACCCTCTGCAGCTTTTCATTATGCAATGAAAGAAGATGTTTGGAGGAAATCAAAACGTTTCGGGCCGGATTTGTCACGCGGGCCGAAGTTTGGGCATCACTGGACTAAACATTAACTGAGTTCTCAATAGAAGACTAAGGGACAATTTAAATAAATATATTTTAAAAAATAAAGATATTTATTTATTATATTATATATATATAATATATATATACTAGCCATATGTTGCCCGCGAGACTGTCGGTAAAGTCACTGAGAGTGTTTAGTAAACAATTAAACGAAATAATAATGTTATAAGTATAGTGAATGTATAAATAGTATGAATGGAGCTATCAAAATAGTTAATCGACCTAAATCCATTTTTTTAAAATAAAAACATGTGCCTGTAGGTCTACATATATCTAGATCTAGAGTCTAGATACTATTATAATAGATGTAGAGTGAATTCAATGGCTCAATAAGGTTATTAATTATTGTATGTTAGTAGATTTATTATCCCCCACATAGAGCCTCGTGTAGCCTGTCAAATCATAGTGTTTTTACATAGCGGTGTGCACGACACATGAATGGGACTATTAAAATGCATATCAACATGGAAGCTATAGCGAAGGAATGTATGAAAAATGCTTTTAGAAACACAAAATTTGAGGGTTAATTTGATTAAGATATGAAATGAATGAACTTTATTTTGTATGTTAATGTGTTAAAGTATTAAGCACTCTTTGAATTAGATCTAGAATTAGAGTTAGATCTAGACTGTCTAGAGTCTAGATTTAGATGTCGGCTTCGATAGATGAATGGGATTATAAAGTACGTCAGGACTTCTAAATTCGCAGATATAAGGAACGAATTTATGGAAAAGTGCTTTTGAAAGACAAATTTGAAGCTTAGTTTTATTAAATAATGAAATCAATAGACTGTATTTTGTAATTTTCATGTGTCAAAGTAAAAAACTATCTGTGCAAAGTGTAGTTCTTTAACTAGATCTAGATGGCCTAGATTTATAAGATACTAATACTTTCATAGAGTTTGGCAACTTTTTTTTTTTTTTGAGGGTCTTAAGTTTGTTTTAGGGCTACTATACATACGTCACGGTTCCAGTTAGTACCCAAGAAACATTTATGCCAAGTTTTATTAAGATTGGTCAAACGGCTTTGGTTTCTATTCGTAACATACATACATACGCCTTACTTTCTACTTTATAGTACATACGCCTTACATTCTACTTTATAGTGTATATATATTTATATATATATACCCGGCCGTTCAGATAGAATGGTCCCGGTTTTGAACCTCGATCGCCACCCAATTGGCATCGTGCGGGAGAATGACGTTGGGTCGTAATATTGTTCCTTCACGTCTTGAAGTTATAATTGATGTCATCGCTGGTAACTACTAGATCTAGTACTGGCACTACCGGTCCATTTGTACCATTAGTCAACGAGATTCACATTTATCACAATCAGATTGAAATCACTGGCCTAGAACGAGACTGTTCGTTTTGGTCTCGCATAGAATCACTTTATCAAATGAAGTGTACGTTTTTTATTGTAGTTTCCATCATGGAGAAGTGCTACCTAATGATATCGTTAGGGAAACTCTTAAGAAAGGACATGGTCTATCAAAGATATTTACTATGACCCCACTCTTCTGTGTACACATTTTTGGTGTATGTGTTGTTGTTTTTATATGGAATTGATGGATTCATATAGCAATAGTAGCTTGATATCGGGTTCATAAATTAAGTTATTTTGCATTCCGAAGACCGCAAAAGTATTTCTCTTTGGAAAACCTGAGCACAGCCTCGTGTTTTGGCTGCTTGACTGATGTATATGCTGTTGAAAAGACCCGTTAATGAATTGTTTTTTTTTTTGTTAAGTGTCCACTAGGGGTGCACCGGATAGTACTTTTTGATATCCGGCCGGAGCCGGATATGACCGGATAGTAAAATTTGATATTCGGCCGGTGCCGGAGCCGGAGCCGAATACCTAAGTGTTTTGTAAATAGCTTGTATTGCTGAGCATTTTACGAAACTGTTAAATAACATACCTATATATTTGTTGGTATTATTTTTTTCCTTTTATATACCTTATTGTTTTAAACTCTTTTGCTGATTGATTTATTAAAGATTAACAGTATTTATAAACATAAATTAATCTGTGTAGCATGAGCGTGTCTGTGTGTATGTACGAGGCCACCAACTATAAAGGCTGTGTGTTGGAGAGTCAATGTAAAATATGTTAGTATATATTTAACTAGTTACTAATGTAAATCTCTCATCTGGCTTGTATGGTGGTTGGATGTATGTGTTCAATCATTTCTGACCAACAACTGGTCATCAGACTTGTAATTTTAAGTCCAAAGACTGCTTCTGGTTCTGGCTTCAAGGGCTTAATACTGATAGCTGTTAGTTAATAGTTGGAATCTGAAGCGTAGTAGGTCATATATTTATTAATCCATTTGCGACAAACGATATTTTATTAACAGCAGGAACATCTGTATGTAAAGCGCATTTATGATGTAAAGTTTCATTTCTATTTATATTAAGTTATTAACATGCCTTGTCTTTATAATAAACGATGTTTGGTGCATATTTATAATGGCTCTATTTTTAAGCACATTATTTTGTTTTCATATAATCATTAATACATTTTATAACAGACAGTAATGGAACGAGGTCCACTTTATGCATATTAAATAGGTGTATTTTTACTATCCGGTTTACTATCCGGTAGTGATATCCGACCGGAGCCGGATAGCACCGGATAGTAAAAAATGCCGGATATTCGCCAGAAGCCGGAGCCGGAGGGACTATCCGGTGCACCCCTAGTGTCCACATATTGGGTGTGTCTTATGTGTCGTGCATTGATTGGATACTATTCCCCTTCTTCTTCTGCTTCGCTTCTTCTGCTTCCTCGTTCTCATTGTTCTGTTGGAGCATTCAGATGACTAGAGATCAATATAGGAGATGAACTACGCAGTGGTTTCCAAATCAGGGAGCTCTCCATAGAGTTTTCTTTCTATTGGGGGTGTTTTGGGGCCAGTGTCTTGTTCGGGCCTCTTGGTAAAGAGAATATTCACCTAATAATGAGAGACTTATAACGTTATTGAGTAGTTACGATTGTCGGCGTCATGACATGTCCGTGTTGTCTGACCCTCCTCTGGTTACACAAGGCCCGAGTGTGGAACGGAGAGCAAACGTTTGAACTACGACATAGGATGAACACAAAGTCTGCAGAGATAATGAACAGGATAAAACCAACACAGCGAGCAGGCACGACCGTGGAATGCTAGTCGCATCTGGGCCACCTCACCCCCCCCCCCCCGTCCCCCTTGCCTGGGGACCTTTGAGAGAATGCTCGGAACTCCGATGCGAATGCCACTGGACCAGAGGAAAACCTTGAAACGAGGAGAAAGGTTTAGTCCAGTTAAAGAGACGTTCGGATAAAGGCAATGCGTGAAATTGATGTGGAAAGCTTTTTTTGGTATATATTGTAATGGTATGTCGTCAAGCTAACAGTGTTTCTGTCTTTGTTGGTGTAGCATTCGGCTCACTCTTATCGTAAATAATGAGCGATGGGGGCGATAGTTTTAAATAGTCATTTTGATTTGGGGGGCACCACGTGTGCAAACTACGTTTATAAACGGTTGCTGCTTTTAAAACGAAAGATTCCCCCCCCCCCCAAGTGTTTGTCATGTCACTTAGGTGGACTCGGCAAGGGAAGCTACCGCGAGAGATGAAACATTCTTGTGGTGCAGTGTCCACATTCCACCAGGGCATTCCTCAGCTGCAGGAGATGAGTGCCGAGAAGGGAAACTCGAGGTACAGGGACGCCATCCCCCAAACTTCGCTTTGTTCCTCTTCGGGTCGCTCGCACGCACAAAGGGAAAGACGTTGCGCTCGTGTGTCGGGCTGTTGTTATTGGGGTGAGAGATCTCGGGACCTGTCTTTCGCTTCTGTATTTACGATCGTTTCGATCCCCCCCCCCCTTTCCCACTATTCCTTTTTCCCCCCTTTTAGTACTAATGTAGTATCCAACTTGTCTAAAGGTTTCTCGGGTTCGAGCAAATGTCACTTAGGGCTTGGTGGCAACTCAAAGCTTAAGGGCTGGGCAAGGTGGCTGTTGAGAGGGATTTAAAGATTAAATTTAACTCATTGCCTGCCAGATCACTTTTCTGTTATTACTGAAGCTTCAGATCACAACTGTGAACCATTTGACATGTTCGCTTGTATTCTATCAATAGCATTCTGACATTGGAAGAAAACATGCAGAACAAAAGGTGCTAGTACTTTAAAGATAAGCTTTCAAATATTTCAACTGATTCTCTATGATAAGGTAGTACATTAGAAACTACTAGAAAGCTGTAAAAGTGTGTAACTACCAACATTAGTGACAGACGTGTTTTGTATCAGCTGTAAATGTGGAGTGCTTGTGAACTGTGTAACTGTTGATACAACAACTTGACCCAAAGTATGTCATTGCTGTCTCCCACACAACAAGTAAAAAGTAACTTTCTCTTTTCCTCTGTCAGACATTGTGAATCAAGACCTGAAGTCCACCCTTAGAGTCCTCTACAACATCTTTACAAAGTACAAGTCAAGTCATGGCAGCCAGGCTGTGCCAGTACAGTAGAGACGGGCCTCGCTGGTACAGTTAGGACATTCTAGGCTGTTACAGTAAAGGGAGTCTTTAGTCCAAACATCATGGAACAGACATCTGAGGATTTTCATAAGGGCATGAGAGACACATTTAGACATGACAATAAATGAAGCTTAAGATTTAATAGTATTATATTCAATAGTCAGAAACGACAACAATTGGTATTCTATTGTATAGGTTCAGTTGTAAATAGTAGGAGTCACACTGACAAGATTAATTACATTTGATGTACCATTTTACCAACTTCATTATTCTAATGTTATTTGTTAAGTTAAGTTACTGTGCTCTAACAGGCAATAAGTCAATTTGTAGTCTAGTGTACACAATTATATTAAATAAGTATTGTTGTTATTGTAAGCTTAATAAATTTCCTAATAATAGATATGTATAATTTCTAAGAAATTTAGTATTTAACAATTTTATAAGTGTCAGTGTTTTTTTGGTTAACATGAAGCTAAGGACCACAAATGTTTTAGTCAAACATGTATGTGTAACTGCGAATGTTTTATACATTTTGGGGGTGTGTTCCCAAATGAATAAAAAAAACAACTTTTAAGTGTATGGTGAATGAAAGAGGATAAAAATTACTTGAAAGTCTATTCAAAGAGTTGCTTGAGGGAAAAAAAAAAAAAGAAACACTGACCTGGCTTGATCAATGTTCCTTGAGTTGCATGCAAAGTTTTTGTTTTGTTTATATTTATAGGTAAGTGTGTCAATAATTCTATTTAGTGGCTACTAAAACTAGGAGGCTAGAGGTGCACTGGATCAACTGGTTATGCCAGTAAAGGTCCTCATCCCACAGAGTGCACACCAATTGATTTGTGGCTTTGAGTTTCACAAGTTTGGCTTCCTTCCGTCTTCCTAGTCCACTGTGTACATTCTATATCAACACTGCCTTCATTGACTAAAGGTGCTATTTATGTTATTCATTATGTATTGCTTCTCTGTGATTGGAATCTGTGTGCTTAACACTCATTTAGACTTGTACTGTCATTTGTTTTGTATATATTTATAAATAATGGTTCATTTCATTTCTAATTCTTGACCAGTGATATTTAAACTAGGCTGCACATACCCTTGGTTAAGTGCCTGGCTGACCAGACAAGAGAACCCAAATGAATTTTTTTTTAATGATAAAGTTTTAAGACTAGGTCTTAGCTTAGCCTAGAGCTAACTACTTGGGATACAGGCAACCCTTCTTCCATCAAATAAAAGTTTTAAGACAAGGTCTTAGCTTAGTCCAGAGCTAAGTACTTGGGATAATTGCAACCCTTCTTCTTCTTCTAGCTCCTTCTCTAGCCTTAACATGATACTTCAGTCAGAATGTTTAATTAATTAGTGTTTACAAACTAATGCAAGGTTTAGCATATTGTAGGCTTCTTTATTGTTAGAAGTCTAAGTAGAAATGTGTTATCTGCTGTTATATATCATGTAACTTAATGGATTGCTGCTGTGTGTATACATTGTAGACATTATTTCTTTAATAAAAGTATATTCTTTCATTGGCACCAGCTTTAGCTCTTCATTATATATTGTGTGTATTCTGATGTTTATCTGAGCAATGAAGTCTTGGTCTCTTCCACTTGTGAAGTTGTTAAAGTTGACTTTTATTCAGTAGGTGGATGCTTCCAGAGATCTAATGTAATCCTTCAGAAATATCTACATAATGTAGTCCTTCAGAAATCTCTACATTATGTAATGTTAACATAAAAACAATGAGCTGTTGATTCATGAAATTGATTGTGCGCTTTGACCATCTGACAATAAATGTATAAGTTTACAGTAGAACGTCGTTTATCCGACTCAATTGGGACCGGACACCGTTCGGATACGCGATTGTTCGGATAACCGAAAACCGAAGCGATCCATGCAGTATATGCAACCGGACACTATACGAATATTGAAAATCATCACATGCGGGACACGTGCGTGAAGAACGAGCAAAATAGGTGACAAATGTCGCAATTTTACCTTTATTGTGGAAAATAATCACTTATTTTTCGTATTCATACAGTATATGTGCATCACAGTACATGTGGTTGATAAAAAAAAAAAAAAAAAACTGGTCCGGATATTTGACGGATAAACGACGTTCTACTGTAATAAGAAAATGTTCAAATCTTTCCTACAGGGCACAATACCATGAATGTTTATTTGTATGGGGAAACTAATTATAGGAGTGTATATGCAGGTCTTGATAGCGTGGACATTTGTGAGCATCACTGTATCTATAGTAAGACTTGAATGGCGGTAGACTATCTGGAGGAAAGTAAAATGTCACTAGTGACACCCTGACATCAGACTATGTCATGCAACTTTGAAGGGTTTTCACTTGAGATGTTACAGGAAGGTTCACATTGTAAAGAGGCCTGTTGATTAAGTCAATTGTTTAATACTTGGAGTAGGTGGCCACTGACTACTGAGTCAACACACACACACAAACATTTATTTTCTTTTTAAAATTATTTAGAAAAAAAAAGAGATGTATCTACTGATGTCTTTCATAAAGTTACCCCACGGCCCACGAGAGAAAGAGGGGGCGTCCTTGAATCATCTGGCGACACGAGGCAGAAACTTAGGTTTGAAAAGGATGTCCCATGGCAGGGGTATATGGGGTGACGGGCTTTTTATGTATGTGATTTAAAATCATTTATTTAAAATGTTTGACATGTTTCGGATGTTCCTTCAAAGTTGAATATAATCTACATTCTTATCCAAACATCCCGCAGGTAACGCGGGATAGCAGCAGGATAACCCGGGATAGCAGCAGGATAACCAGGGACCACCGAGACGACAGTCTAGCGTCCATACCACACGACCAGGCAGCCATCCTGAACCAAGGGACCACCGAGACGACAGTCTAGCGTCCATACCACACGACCAGGCAGCCATCCTGAACCAAGGGACCACCGAGACGACAGTCTAGCGTCCATACCACACGACCAGGCAGCCATCCTGAACCAAGGGACCATCGAGACGACAGTCTAGCGTTCATACCACACGACCAGGCATCCATCCTGAACCAAGGGACCATCGAGACGACAGTCTAGCGTCCATACCACACGACCTGTTTTTTTACAAAGTTGGGCAGTGGTGCCAGGGGCGGACTGGGTGTCGAAATGGGCCCGGGCATTTCTTTACAATTCGGCCCATAACTTGTATATCATATGATGGGCATACCATTCTAGACCTAGGCTACTTATCCTCTAAGTCATTATGTTAAGTTTGATAATGTGTCGATATGCATGCATACAGTGAACTCTAAATCTTTATACAAATCTATAACTTATGTTGCTTTTTAATCGCTAAATGTGTAGGCCCTAAAAGGATGAAGCCTTACTAGTAGCACTGTCTACGAATGTAGGCTATCACAATATAAGGAAAATGTGTGACATTAAAATAGTATGACACTGTAGAGTCTGTGAACGTTTTGTTTTAACACAACACTCAGCGGGCCTTTTTTATAAAGTGTTTATAAGGCTTTAACAATTTGATGCCTGCTATCATGGCATCCATGCGGCCCTTTCGTGGCCCTACCAGCCCATTTGGGTACCGACCCACTAGACATTTGCCCGAACGCCCATATTGCCAGCCCGCCCCTGATTGGTGCGCCTTGCAGAAGTAAATATTAAAATCATTTACGTCTCGCGCTGTAAAAAAAAAAGATGATGCGTTAAAAGCAGTGACTATGTAAATGCAGTAATGCACTAAAGAAATGTACCTCAATATTATCTATTAATTTAAATAAACAGTTGGGAGACTTTAGATCTTTCCTACTTTCCACTTTTCCACATATTGGTATAAACGAATTTTCCTAACACTGCTTCGTTGTTGTTACTTTTTTTTTTTTTTTGGTTTCTTTATTTTTGTTTTATGAATTATAAATTGACACTGGTACTTAAGATCTGCATGTATACTTTATTTCGGTTAAAATAAACACCCGTACGCCTATTCTGTGTTGTAATTTTGTGAGAATGATACTTTTGTGTGTGAGAGAAAGAAAAAGATTTTGTTGTCTTATAAGACTTGGGCATCCAACATTAAATTATTTGAAAAAAATGAAAACAACAATAATAATAAACTAATATAAACTAGTATTTAGGGAAAGGTCATCCAAACCAAAAATAATTTAGTTTTTATTACTCATAATTATAAGATGCACATCATGCACGCGTATAAACCACAATAAAACGAAGTTGATCGATCCATCATCCATATATTTAGGGAGTGTGCACAAAAACCATTTGTTCCTTAGGACCGGGGTCGGCAACCTGCGGCTCGCGAGCCACATGCGGCTCTTTGGGTGTGAAGCTGCGGCTCTTTAGTTCCATACGCAAATATTATTTATTTTATCAAAACATTTTTTTAAATAGTTCTGAATCTGTTGTCATTCCGTCAGAAGCTCTCTAATGACGCCATCGTCGGATGTTTCTATGTACCTTTCAAGTCGCTTTCGACGCTAGATGAATTGGCGACTTCACCACATGCTTTGGCTGTGAGTAAAATTTGTTGTTCCAAGTAAATGAGTTAGAAGCAATTATCTTCTCAAACTTAGAAGCAATCTACAAGTAATGCTAATCTGGCAGGCTTTGCGGTACCACACGAAATTGCACAAAAAGGCAAATCATTTACAGATGGTGAGTATGTCAAAGACTGCTTCTTACGTGCATCTGAAGAACTGTTTCGCAATTTCAGAAACAAACCAGAAATCTTGATAAAAAATCACAGCAAGGTAGAATATTTAAAATGTCTTCAAATGTCACATATTTACAGTTGTAAGATATTCAACTTTCTTTTGTCCTATCACTTGCTAATCTTGCTACATAAGAACACGGCACAAGTTGCCCATTTTGTTAGGTATATGTCTTCCCAAGATCCAAAAGAAGAACTTCAAGGATTGCAACCTCTCACGTAACGCAACAAAAAATGGACAGCTTTAAAAGCAATGCCGCAAGTTGACTCGGCGCATGGAATACTCTTCCAGATTGCTACCAAGAAGAAAGAAGTTAGCATGTGGAGTGCTGACTATCTTCGGATCGACATATTCGTGCGAGAAAGCGTTTTTTTTTTTCATGAATATAATTAAAAGCAAAGTAAGTAGCCAACAAACAATTGAAAATTTAGAGTCGTGTTTGAAACTAAAAACAACAACTTTTGAGCCAAATGTATCCAAACTTTCTAAAACCATGCAAAGCCAACGCTCCCATTGAATTTGATTGCTCAATTGTTTGTTATTGAAGTTCAAGTTAGTGTTGTAAGCAAATGTTTAACTGTTTTAGTTGTTACCGAAATAAAAAAAATAATTATGTAATAATGCTATATTCATATTATCTAATTTGTTGTGAAAAAACACCTTATAAATAATAAACTTTTTTTTTTCATTAAAAAAATGTGCGATTACTATTTATTGTTGCAAGAAAAACTTTGTGGCTCTTTAAAAATTTAAAATTTTGTAAATTGTAATTTTGGCTCTTTCGACTCAAAAGGTTGCCGCCCCTGCCTTGGGACGAAGATCTAAGACTAAGCTTAGGGCATCATACTTTGTTTATTGTGGTCCAAAACATACCTTTCTAATAGTTTCGATGATCTAACTTCACAAAACATAATAACTTCAGTTCTATGCAACCAACCACTCACCTTCTTGTGGGGGACCTGTCAACTGTTTGGGCTTTATAGTTGAGTGGGCAACTTGTGCTCATGTGAGCCTTTGTGGGAGGGCATTGTCAAATCAAAGAACCTGTTGGAAACGCCGCTCCCCCATTTTTTTCCCTCTGTTCGGCGGGAGGGAAAAACAACAGCCAAAAACATGCGAGGAAAAAATACTATTAATAACAGAAGGCTGTCTGGAAATGAAGTTAATTAAAGGAAAACACAATTATTTCTATTTAACACATAGCACGAGTCCACGATAAGTTAATCAAAATTAGCAGAATCATTTAATTAAAATTTGTTTACAAACTACCGCAACTTTCTCATCACGCGTCCGGCTGACCCTTGCGCACATGAGATGCGCAGAACACGGCTACGTTGTCTGGATTCTTTGTGTCATACCTAGCATACCAGCAACGAAGTTCCAGAAGTCTTTTATTTTATACAATACATCGTCAAACTACCAAAAACACATTCTGGAGGTCTCCAAAGGTTGGTACTAAACTTTATATAACTTCCTTTAACTTAAAATTCGACTTAAATTCGCAAATATAACCATGGGAATGACAGCTATGCCTTCGCGCGGTTCGAATCTCTGAAATGCTTGTCATTCTTGAAGATCGAACTTCCGGATATCACACCTTGCTTTTCATAGGTGCTATGGACTGTTGAATATGCTCCTAGGGATGCCACTAACTTAATAACTAATTAAATATTTGAGCGAGGATGCGTGAAATCATATTGAAATCAAAGTGTGACCTAGTTAGACTAAAAACGAAGGTGCTGAATATGGCTGCTGTGCACAGGTTAGTTTTCCGGTTTACAATAGTCTCAATAGAGTTCAAACGAACAGAACCACTCAAGACTCACTCTCAACTCTCACTGTCACTCAGACTCTTGAGTCAGTGATTGAGTTAATCGTTCACATTGTCACATTATGATTATGATGATTAGATCTATGATTATCATTATAGATTCTAAATGCTGAATAATGTGAATTCTTTTTCTCACTAACTTCACTAAGTCACTTCTTGAGACTGATTTTTTTGAGAGTCTGATATATTGATATATTCATAATTCATATTTTGTAGTAATGTAGTCGTAGATCTAAATCTTATGACATGTCATGATGAATAATTATGACAGAAGACAAGTCAGAATATCTGAATATGAATTATGATCATCTTTCTCAACCTAGACCTATAATTTATAAACCTATAATAAATAGATTATGGATCTATATGTCTATAATATATACTATATATTTATTTTAGTTATTATGCAAGTTTCTAAACTATAATCTGAATCTGTCTCTAGATTACTTTAGATCTATATTAATATTAATAATAAAGTTTATAAATTATATCTAGACTCTCTTTCTAGATCTAAAGACTAGACTCTGTTATATATATCTCAGTATCTCTATCTAGTCTAGACCTAAACATATTATAGTTCTAGATTATTAAGATTCTAATCTAAATCCAGATCTAGACTATCAGACTGCTTTTCGTTTCCATGCCCAAACTCTTAGCTGTAATAAACATCACCTAGGTTCGGGATCTAGTCCTAATTTAGTTTTTAAAATCTGATAATGATTATAAATTATAACTAGACTTCTCTTTTCAATAGGGATCTAAATATATACATGTAGTCTGTTGTCATATAGCTCTACATTTTTTATATCTAGAGTCTAGATCTAGTTATTAGAATAAAATTCTAATCACTATAATTGGATCTAGATCTATACAATATGATCATTAAGATTATAACAATGTAGACTAATTCTTAAGTTTAGACCTAGATTCTAAGTCAATGTGTTGAGTTTATACTTCTTAGACTGGCTAGATGGCCTAGATCTAAGATAAATTTAGTCATTCAGACTAGTGTACATCTAGATCTAGTTGTTAGAACTAGAATCAATTTTAATTAAAAAAAAGATTTAAAATTCATAACAATGTACCACTAAATTAGGTCTATAAATAGACTACTTAGCATCATACAGCTAGATTCACATTATATTTATTCAACATCCAAATTTTGTAATTAATCTACTAATATGCACTTTGCTCAGTTTACATTTTAGGGGCTGGTAAAACAAAATCCTGAAAATTTCAATAGTTTTTTACTGGACTGGTTTTTAGCCTATAAATAAAATTAATACTGATAAAATTGTTTTAACAGAAGGAAACTTAATTAATTTTATTTTTTCTCAATTAATTATTTGCTTCTTGTTTTCATATTGTTATCTACTTCATCTAAATGACTTGGAAATTTGATAACATTAATATGATGTATGCTACTACTACAAAACAATGGGATGGTTATTTGCTTTTTCTATCAAAATAAATACTGGTTAAACTTATTGTAAGAAAAATAAGTATGTAAAATATTTTTATGTCATAATGAAAGAATAAGAATCTAATTAGATTGCTCAGTTTTATATTAAGGAATATGTGTGTTGACATATTTGGTCAAAGCTTTAAACAGCCTTAATAAGCAGTTCTCTACAGAAACTTGCCCAGATCTAGGGGGCTATAACTTTTTTTCTTTCCTTGTTTTTAAAGCCATTTCCTTTCATATTTATAGGTTGCCGGTGAGGCATGTCATCCGCATGGAGTACCACTGCGGGTGAAAACCCTAATCCGGGGGCCCACGACTCTCTCAGTAACTGCAGTGATGGTAAGGGTAACTCTGGGGATGAGCTCTCTGATGCAGAAGGTGTGTGGAGCCCTGATATTGAGCAGAGCTTCCAGGAGGCCCTGGCAATATACCCACCTTGCGGAAGGCGAAAAATCATATTATCAGATGAAGGGAAAATGTATGGTAAGCAGTGTTTGCATTTTTTTAAACATTTCTTTTCACTTAAGTAATTGAGTCAGATTAGTTGTTGTGATAAAGTACTAAATTAAACATTTTATGGGAATAGTGTAAATCTAGAATTAGAATTATAAAAAGAATTTCTAAATTTTTATTTTTACACTAAACGAAGTAGCTGTTATTTTGAAGTAATTTTTAAAAGATTATATTTCTATTATTAAATATTAACAAAGCAAAATTTTAGTTTATTAAATTGGTTTTATATTTAGGATACCTACATATATTTTTATCAATAATCTCGCACTATATATGTTTTGATATTTATGGTTATGACCTTATCATGGCAGTAATGCAAACCACAAGTGCAAAATCATATCTTATGTTGTTTATAAGTACATGAACATTTAAATTCAAATTGAATGCATTCCTCAGTCCAAGGACACAACTTTTCAATGATTACAAACGTGTATTAATGTTTTAAACATCACTTATCAAATGCTTACTATGCTATTTCATAGTCATTGTTAATTGATGTCGCTTGAGCTTTCACCTAACTACTTTTCTTTTAAGATATTTAAAACAATTTTAAATATAGTTTGAACCTGGTAATGTAATTTGATAAGGTGTAATTAGAAAATCATATTATTGAAAATTGATTACTTTATTGATATATTGCTGTGGCTTGTGATACTCCACATACACACAGCATAGCTCTATTATGTAAAAAAAAAAAAAAGATTATTCACAGCTTTAAAGTCTCTTCCAGCTTACTTCCAAGGGAAGAAGAAAACCATTAATAAGCATGAAGATCATCATTGATAATAATTCCCCAAATGATCAAAGTGATAGTGAATATACTTTTTGATAGTTTGGTTAGCTACATGAAGCCTGAAGCCATCAGTATTTCTCTTTTAGTAATGGGAAATCTTATTGGATCATTCTAAAACTCAAATGAAACACACACAAAAACTTGATTTAATCTAATTAAATATGTTTTAAAATTTAGACACTGTAGATATGTTGATTGCAACATATCACAATAATTTCATTGTTATGAAAAAAAAGTATTCAGCTTTCATAAAACTGTACCATTAAATAATTGACAAATGTTGGAATGGCAGAGTGGATTCTGTTTGTACAATGGGGACTACACTTTTAACAAACAAAATTCAAGACTATTATAAACCTAGAGTTGAAACACTCTTCTTTGTTTTATATGATTGAAATGAATGGCTAAAATCAAAATGTGAAACTGTACAACTGTGGGGGAGTGGGCTACTATCATTACGTAAATGTTGGACAAGTTTTGTGTTTAGAGCATGGTGTCATTTTCCATCTCTCAGCTTCACCTTTAGAGTTGAACCACTGAAGATAAGGGAGGGTGGGGTGTGTGCTTGGGGCCAGTGCAAACATAAAGGAGAATGGCTTACACTGTAGTGGCGGGAGCTCTGGGAACCTTTCATCCCCTTTCCTTCTGCTCCCTCTTGTCAATACCTTGATTGTCACATTGGAAACAGTCAAGGCCAGGCAGCAAAGGTAGATTCTTGCCACTTGCTCTGGGCTGGGCTATTATGTTTTGTTTTATTTCGAGTCTTTACCTGTGTATAGAAGGGGGGGGGGGAGCGACAAAAATAAGTGCATGAGTTTTACATTTAGGTCCTCAGGTCAAGTTGATTACTTCCACTGTGAAAGATTGGCAGTGACTAACCAGTTCAATACGAATATTTTATTACTTTCATGTGGAGTTTGATATATTTGAACCATCTGATTTTTCGATCAGAAATCACCACGTAAAGGCATTGTGGCAGGTCAAGTCTTAAACTAACTTGTGTCCTCTCTATCTCATAGATCTCATGTTCATGAGGTAATCAGCCTACATTGTCAAATGTCTTGTTTTGCCCTGTAGGGACAATATAGATTTGTCTCATTGAGCCATTACAATAATTGTCAGTATAGTATGTAGATATCGAATATACAAGCGAGTTCACCTTCTCCCTAAAAAAAAAAAACGCACACTTCATTCATAGCTTTAAAAGCAGTTGACTTTAAAAAGCAGTCAAATTGATGACTGAATGCAAACTGTTCACCTCACAACAAAACATGTTTTCATTATTTGCTACACACGGCTCCCTCTCTAGTGGTTTTTGTTGGTTGTTTTTTTTATGATATGGTGTTATTTGAAGATTTGAGTAGTGGGGCAGACATATTTTTTTTTTCACACCTGTTGAGTGGGGTAGTCGACAAGACGCACCCTTCATTTGAGCCCACTTTCTCCCGCCTCAATCACACAGCACCTGTTCAGTAGTGTCCAGACGGGAAGGGCTGATTGTTAGATCCTACGAGGTCTGAAATGTCCGGTGGTCCCACAGATGGGAGGGACAGGTCAAGACGAACTTATCTTCTCGTCGTGACATGTCATTTTTTGCTGACTTGATACGGCCTAATCTTGTCCACCGTGAGATGGCAATAAAACCTATCATCACAAGTTTAGAAGCGGGCGGGCACGTTCGTTTTGAAATTGGGTTTTAGAGCTTTACGAGATTGAATGTACATGTCATTTGTTTAGTAAAAACATTTGTTCTGTGGATTAGCACAGTAATAATACTCGTTGTAGAGCATTTATAAAATTTCAAGTTTGCACTGTTTTTCTTTACCTGTTTGGGGGGGAGGGGGAGAGAGCAAAGCTCCTAAATTTTGGAACTTATAATTGTCCATTGTCTCCCCCCCCCCCCTTTCATCCCTTTCTTCTTTTACACACGTGCTTTGCGTGGAAGTTGTGCCGCTGTCGCAAGGCTACAATTAAAACAGTTCCGTTCTAGTGTTAAAGCTCTCTGGTACTCATGGGGATACAATGAACTTTCTTACCGCACTAGCTAATGCTATCTGTAAGACCAACTACTTCATCGATGTTATGCTATAATGGAGATTCACACACCTGCTTGTGTTGTCCTCGGTTTAACAACAAAAAAAAAGCCGTTGAAACGTTTCACCAACATAAGTCTACACTGTGTTTATCCAACTGATTTTCAAACACAGTTTAAAGGTGAAATGGCAAACGCTGAGACGCGACCTCGTGCTGTAAACACTATGTCTGCCAATCACCGATAGCGTTTGTGGAAAGCACATTTAACAATAGGGGTCCATTGTGTGAAGGCTAAGCTACGGGTTGTTTGTGAGGTGACTATCTGGGTTTGAAGTACTCTGGACGTGATAGGTGTGCTAAGCAAATAAGACCCACGTCCACTCAAGTCCTAGCAACAATGACGGGCCGGCAGTTAAATTATCAGGTGTCTTGGAAGCAACGCCTTTATAGGTTTATGCTAGATTTCCACTTGAGGGTTATTTAAGGCCTTTTTTTTTTTTGTCATCTCAATTGACAGCGTTGTTTTTTTTTAAATAAACTCTCCCCTTCCCCAACCCTATACCACAAGGGAGCGATAGTACAGCATTGAATCAAATCTTTGTTCAAAACAAGCGATGGGTTCTGATTAGTGAAGTTTTTTTTGAATTTTAGACATGAACTAATACGATCATGGGGTGTAAAGTACGCTTGAACTTGGCTACCTATGAAGGGGGGCTCGAGCAGAGTTGTATTTACTGAGTGCCTTAAGTCAGCACGGAAAACCTTCTCCCAGATACCCCTTTTCCCCCAGTGGTCCACAAATGAGATCTCTGAGCATGCTATAAGGATGAAAGTAGCGCTATGTATAAGCTATAATTTATTGTATCATTTATTTATTTAAATTCAGATTTGTGGTTGGTGGGTTGACATGGCTGAAAGCGCAGTTCTTCTTTTGTTTAGAGTCAAGTCTGACACACGCTATTTATTGTGTAGATCATCAACTGGAGATTGGCTTCATATTTTATGTTAAGCTGAGCCAATGTTGACAGTGAAATGGATGTACATGTGACGGGCTCGCTGACAGTAGGAACAATGGACCTTTAATGGCCTTAGGCCTAGCGGAAATCATTCTTAAGAAAAATGTATCGCGATCCCCCCACGTACAACACTAATTTGCTCTATTTGCTTTAGGAAATAGTGATAGATCTAGCATTAGTGCTGAATGGTAGGCTAATTAACGAGTGTGCTGTTCTCACTGAACACACATCGAGTAGATATTGGCCTCTATCCTGCTAATGTTTAATATCGTAATCAAGGTGTGTTTTATTTTTATTGAGATTGTTCAAAGTCAACTTCCCGCCTGTCCATTTAGTAGGCATACATTATCATTCTCCCGGCTTACGTCACTTTTTGGCGGTATACGTTGTCGGTATTTTCCCATGCGGATTTTTCTTCTCGTCTAGATCTAGATACTTTATTTCAAGCCAAGTGAACCTAGCCTGGCTCTGTTTCAATTTGTCAATGCAAACCAATCATTTGTAGGTTAAAAGGAGCCCTTTTTTCCCCCACTCCAAGTAAACCGGATATTACGCAAACTTAGAATGAGTCACTTATCTCTCTTAGCGCCTTAACCTATTTATAGTGGAAGAGTGGGGAAAGCATAAAGTCGTGTGTGTGTGTGTTTTTCCGTGTCTGCCATTCGTACAGGTAGGCTTGGCTTGCTACAACTAGTCTAGATCTAGATCTACTTTGACACTGCTCTGGGTGAAGAGGAAGTTAGCAGCCAGAAATGTATATCCCACCGCCTTCTATATTTCCCCCCACGTTATAATTGAGACATCATCTTCTCGTCTATTGAGTGATGAAACACAGCTTTTTGTCATCTTTTTTTTTTAACAACTGGAAACTTGTTTGAAAAGAATCCCTTTAAAGTTGTTGTTTACATTCTATAAATAAAACAAAATCTGATCCCAGCATCTGGCAGTAGGCTTGGCAATTCCTGTGTTGCTGTTGAAATGTGTTGGGTCATGCTGACATAATAACTAGACTCTAACCATTTTGCTTTCATTTCATTCTTGCACTGATCCTCTGAATGAATTGCTTTTAGGGTATCAGTTACTTAGCTTAGAAATAGAAACCTATTCAAAATAAGTTTGTGTACAAATCTTGATGGTACACACAGAGGTTGGATGTTGGTTCCAAAAGGTAGAATAGTAGAATTGTACACCTCCCCTCCCCTGGTACACATGAACCATGACCTGTAAAGCTGTTAGCTGCAAATGTTTAAATTTTGTATTAACACATACAGTTTTGTATTTTCTTTGAGTAATAATGATAATGTGTAAACCTTAGGACTATTTACAAAGTTTTTAGTCATCAATTTAAATTGATAAACAGCTGACATTGTTGATTTTTAAAAGAAATGAAAGTTGATAGTTTTACTGGTTGGCGCTGAGCTTTTGGCAAAAGAGCAAAGTTGTTTTGTGTTTTAAACTTGAAGAAATAAATAAACAATTTTCTTTCACTTTTTTCTTGTGTGAGTCACATGTTGTTGTCTACATTCCTTGAACCTGTGCATACACAGAGTTCAATTACTGTTTAGTATTGTGTCACTGTCAGTCAATTTTTTCTATAATTCAGGTCGAAATGAGTTGATAGCGCGTTACATAAAGCTGCGCACTGGTAAGACAAGAACACGTAAGCAAGTATCCAGCCACATACAAGTATTAGCTCGCAGGAAAGCTAAAGAAATCCAGGCCCAACTCAAGGTCACAGTAAGTGTGAGTGATACTAATTCTGTTTTAATTTTCTTCAGCCTTTGTTGTTCGTTTTGTTTTTTTTACTGGCTTTGGCGTCTCACGTTCCATTATAGTCATTAGTCCTATAAGTCCTATTGCGATAGGATAAACTGTTTATGGTAAAGGCCTTATGCTGTGCAATGCGGTAGCAAGTTACCAACCTTTTCTTAAACTTTCATATAAGGAGAGCTAGCTCATCATGTCTCATTTCTAACGTGATGAGTATCTTGGTGACTCTTTTATGGTGAAAACTGGATGTGTATAATGTATATGTCACCACATTGTTTTTCTAAAAAAAAAATTTGTTTTGTTCTAAAAGTATTGAAAGTTTCTGTCAGAGTGTTACAAGATCATTTGTCGTCATCAAGAAGTACATAGAAGTCTAATTTTACAGTAGTTATGCTGATGTTGTCAATTGTCAAATTAAATTTCCATTTGATTGGATCAATAAAAATTATCTTATCTATTTTATCTTATTTTTCCATTTGTTGTCTTTTTTTTTTTTATCATAATTTTTTTAATAATTTGTTTTTCTTCTATATATTGGTAGAAAATCGTGCATTAGGTTTTAATTCTATTCTTACTTTCTTTTTTAACATACCAACGGGATTGTAATGTTTAATGTCTGTTTTGTATATTTCTGTAGACCAACTTACAAGATCAAGCTGCAAGGGATAAGGCACTCCAACAGATGGCCTCGATGTCCTCAGCTCAAATTGTCTCAGCCTCAGCCATACATAACAAAGCACTGGCTGGTAGTTTAGGTCTCCCACCAAACATGGCCAGTGGCCCTGTCAGGCCACCATATACAAGTACACCTGCTGTAAGGGCTCATTGTTATTGCAAAGTTGTTTTTTTTTGTTTTTTATTTACCTGTGTAGTGAAAAAGAAAATAGCAATAAGAAGTTTCTTATTTGTTATTCTTTACTTATAAGTTTTACATTGATCATATAATCTTATTCACTTTGAGCAATTAATTATTTTTTTCTGTTGTGATCAATTATGTTGTTTTTACTGCTTATTCCTTTTCTTTTTTTTTTCCCCCAGATATGGCAGCCAGGTCTTTCACAGGGAGAGTAAGTGAAATTAGTCAATGCTCTATTAGTTCGTCTATGTAGTACAAAATGTCAATCACATTCCACTTATTTTTTCTTTATAATATGACTGTTCTAATCTTTCTTTTTAATTAAATTTGTTTAGTGTCAAGCCATTTGTTCATGGTTATGGGTTTGAATCAAAACTTCCGTCCATATCTGGTGAGATGGCACCACCATGGCAGGGTAGATCCATTGCTGGTCCAAAACTCAGGCTTGTGGAATTCTCAGCCTTCTTAGAGCAACAAAGAGATCCAGATTCAGTGAGTGATTTATTCTTTGGCTAAAATGATCTTATCTTGACATGTCATTTGCAATTATTCAACAAAAGTTGTGAATCTCACAGTACCAGGTGAAGTTGAAAATTAAGCTAACACTCCTGTACATTATAGGCTAATAGTGATACTAAACTTTCAGGTGAACATGAACAATTAAGTTGTACATATCACTCATACAATAGAGTCCAGGATTACAGGAAGACTTATGTTTCCTGCACTCATTTTTTTTCAAAATCCAATTAAACATGACAATAATGATGATTTTAGCATTACTCTCTTAGAGCTAAGTAGGAAAGAAACATTTTGATCATTTCACGAAATTTGCAAAACATCACAAGATGTTAATTTGTACTACTTAAGTTTAAAATCTTTTTCAGAAATAATTTGATTTGGTCGCATAACTTATTTGGTGTACATAAGTTTTATGTTGACACACTAAACTTTTAATCTTCTCATCTTCATAATGTTTTCATAATTCATTTAACCAAAATATTGTTTACCACTGTAGTTTTTTTTTTTTTTTTCAGTACCAAAAGCATTTATTTGTACATATAGGATCAACTGCAACATACAACGACCCAATGTTGGAAGTGAGTTTTTTTTTTGTTTTTTTAAACTTTGGAACTACAATTGTAGCTATGAAGTAGATGGTTCAAAGTACACCACATTGTATTCTTCTGTTCATTTTTTCAGGCAATAGACATCAGACAAATCTATGACAAATTTCCTGAGAAAAAAGGTGGCTTAAAAGAACTCTATGATAAAGGACCATCATCTGCTTTCTTTTTAGTCAAATTTTGGGTGAGTTTGGATGAAGGTCTTGTTGATGTGTTAGTAGTGATTAGTTCTATTCAACAAACAAGAAATATTTCTATTAATTTAGTGCTGAGGGCTCAGTGATTCTCTAAATGATTTCAGTTTATCTTAGAACATCTGTTTAGTCTTTCACTAATGTTTTTCTCAGAACACATTCTTTGAAGATCCTCAGCTCTTAAAGTGTAGTGCAGTGATGCCCAATATCTGACCTGCGGGCCAGAACCAGCCCGCAATGTGGCTTCATCCGGCCCACTGAAACATAGAGTAAAAAAAAATCCCTTCCCCTTTTTAAAAAAAAAAAATACAAAGTTTGAAAAATGTATCTTTACCTATGTTCGGGCCCTGACTTTTCTCTGATGGATTGGTACCATGACATTTAAAATTTGTATGTTTATGAGATGGGAGAGCCAAAGAAAGTACAAGTGGTCTCTGAATTTAGAATCTATCGGGGAAAAGTGAGCAGATTTTTAGTTTTTGGTGGAACATGATAATAAACCAACAAATTTGTTTTGTAAAGTGTGGCTGTTATAAAGCACAGCAACATATAAACGGATTATAAAACATTCTTAGTTTGAGACGCGAATTAAAAATTATTAAACTATTCCTGAAGGATTGATGGGAATAGTTAACAACAAGGGACAATAAAGTTAGTCGTTGGTAAAGCAATCTACAAGGTTGCTCACATATTAAGTAGAGAAATGAAGCCAATTTCTGGCGCATTAAAAAAAAAGACGAACCTATAATGTCCTATTAATTAATGTAATCACTAGATCTACAAGTCTCTAATAAATTTATTTCAGGTTAATTTCGTTTTGTTTTGTACATTTATGGTCATGTGGCCTGCGACTCGAGTGCTGTAAATTAAAATGGTCTGCAAGTTGAATTAGGTTGGGCATCACTGGTGTAGTGAAACATTCTATATTATAATTCTTGTAACTTTAACAAATATTTTTATTTGTTAAAAAAAATAAAGAGGGTAGTTCACTCAAGTAGTTTTAAACAGTATAATGTACAATTCCAAACTTTGCATGGAATATCATTGAAGCAGCCCTTAATCTGTTACTTAGGTTTAGAAAAGTTTGTAAGAAAATGTTAACTTTCCGAAGAAGAAAGTATTTCCATTGAAATATTCCAAATTCTTTTGTCATAGTTCAGAAAGTTTTTAAGAGAACATTAACTTTTCAAAGAAAGAAGAAAATTACTACAAGTGGGTTTTGATGTGTTCATTGTGTAATAATAATAATAAGCTGACATTGTAATATTTTGTTTGTCTTTAGGCTGATATTAACACAAATCTCACAGATGAAAATGGTGCATTTTATGGTGTGACTAGCCAGTAAGTGTCTTTATCTCATTAATCATTATTAAACGCCTTTCACTTAAGCTTTTAGTCTTATTTGGCATTTTTAGACTTGTTACAAATCAATAGCTATTAGCTGTTTCCTTACTAAATAATATGCCTTGTCTTAAAATAATCAAATTTTTCTTAGCATTTATTGCTTGCAAATCTTCTTATTCTTTTTATGATAAATAATTTAATTGCAACTTAATGATTTTAAAAAGTGAAGCTGTGTTGATTTTCCTTGTCTCCTACTTGGAATGACTTTATGTTGCCAACAATTTTACAATTCTTATTGATGCCAGAGAAAATTACACTGTCTTTGGAATATTTAGTTAGGTCTTTTCTTTAGATGGCTGTTAAAATAGTGTCTTCCTTAATCTCTCTCTCTCATAATCCTAAGTGCTTTAATTAAACTCAGATTTCTATTGGTAACTAGAATGATTCCTCCTGTCTGTAGAGACCACTGATAATCCTAGAGTTTCCTCTTTAGAGTGCATTACATTCTCCTCCTTGCCTTCATGATCCCAAAGAATGCTAGACATATTTATTTTGCACTAATTCATGTGAAGGTGTCAGAATAAAAAATATGTTTAGTAAAATTTTTTAACCTTAAGCTTATCACATCTTATCAGCATGGGGCTCTAAGCCCATGACCCCTATTCAAGTTTAAATGATTTACTAGGCTGAGGAGCCTAGTATGCTTCATATTGGTTTATTAATAGGTCAGTCGACTCCAATAAATAGATGTAACTATTTGTTTTCTTGCAATGTTTACAGTAGGCAGAGCTATGCATCAAAGTTTCAGATAAATACAATGTGACTATCACTCCTCTTATCCTTCTAAGAAAAGACTGCTTTATTGATCCTTATGGCAATTTGTTGAAATTACAAGGACTCTTTTTTTTTTAAAGATTTTTATCTCCTAATTGTTGAAACAGATCTAGTTAGAATTATTGCATTGTTGTTAATCAATTTAAAAAAAAACCTTTGCCATATCCTTCATATTTAATATTCAAAATCATTTTTAGTAGAATATAGCTTTACTCAGTCAACTGAGCCCAAAGACTTGCATGTTATTTGTTGTTGTTTTTTTGTTTGTTTTTTTAACAAAATCTAATTGCGATTTTTTGTGTGTACCAATTCAGGTATGAAAACAATGACAATTTAACTATTCAAGTATCCACTAAAGTTTGTTCCTTTGGGAAACAAGTTGTAGAGAAAGTAGAAGTAAGTTTGCAATGATTTTCTCATTTCTAGTTAGTTAGTATGTGGGGTTAGGGTTCCATAGAACTACTAATGCCAGAGTGATGAATTAAAAATGGTATATTTTTAAATTTTAATAGAGTGTCTGTGTTGACATATGACATTTTAAAATGTTAAATTCACATTTTCTCCTCCTCGTTATAGACAGAATATGCAAGAGTAGAAAATGGCAGGTATATCTACAGAATACATCGGTCTCCCATGTGTGAGTACATGATCAACTTTATACACAAACTGAAACACTTGCCAGAGAAGTACATGATGAACAGTGTGCTAGAAAACTTTACAATATTACAGGTATGCTGCTTTTTGAGACATTTAATGTACTGGTCTGTTGCTGTAAATCAGGGTTTCCTTAACTTGGTTATTTAACTAAATATAAAAATATAAGACTTAATGACTTATTTTGTATCCTGCACTTTCACTTAGTTGCAGTATAAAAGTAAATCCTGTTTCACAGAAAGTAGTTTGTAGAAAGCTGAAGTAAAACAACTCAGCTTGTTTTGAAATAGCAAAGAACTCTTTCAACTAACTTTCCCAGAATTTATTTGAAGGCTCATCCATGTTTTGTTTTTTTTTTAAAGTCACATTTTCAGTCAATTATGCTTAAACCTACTGGTTTAGCTGTCAATGTCAATGGATTATGAATCCAGGAATACTCTTTAGAAGTTTTGGAAAATATAGCTAAATAGTTTATTTTAAACTGCGTAGATCCAGGTGTTTAAAAAAATTCTTTATAAACTTGAACCTTAAAATTTAATTCATTTAAACATTCATGCATCATCATCTGTCCTTTGTGTTCCTCATGGAACATAGGGCCTCAATAAAACACATCACTCGCCACAGTGTCTTGCTAATGGCTTCCCATCTCTTTCCTGTCCTCTAAGCTTCATCTAGTAAACTTTGTCACCATATTTTTGGTCTTTCTCTGTGTCTTGTGCCCTTGGGATTCCAATCTCAAGCTTGCCTACCTCTGTGTTATTTGTATCTTTACTTAGGGTGTGACCAATCCATCTCTACTTTCTTTCTGAGATCTCTATATGTCGCTGTCTGTCTCCCCAAAGCTTTCTACTTTGTAAACATTCATGTAAATTATAAAATTCAAAATAAAATTAATTAATTGAAAGATGCAATTTTGATCCTCCTTCAACTTAGGAATCAATCCTCTCATACCCCACAAAACACTGGCATTCTAGGCAAACACGTTGTAAAAAGACATTGTTCATTTTAATACTTCAATAGCTTCAAGCTGGCTGGATGTACTTCTGATACAGCTGAGCATGAGAGCTGATGGGTTAGATACTTAGAGAATAAAGGTCAATCACGAGACAATCTGAATTCATGATATATGCCTCCTAGGACACCTTCTTTTTATCTGGACATTCCTTTGCTTGGGGCACAGTGTCTTTGTACCATTTATACAAGTTAACTATATCCCATACACTGCTAATTGATCAAATGATTTCAAGCTTTCAAACTCACATTATTTTTTTGAAGTAAAAAAAAAAATATTTTAAACTATTAGAAGTGTAAAAACCTTTTTAAAAATGTATGCATTCACCAAATACATGCATATTAATTTCATGTGTCTATGTGTTAATTCTCAGGTTGTCACAAATCGAGATACTCAAGAAACACTACTTTGTATAGCATTTGTTTTTGAAGTTTCAACTAGTGAGCATGGGGCACAGCATCACATCTACAAGTTGGTCAAAGACTGAGTGACTTGTAGAAAGTTTTTGTTTGGTCTTGGGAGAAGAAACTGCTAACATATTTCTTTTTACGTCCTGTGATTCTGTATGCTAAAGATTATATATACTAAAACAATACTTGATTGTGAAATAGCCTCAACATTATATGTTGACATTATGGTTGAGTGAGGTATTTCTCTTGTATAAATGTAGATGATATGAAACCATGTTGTTTGTTATTCTCATTGTATCCAAAATTCAAATCATTTGTAAATTGTTTCATTCAAGGGAAGTTTTAAAATGTTTTTGCATGTTCACACTTTTATATTAATCTTAATATACTTATTTTATCTTATGGAGGGGGGGGGGGGTGCGAGAGCTGGCATGTGCAAAATAGTCATCATACAATATCTTTTCTGGTTCAGTTTGTTTTTTTGTGTTCATGCTATACACTAGACTAACATGTGAAGTCTTTACACTTAGCTCATTTTGTAGAGTTAATGCTAACTAACGTGATGTATTATAATTATAATCTACTTTATCCAGATTTTTTGGGTTTTAATTTATGCTTGTTTTTAAAGGTGGGGTTGGTTTTTTTGTTTAAATCTCACACTTACTGAGAAATAGGTTAGGACTATTTAGTAAAAGGTAAATACCATGTGATAAATCCACCATTTATCAAAGGTTGTGTTGTGTCTTGTTTACATACAAAGTACTTAAGCCTGTTTATTTTTTATTTTTTTTCTTACATTGGTAAAATTGAAGCAAAGTCTGCCTTTGAGGCATAGAGGTTCAAAAGGAAGGCATGTGTAGTCAATTTCATAGATCAGGCTTGTAAAGTTCCCCAGTTTTGCTGGTGTTATGAGGACTGTCCAGAATTAAACTCAGCCATTACATTATATTGTAAGAAATGTAACATATCATCAGATAAACTCTCATAATAGTTTAGTTCTCAGCTTCCTGGATCCACTACTCACTGAAGACAAAATATTTAAATCATTTTATTTGTATTGCAATAAATATAAGCCAGTCTAGGACTCAGTGATGCATATGACATTCTTGCACGACTCCTTGTTGTACTGACATGTTTTCACATCTATTTCTATATATTCCTGTGCCTTGAAAGAAAACAAAATCTGCTTTTCACATATTTTTTTTATCTATCTGTGTTTTAACAATTTCACAAAGAGCAATTATTTTATTTTGTTCAAGGCAATGCTACATTTTTAATAACTTTTTAGCATTAAAACTTATGCAAATTCTAAATAATTTTTAGAATTTTAACTCTTTATTTGGGTGTACAGATTGTTTTTGATAGAAATCATTATCCTTATAGACTAAAATGGCTTAAAAAATATTTATATGAATACATTCAGGAATAAGTTTGTATTGTTTTGAGCTTCCGTATTGTCTAACTTTGAAACCAAAGACATGTCCAGTATATACTATAGAGTCAGCATCTTCTTCATAAGATTCCAGTTTCTTTTTGTTAATGTTAACAGCTGTTCTACTTTACAGCATTTTTTCAAAGTGGAAACATTTTTTTGTAGAATTCTCTCAATTTAACATTCAATAGCTGTTTTGAGGATTTGTATTAAAGGAATATTGGGCAACTTTGCTTACAGACAATTTCACATGACTCACTTGTTTTGAAGATAAAATGCTGTGGGTATTGAAATATGTAGTCACACTAACTCAAGTAACAATGTAGCATTTGTGTAGTTTACAAAATGGGTGGTATTATAAATTGATAGATTTTTTGATTTTTCTTTTTGTCAATTGTTTAATATTTGAGATGTTTTGAAACAAAGTTCTATGAACAAACTAAGCCTTTTGAACTCAATTGATGCTAATTATTGACTTCTAGACCAACATGTGTTATAGTAGGTACAGGTCAGTGAGTTCAGTATTACATTTCTCAGTTGACCTACTGTTCAATCCTGAAGTCACCAATAGATCAGGTTGAAGACACCAAGCTACATGGTCCAACCAAGAATTCTACTGCACACTAAGTAGCTAGAGCTGAATGTATGTAAGATAAACCGTGTCTTTTTTTTAAAAACAAGTATTGCCGTCCACAATCAAGTGCAGTTACATCCTTGTTAAGGTTGTGTTTTATTTCCAGGAACTAGTTTTTGTCTTGGGATTACATTCAAGTAATAACACCATTAGCAATCATACTCTCTCTATATATGATATATGTCTTACCATTTGAAGCTGCTGACTGGGACAGACTTTGTGCATTGTGTTTCACTTCTTTCTATTTTAACCCTTCCTGTTATTTTTATGGTCAGTGACAATTTTTTAATGGACTACTTTTGCAGAAGATTTTAAGTTCTTGTTTATCTTATATAAAAATGTTTTTTTTGTGAAATATTACAATGTTAAAAATTTATTGTGATTATGTATTGCAAAAAGGTTGTTAAGTGAATGTGAGAAATCTCATATTTTATATAAATATATATATATACATATATACATAAATATATATACAAACATTTATATTCTATAAGTATATTAAATGTTATCTCATGTTATATTGTGCTACTAGAATTGTGTGTTAATTAATGTTGTTATTTGGTGATAAGTGATTTTGTTTATTTTCTTATATGTTGATTCATTTCATTCATTGATCCAAATTTTACCATTGACAATTCATAACCTAGTGCCTTTTGTCATTGGATCACCCTGATAAAAAGTTTTATTAGTCTTTTTAAAAAACTGTTTTTGAGCTCAGGAGCCTGATCATTATGCAGTTCATCATAGACTAGTAAAACAGCATTAACCTGAGAGTTCTAGGCAACCAAGGGAGGGGCTCCAATGCATTCAATATTGCTTGCTATAGACATTTTTGTCTGAAATTTCATCAGTGAATGTTTGAACAATTTCTGTATTAAGTATGAAACTGTTGTTTTGAAAACAAATGACTAGTTTTTTTTTATGAAGCCTAAGGCCTTGTTTACATCTGAAAACGTTTCATTCTTTCTTATGTTTAATTCTATTTCCCTGAGCATCACTATGCAACAGTTTCACAAAACCATTGTCTGTTTATTTTCATATTGTGTCCAGTCTATAGTCCATTGGGGGAGATCAAAGTGACAAAATTTGGTCCTCCCTTTAGTGTGTGTGTGTGTGTGTGTCTACCCAAGTATCAGCTTCGTGTGTCCTACTCATGTAAATAAAAAGCCTGTACAGTTGTACGAGTTAACAAAACGATGGTGTAGATATATTCATGCTTTCACATGGTCCTGCTTTTCAACACAGTCTCTTTCTATTGGACAGAAAACTTTTGCCCATCACCTCTTGTCTTTTCTTATTGGTTGCTTTATATATATATATATATATATATAGTAGTTCTGAACCATTTGGTCTTGGATGTATGGCACATTAGATTTCTTCTGCCATTGAACAGTCAGTATATATAGTAGTTCTGAACCATTTGGTCTTGGATGTATGGCACATTAGATTTCTTCTGCCATTGAACAGTCAGTATATATAGTAGTTCTGAACCATTTGGTCTTGGATGTATGGCACATTAGATTTCTTCTGCCATTGAACAGTCAGTATATATAGTAGTTCTGAACCATTTGGTCTTGGATGTATGGCACATAGATTTCTTCTGCCATTGAACAGTCAGTAACATGTTGTGCTTTAATTTGTTTTTGTTCCAACAGAAGTGATGGATTTGTTAGACTCGCTCTTTCAAGTGTCCATACCATTGGTTTTGTTGACAGGTCAATGGTATGTTACAATCTTTCTCCAAAGCAATCTCTCTGTTGGTTCTGTCTGCTCCCTGTGGCCATGAGTGTTTTCAAACAAAAGTCGAAATAAGGTTTGGGCATTAGAACTTAGCACTGAAACGTTGAATGTGTTCACTCTTTTCCCTTTCCTATAGTTCTTTGATTTTGCTTTGTGTGTAGCTTCTAGTGTGACTAGTACCACCCGCTGACATTGATCTGATTGCTTGGTAATAGTCAACAAATTGTCAGCTCTCCAGGTCCAGAAGTTAGCTTCATGTTTATGACCATCTCAGCATTGAGTCATTAAGTCTTGATTTGTATGTTTCAATAACAAGAAATGATCATGTTTTACTTTGGAATAGAGACAATTGAAAACAGTTTTTCTTTCAGTTTCTTTTGAAAACAATGATATAGTGTTGTTTTGTTTTTTTTAATCACATATTGTATCATTAGTGTAAATGAACAGTTCTTCTCATGAATATTGAATGGATACAACAAAGAATAATGACGATTAAAAGTATTTCTATAACGATTAGGTTTGTTGTATTGATTTTTCTTAGATTTGAAGCTATGTCGCTTGCGCTCAATGACCCTCATTATATAAACGTTTCTACCCTTGATCCAAGGTAACATCTCTATTTACTAAGTAAATGCTATTTTATATTTAGAACACAAAAGCTGTCTGAATAGTCGAACCTTACAACCCCCGTCAAGTTTTTAATAGATATTAAGCGAAGAGGAGATAAGCAATGCCAAACTCGTTAACTTGGCAAAAATAGTTTCATTTAACAATTTGATATAGTCCAGGGGTGGGCAAATTGCGGCCCGCCGACACCTACAGAAATCAGGTGTGCCCACAGTATATAGATATAAAAATGCAAATATTTTAAAAAAAATATCTATATAAATTATTGAAACTGTCTCATTAAAAAAAGTATTATGTTAATGAAGATTATGCTTATTGGCTATACATCAATACACTCAATTCAAGACACAATGTCTGAGTGTTGGGTAGGCTTGGAACAAGATGGCAAGTGTAACAGATGGAGCTCGATCTTTGACTGAGAACCATAAACTTGAAACAGGTTAGTTTGCACAAAGCTGCATAGAATTGAAACATCAAATACATCATAATGGTAATGAATCTTAGAGCTAGGGGAATTAACCACGGGTAGTTCTGATTTAAGAATAAATACTCAAATGTATCCGCTAGCCTAGCGTGGGTAAGGCAAAGGAAAAGAATATAATATCTCAAGGATGAAATTGTTATGTTCCTTGAAGGACATTGACTGTGACTTTGTTACCATTATTTCTAATGAAGAGTGGAAGACAAAATTTCATGTTCTTTATAATGGCCATTGCAATTGATTGTTTACATATGAAATGTAAATGCATGTTAAATCTTTTCAAACAAAGCTTTCCCATTTCTACAGGCAAGCAAAAAAAATAGTTTTTGTCACTTTCCTTTGCTGAAAGGTGAAACTATCTTTAGTGAAATGATTATAAGTACAACACTTATTAAGAGAAGCCGATTCAGCTCCAGAGGACATAACTCAAAGCAAAGAGAAGTTCCAATCATCACTACCACAGGAGTTTTATGGGTGCCACAAGCCGTATTTCCACACTTATAAAACCTTTGCTGCTGTTCAAACTATTTGGGTACACATACATCAGTTCTTCTTCTTCGTTCTCATTTTACACGTTGAAGAGTTCAGATCAGTAATCCTATATGAGATAAACCGCGTAGTGGTTTCTAGATCAGGCAGTTCTCCGAGTAGTCTTTCGAGAGTGTTGTTCTGGTCCCTTGATTTAGTATGCACCATTGAAGGACATGGTCAGCATGTTTACTTACGGAACATAAATTGTCTCATTCAGTGAGCAAGCATTTTTTGTGGAAACTAAACAAGTATAATCACTGGTCAATGTTGACTGACTGTAATTTGACAGCTGTCACACACAGGGGTAACAACTAGTAAAATAGTTTCACAGTTAAGAAACATTATGTACAAGTGTAAATAGTAAAATACTGCACAATAAGTAAAACTATATTTGAGGGGATATTGTGATATAAAAAGACAACAGCAATTTAAAAAAAAATCGTAATACAGTGTATATATGAATTAAAAGATATTCTACACAGCAAGCTTATCTTTCTAAGATATATATATATATATATATATATATATATATATATATATATTATATATATATATATATATATATATATATATATATATATATATATATGCGGCCCGCCATTACTAAACTTTTTTTTAATGCGGCCCTCGATACAAAAGTGTTGCCCACCCCTGATATAGTCCATTGAATCACAAAATATACAAACACTACTTTTTTAAATTCATCGCATTGGTTCGTATCCATATTAAGTCTATTAGCCTTCGTTTCGTTACATGATAAGCGTTCTACTTTATCTTCAGCCGCTATAGCAAACAACTGTTTTAGTAACATCGAGTCAACAAAAACAAAAGTTATGTATCCATAACTTTACAGAAAATAAATGTATATAGAAGGAAAGGTAGGCCTACATGAGATAGGAATATCTAATGATAAATAAATATGGGATTAACAGAGATAGGAATACCTAAGGAGACCGTACATAAAAATGTGATTATCAGAGATAGGAATACCTAAGGATACATAAACATGGAATTATCAAAGATAGGAATACCTAAGGGCACATAAAAATGTGATTATCAGAGATAGGAATACCTAAAGACACATACATTTGGGATAAGTAGTGGGAAATAGACAAAAATTGACCGTAAACCATCAGTAAAGTCTAGAAAAATTACTTCTTAATAACATGCATTCATAATAGGGTCACTGTAATAGGCTACCACCAACTTAAGTATAACTCAATACAATAGCCTACTATAAAACCAATTCACAATAATAGGATAGCTGCCTGATCGTGCGGTTTGCGCGCTGGACAGTCTTCTGGACTTCTCGATGGTCCCTGGTTCATACCCTGCTCGCGGCCATCCCCTGTCGTTCTGCGGGAGGTTTGGACTAGGAAGTAAAGAGTTTCTGAAGCTCAGACATGCTAAAAAACACTTGGCACCCCAGGGCTTCGTCAAGGACAACTCTGAGTGAGCTTAAGGTGCTCCCCAAAACATCTTATCTAACCAGTTCAGTGGCAAATGTAATGACTTTTTAAAATAGAATCGAAAACCATTTTTTTTTAGTGCAATCATCAATTAACTTAGCTTACAGTTTTATTTATCATCAAAAAGAAACAAAATAAACTATATTTGTTAGTTTTTTTTAAATATTTTCTTGACTTGGGGGGGGGGGGGGATAACACCCAGAGCTTACCGCACCTGGTGACACCTACCCTAGTGACGCCACTGCATATAAGAATTTGATTATTGGTCCGGATTATCCTTCAAGAAAACGAAGAGGGAATTGAAATCGACGGGAAAATAAGGAAATCAAATAGATATTATTTTACCTCATGTGTATTATAGACTCTACAAATTATTTTCACTAGCTTTTTCTCGTGTTCTTCTGGAAGTGAAGAAACGGAAGGAACCTGATCTAATTGATTGGGTAAGTTATCTATCGTGGCTTGCCTTAGTACAGGTGCAGTTATTCGTTACACCATATAATGCTTCTCAATTAATATGACTTGACATAGCATTAAACTAATAAAGTAGGCCCTTATATAATAGGCATATTCATGATTGGCTTTAGAAATGATACCATTTTGTTACTGGCATAGGGAGAACAATCCATATGTTCTTTGAAACTTAAGCCTTTTTGTTAAATATGATTATTTCCCCTGATTTTTTTTTAAGGGGGAAAAGAGTGCGGCTAATTTTTTTAAAAGTATAGTAGAGTCACTATTGCGGAGCAGTCATGTTTGCGGAACAGCTCGTCGAAATTAGTTAAAATCTACTTTATTTTGAAATTTTCTGCTAAACTACTGTAACGGTACTGCGAACGGTCCATTTCTCTACATTTCCAATATAAGGGTTTTCTTTTCACAGCACAAAATTAATTTTGACTCCAGGTTAAAGTTGACAGGTGTGGAATCGTCCATTATTTTTCACGTACCAGGAGAACCGCATAGGTCAGGGCTTAAGACTTTTTAAAAATGATAATACACATCACCTGCATGATACACCTATTTTTCGGTTTATAAATGGATGTGGAAAAACTTCATTTCATAGCCATCTACCAGTAATTTAATTTTTTAAAAATCGGGAGGTGTTTAACCAGTTTTTACCTTGTTAAAGATAGTCACAATTGTGGAACACTATAGATGTCATTTATTTGACCTGCGCATTTGGCTTAATATTTACATATAGTGATTTAGATTATCGGAATTTAAGTATGAGTTTGTATTAGTATACATAATTTACAAACATTTAGAGAATAAAATGACATATAATATATAATTTATGATTACCAGACGTCCAGCAAAAAGATGACAAATCATATCAAATAATATCATATAGGCCTATATAATATTAATATAACAAAAAAAAAGAATGAAAGAATAGTGGAAAATAAAATCTTGAAAGAAAAATCAGGGTAGTGTGACGTCAATTAAATTAAAAAGGTATAGAATCGAAATGTGACAATGTGTTGTCTTAAGCTTTAATAAAATAAAATTAATGTAAATGATAAGGAGTTCAAGTATTATATAAGACAAATAAATATATGCTTTATATAGGCGTTGTTCCGACATTTTTACTGTGTTCCGCAATTGTGACTTCTTTAAAAATCCTGTTCCGTAATTGTGACTAAACATATCTCAGTCGATTTGAATGTAAAATTTAAATATCTGTTGAAAAACTAAACAATGCGTCTATTTTTTTTATCGGAAAATGGATGGGCAATGCTTAGACACTTTTAGTTTTTCCATAGGTCTAACCATTACGGAGCAAAAAATTGAAAACTAAAAGTAGCTGCAAACTGTTCCGCAATAGTGACTCTACTCTATATGAACATGACTTTAAAGATATTAGAAAATAAAATGAGTGAATTTAACAATATAACGTTTTTTTTTTCAAAATTAGATATCTGCCCGGCTAGCTCAGTCGGTAGAGCATGAGACTCTTAATCTCAGGGTCGTGGGTTCGAGCCCCACGTTGGGCGTACTTTTTTTTATATACTTTAAGGTTTTTTTTTCTTTTTAGTAGTTCTTTTTAAATTAATATTAGCAATCAACACCGGCTAAACTCGGTTTTTTTTGTTCCCTAAGTATACATCTATTTTTACTAGTAAACCCCCCTCTTTTTTTTTCTCATATACTGTAAAAAATAAAATAGGTAGAAACCTCCATCTCCGCGGGCCATCCATTTCGTTTTATTTGCATCGTTCGCATCTTTCCATTCTGGCATGAACTATTCTATTGAAAAAAATTTTTAAAAAAATAGGCTTTATGTTGCTTTTTGACCAAAAATTAAAAAATAAATACCCCCCCCCCCCTTTTTTTTTCAGCACAGCTCTATAAAAAAAGTTAATTAGATTAATATGCTTCATAATAAAAGCTACTGTGAGACTTTGTTGGATTTCAAGTGTTAGATCTATAGTATGTCCATCTAAATCTAATTTCTCATTATATGCCTAAATTACAGGCGTTCCTTTAACACAGGGGTTCTCAACCTGTGGGTAGCGACCCCTTTGGTGGTCGATTGGCGATTTGCCAGGGGTCGCCTAAGACCCTCGAAAAAATGGATTGTTATTATCTACTCTTCTATTGCTAGGTGTGTGTGCTGGAAGTGGGGGTCGCGGCAGAGTGGGGGGATTGTAAAAGGGGTCGCCGAGACTAAAAGGTTGAGAACCGCTGCTTAATTGAAGATAGACGTAATAAAATAGTAGGCCTACTTCAAATGCCAAAGAATTATTGTGTACATCTACGTGGTTGAACAAAAAATGTGTAGAGTTCAAATTATGATTATTATTTGTTTGCTTGAAAAGCAGGTTTCAATCTTTTCAGAAAGACTATCAGAAACTATGAACTACAAACTATCAACAACTACAACCCTATCTTCGTCGATACAAAAAGAAGAGACATGTGCTTGGCTTAGCAAAGTAGGCCCCCTACTCGTGGACCCGGATTCAAGAATATGATGGTGGGCCCCCTCTCCAAGGTTATGATTAAAACAAATCTAGTCATCAAGAATGCATCAGTACTTTTAAAAACGGCATTCCTTACATATTGATAATTCCGTGAACAGATATCAGGAAACAATATCTGATGTTAATCAAATCACTCTTTTTTATGCTGTCAAAATTTATATTTACAGAGAAAATTTGAATTGCAATTTGTTTTTATTTTTTGCAACAATTGCATTGCCGAAAAGGTTTATGACCTGGTTTTAGGGCAGTTTAACGAACGTGATCTTTTTGTAATTGTTTTAGAAGTTTTTCAAACACTATATCAAACTTGGAAATCAAATATATCATAGCTAAGGCATTTTCGTTATTCTTGCATCATGCTATTGAGATTTAAATGGATTTGTTCTTTAGCATTTGTGTTCTATTTGATAGATATAATATAATAACATTATGCATGTGAAGTAGAATCTATACTAATTTAATACATTTAAATTATTAAATTCAACACATTTTGTAATCTATATTTTAAAGTGCACTTGTGGGCCCTATTGGTCATGGACCCGGTTCACCGAACTTCTTCGCGCCAAGAATGCCACGCCACTTTGCGCGTGTCGAAAGTTTTGCTGATAGGTCTACTGTTAGTCCGACTAACGACTTGATACCACAGGATACGGAGATTGATTACTGTTATTATTATTACATTGTTATTATTCATATGTATTCAATCAACTGATAGTTATGAAGATATAGTTCAATGTGAACCTGGCCTAACTGATGCTATTTCATGATTATCTAATTGATTTCATTGTTTTGTAAAGAGACTATCTATCATTCAAAGCCTCAACACGATTAGGCCCAGGGCCGCCGCTACCTATTGTGCAATGTGTGCATTGCACGCAGGCGGCCGAATGTAAGGGGCGGCCAAAACATTTCCAAGAATCATTTGTCTTTAAATTTTTGGTTTAATAATTTAAAAAAAAATTAAATATTTTATTTAAATTCTACTTATCCATTATTCTTTGAAAACTGGAGGGAGGGGTGGGGGAAGAGACGATATTTGTACAATAAGAAGTTGTTTTGGAAACTTAAGACGAAAAACAAAGCGGCACACGAGGGTTTCCCGCGGCTTTTTCCATAAGCGCCGACTCTTTCCTGACCTTGAATTTTCGCGGGTTGCTTGTAATTTTTGTTTCGAGTCGAATAGCCCGCCCTGTAAGTAGATCTAGTAGATCTAGTAATTAGAATGTCAATTTTAAAACATTGTCACATTGTACATCGAATTGGGGGGGAGGGGATGTAACTTCCTGACAAAAAGAGGTGTTTTAGAGTGTGTGTGTTTCCTAGGCGGCGTCAAGAAGAGGTTAAGCGATTGATTGGTGGTTATGCATTTAAGATGATGAAATTAGCATAATGCAAATTTTAAACGTCAGACAATTTTGAGACATGAAAGAGTATGGACGTTATTTTGTGGTGAGCTAGATTTCGTTTAAATAGCCTATCAGTAAATTTCATTAATATTACCTCTCTATCTCAAATTAAATCTGTGAAAATTGTAATAACAATTATATTGTTGTTATTTTTGTTCACATAAGAAGTTTGTTCAAGTTATTTAAAGCTTATTTAGTAAAAATATAAAACGCCTTCATTGGTTCAGTTGTACTAGCTGTTTGTAGCGACAAGTCGAACGACCATCTAACAACAAGGAGAGGGGGCGGCGAAAACATGTTTTATTTTCAGTGTCATTTATTTGAATATTAATAAAAATAAAATCTCTTAAGTAGGAGACGGCGTTTTATCTTCTAACAAGTTCGTTTTAAATCTAGACCGCTTTTGCGAGGCGCTTGTGCAACAATATGGGTTAAAACGTTTTCAAGAAAACATTTTAAAACGTCTCCGCTAGTGTGATTCTGCTGGATTCTTTTTTTTTTTTGTCTCAGAATAATCGAATTTCTTCCGCCTATTGCACTTTATAATAGTGACTATCTCTCGCCATGAAGAAACTTTTACAACGCTTTCAATTTATGCAGGCAACACTATTCCGGAAAAAAACCCTGACCATCGACATATTATATATAGTTTTGTGAAACTGACTCATTTTAGTGAAATTTCATTACCTAAATGTGGATTCTATACATATACGTAGTGTTGAAAATATAAATGAAAAATAAAACCTAAAAAGTGTGTTATAATCAAAACATAGTTTCCTTTCTTTTTCATTGCATTCTTTACAAAAAATGCAAAGTTAAAATTGAAAATAAAACATCTTAGAGGGAATGGGGATACGACAACGATGCGAATAGGAAAAGAAAAAAGAAATGGTACAAAAATGGATTTAAATCAAAGAACGCTTTAGGCACAGTGTCCAGCTCAGTCTTAATGAATTTTTTTTTCTAAAATAAAAGGGCGGGGCGGCATTTTTTAACTTCGCACGCAGGCGGCCATAACCCTCGCGGCGGCCCTTGATTAGGCCTATATGTTTTGGTAAGATAGGTCTACAAGTTATGGGACGAAGCTTTTCATTCAGTAAAATTCTGTACAAAAGTCAATTATAAAATGGATGCGACGGAGTCATTTTTAAAATAGTTAATTTGAATACATTTGTCTTTTAAATTAACAGATGGTCACATAACAGAAACGATTTACGAAATCCTTTAGTCCAATCAAACAAAACAATGATAAGACACAGTTGAGTTCAAGAGTATAGATCAGCCATTAAAAACGACAATCCAAATCTCTAAACAGACGACCAGAATATTAATAGGCCTATACAACAGTAATGCACAGCGAAGCACATGTAGGCCTATACGCAGTGGCGTAGAAAGGTACCCGTGGGTCCGGGTTCAAGAACATGTTGGTGGGCCCCACTACAGCTAATAAGAAAAATTTAGTGTGTGACAAAAATTAGTAATCTAAATGCAAAGACATTTCAATGTAAAGATCGTAACTTTAAAAAAAAAAAAGTTATTCGAATGGATGGTTTTAAGGTCATACGATGTGAATGAGTCTGCATTGCATCGTATTGGTTTCAAAATCAACTACCGCTAGAAAAGAAATAACAATGAAACAAACTTCGAATGGATGGTTTTGAGGTCATACGATGAGAATGTATGGGCATTGGCATCGTATTGGTTTCAAAATCAACCACCGCTGGAATCCGCTATCGGAATAATTTAAATACGCACTCGCTGAACCTCCAAGAAAACATTTAACATTTATTTTATTTAGTATGGGGATCCAACCCAGGACTTGTGTGACAGGCTCGAGCTAAATGGGCTTTTGTGTTGGACCGAATTGATGTTGGAAATCAAGTACCAGTCCTGAAAATATTTAAAATTTCCTGAATAATGGACAAAATTGTAATTTTGGGGTGCCAATAACACGCGCGATTTTAAAAAAAAAACGGCTAAGTCAGCTATCCTTTAATACAAATTTATTTCAAAGACGAATGTATTTTCTAATACAAAATCTTAATTTTGACATTATGGTGATCCCCGCTTAGACTGGGGCCCCGCACAATCCGTTTCGCATAGTGCCCCGCAATTGTTAGGGCCGGCACTGGGCCTATACGACAGTAATGCACAGCGAAGCACATGTAGGCCTACTAGCTATTTAGGGCCAGACTGAAACGAAAGAAAACAAAAAAAAAGCGTTCTAAAAAAATAATAAAATTAGACAAAGTGTCATTGTATCAATTCGTTTGGATCACTTTTGTCATTAAATTTGTAATAGATCTAGACCAACAACAATAAATCTGTGCGATTAATAATAAAAATAAATTATAAAGCACTGTATATATATATTAAATACAGTGCTTTTGTGTAAAACAAAAAAATAGGTGCGGTACTCTTAACTATTCATAATAAACGTTAAAATACATGAAAAGTAATAATTTTTCCCCACATTGAAAAAGGTTTTTTTTTGCGACGGTACGCACCGGTATGGCGTACCCATGGGCGCCCGCAGGATTTTTTGCATGGGGATGCAAGTAGCAACCTATGGCTCAAAGTCGTAGCGTCAACTTTTTTTTATTATAGAGAATATTAAAGAAAAGAATTGGTGCCCCCTCGCCCCTTCACCCCAATACCTATGTTATATTAAGTTCACTGTAAATACTTGTTTTATGAAATTAAAAAAAAACGTGAAAAAAATATTTACTGTTTATCCGTGCGGCCCGTGCATCCCAACGGTCGATCAAACAAAAAATGCCGACGCTGTAAATACTGTCAATAACTTTACTACTGAATTGCTTCTCGACGCGATGGACAAGCAGGCGATGAATATTGGTTAGGCCAATAATAGAATATGTATTCTCTGTTTGGGGCCCCTCATATTAAGAAAACATTAAGAAACTGGAACAGACACAAAATAGAGCAGTGAGATTCATAACTTACAAATATTCACATTGGACTAGAGTAACACCTTTAGTAAAATCACTAAATTTAGAAAGCCTTCAGGATAGAAAACTCATTGTAAAGTAGTAATTATAATAAAACACTGAACCATAATCTTCAAATACAAAAACAAAATCTAATAAAATATTTAGAAAGACACAAGGATAAAGCCACATTCCTCGTTCCATATGCTAGGACAAATGTCTACAAATGTTCCTTCTTCCCTAGTGCTATATTAGAGCATGAAATGGGTAGCCTGAGCCAGCCATGAAAACCAGTGACTTGGCAGAATTTAATTCATTGGTTAACATGCAAGACTAAATGCATGACGCGTAGGACGTAATCATCTTCTTTTTTAAAGTAACGTCTGTATTATATAAGAAAAGATATGATGAACGCTTATCTGGCAGTTTTGATATTGTTCTGTTCGTTGCAATTCTTGAATCGTTTTAGGAGGAAGACAAAACAAGTTGATCTGAGCATTAGTATTGGTTGAATAGCGAGACGTGAATGAAGGAACTAACGAATCAAATTACGCAACGCAAAGTCGTTTTCTGTAATAATCCAAAATGCAAACATGTGGTTTTTGCTCGGTGTATCTGTCGACTGCAAAGTCTCGGCAGCACCAACTCATTACCAAGTTTGTCTGCCAGCAGTGGAACCTTACTCAGGATGCCATTCTTGAAGTGTTCCTCGGCATGGTCAAGTTGGTTTTATATTATGTCATTAATGTGACTGCTGATGTGCTGTTGAGCGGCCGCTTGTGCTAAGATGGACAGACTGCAACATCGCGGAAACTGGTTCAAGAATGAGTGAATAATTGACGACAATTAAAAGGCAAATCAGAAGCACACGAGAAGCATGCACTGATTACACGTATATGCAGAGTGTCTGGTTTCGCTTACAATCGTTATTTCAAAACAGTCAAAGATCTTCTCAAAATTGTGAAGCGCGAATTAATTCGTTTTTCTCTTTCTCTCTTTCTCACACAAAAAAAGGTAAACTTAGCACCAATGCTCTCGCTCAAGACTGTTACGGAAGAAATAGATAATCTTCTTGATGACACCAACAGTTTTACGTATATCTGAAACGTCATTCAGGTCAATAATAACAAGTTTAAGTCTGTGGGACACGCAACGGACAAGGTCTGCTTTTGGATATTTTTCACGAATACTAGCCTAAACACAGTTCTGAATGCTACCCATCTCGGGGGGGGGGGGCAGCCATCGTAGTCTTGGCTGAGTAGTTTGTCCATTTCTAGACTGTACTTAATGTATTCGCTGACAATGACGTTAGACACAGGCAGTGCGACTCTCTTAACAACAGGGACAAAAACCAATGATTCTTCTCGAATACAATCGCCATCAACAAATCCAACGCTCAAACACATCAATTCAGTGTCAGAGATATCTGCATTTTCATTACCAAAATACCAAGAAAACGCAGTTAATTCATGCTGTTGCCAGTGCTCCGTCGATACAAATCAACGTTTTGACTCAGATGGCACGGGAAGAACTTTCTTATATCTCTTCTATCGTAAGCTGGTGGTCGTGTTTAACCTATTTTATTGAGCGCAACTCCGCAAGATGTAAATTCCTTTTTTCAAGATAACTGCACTCCTCAATCTTGTTTAAAGAAACTTTCCCTTTTATCAAATCGAAAGATAGCTGGCAAGGATTTGTCCTCCAAAACAAAACAAAAACTTTTATCATATTCTTGGCCTTTACTAAATATAATGATAACTATAATAGTGTGCAAGTGAAAACAAATCGTCACGACTAACATGCAATAAAATATTTAATTGTAAGCCTATAAAAAGCGCACACGGTCGGACATGAACTACAGATTAGCCTATTCTAGTTTATTACAATAATAGCTTATCCTTATTAAATTTATTTTAGTGGAAGAACTACGTTAAGTTGCTTCCTAGCAGACGTTAATTGATTTGAAGGTTTAAAAAAAACTGGCTAAAAGTTGGTTACTCAGATTTCAGAGGGTTGCACGTAGCCTACATGGTCAGCCATCATTCCTGATAAGCCTAGTCTAGTCTACTACAACTGTACTTCAGTCACCAGTGGATGCACTTGTTCAGTTGTTACTTAGATTTTGATTGATCTGATGTGGCAAAAAAATGGCTAGAATTTGGCTGCTCAGAATCCAGGGCGCCCATATATATATATATATATATGTGTATATATATATATATATATATATATATAATATAGTGTGTGTTTAAGTTATGGTTCAGTGTTTTATGTTGCATATTATTGCAAATTTACCTTTTAGACGTATGTCCTGAAGTGTCTCTGTAATAGTATAGTTACATGTTTTACTCAATATTCGTGTGTTATCATAGGCTCCCATTTGGAACACTTTGAAAGGTTTACCCCATTTTGCACACAAAGAATTAAGCCTATATATATTCCTTTGTCCCATTAGTAATTGTAGCCCTAAAGAAACAAGTTAAATGCATCCCACAAGACAATGCCTCCACTTCAACACACGTTCTGGCAGTACAATGTAAATCCAGGTAGTCATTATTGATGAAACGCTTTTGGGTTGCTCTAAATTAGTTTAGAATTTAGAAGAGATAGTATAGTCCCTGATACACGGCTCATTAGTTTCGTTTCTTGCAGTTACGTAGATTTATTTATTTAGATTATATTCAAAGCTTATAACACATCTAGATGTTTGCATTTATTAGTATTCAAATGTAAATTAAAATTTTAGTTCTATGTATTTTTGTATTCATTTAGATCTATATTTATTTAGATATTGGACCTCAAATTGAGTGCAATCTCCCCCCCCCCCAAAAAAAAAATACTGTACCTCTAATATTCAAAAAGTAGGTCACTCGCACACACGCTAATTTGAAGAAAAAAAAACATTTGTGTGTGTGTGTAAACTAAAAAGAATAAAATAGAATGATCAGACATTTAAAAATCAAAATGCTCAATAGTCTAGTATGATTAGAGGATTAGATAAAGAAGCGTTCCTTGATTATAACTCTTTATATAGGCCTTATAGTAATACTACAGAGTACAGTAACAAAGAAATTGTTATTACTATGTAAGCCTGATAGATTTTTAAAAATATTAATTGTTGAGTGCCTTTAAAAAAATAAAGTAAAAAGCGTTTTATTATTAATAGGTTTCACCTCAAAACTTTTCAATTCCCCCCTTTCTAGGCAACCTGAAGAGAAGTGTGTAATAATTCTGCGACACGCACACGGTACAACCCTTGTCCACGCGACTCTCTGCCAGAAAAATAGATAAAACACATGATCATGGAATGTCAACAATGTCATAGGGGCGGGGCCTATGTCAATCACGCTTTAACTTGGAATGTGTGTCTTCAACAGTCGGTTGCGTTGTTTTCAAGGGGTGGCAGGCTATTTGGCAACACTTTTATAAATATTTATTAAAAGAATTTTTCCTTTTAATTTTATGTATTCATTTTTATTGAAAAAAATAATATAAGCTTTTATGTATAAAATTACACACAAACTTTGTTTTATTTATTGAAAATTCTAAGAGGTTTGTTTATACGATTTAAACCTGACATCCCTATTTACAGTATAATCCTCCGCGGCGTTTGGTATTAGGGAGTCAAGTGTTGCAAAAAATCGAGTTGATTTTTGAGTAAGTTATTAATTTTCTTATTTTTTAAATCATTTAATTATGTTTATAGTAAAGAATCGTGTGACCCCAATGGTTTAAACTAAATTTTGTTGAAAAAAGAAGGTAGAATACTGTTAATCTTAGGTTAACAAGTCTGTTTTGAGAAGCAACATGGCGGAGTTTGTCGAGTGCTTACTTTACAGTCTATTTACCGAAGGTCGCATACCTTCAACATTTACTGTAGAATTTTAAAGTTCACCACTGTATTTTATTCATGTCACTATTCCGTATTATATTATAATGGGTATGATAAAGTATTCGAAATTATTTTGCAATTAAGTTCTTGTAATCGACATTTGTTTGTATTACATCTAGACTAGTCTAGTCTAGCAAGTCACAAAAGAATTTAAGTCCTCGAGGTCGCAAAGCCCGGTTTGTGTGTATCAATGTACTAGTGTAGCGTAGCTTACCCAAAGGTATGCGCTACCTGTATACAGAGTTAGTAAGGGCTAGTGGAAGATCGAGATGCTGGCTTGAAAATGGTGTCAGAAAATCTTCAAAATGTTTTAACCAAAATTTTACGATTAAAACGTAAACTGTAAACCTACCTAGATTCTACTATTTCTAGATCTAGACAATCTAGTCTTTCTTGAATATAAAATAATAATAATATAAAGATCTAGTCTAGTAGATTTAGACTAGACATTAATTTAGTGATCTAGTCTAGATCTAGAAAAAATTCTAGATTAAAGATGTGTACTATAAAAAAGTATATATAATTATGTATATATAAGAATTCTAGATACCGGTACTACCCTCCCTACTCCTTATAACTTATTCACCCAACTAGAAATGTAAACTAGATTTTGACTAGACTCCAGATATATATCATATAGATCTAGTCTAGTTTAGAGTAGACATTTACTCTACTAATCTTCAACTTCAAATAGAAAAACAAAACCTAATAAATACTCAGAAACTGAGAAAGACACAAAGATAAAGGCACATTTCTTGTTCCATATGCTAGGACAAATTTCTACAAATACTCCTTCTTCCCTAGTGCTATTAGAGCGTGAAATGGGTTGTCTGAATCAGCTAGGAAAACCAACGGCTTGGCTGAGTTTAAGTCATTGATTAATATGCAGACTTGATTGAACTAGGGACACTCGTATGACGTAATCATCTCCTTTTTTGAAGTAACATCTGTATAAGATGCAGCTGTCAAGTTATTGACCTCAATAACCATGTTTTACCATGGTACAAGAGTAACAAGAGGCAAGGATTGCCCTATATGCATATAATGACATATAGAGTCTAGATCAAGAATAATCTAGATTTAATTTTAGATCTTAATACTATAATAAATATACATTTATGTGGTGTCATCACCTGGGAAGCAAACCATAGAAGTTAAATAACATTTTCACACTCACTAACAGTGAATGATTTAAAATTATAATTAAAATGAATTCTATAGACATTATAGATCTAGATGTAGATCTATTATGATCATGCTTTTATTACATATTTAAGTAGGACAATATATGTATTAATTTTTGTAGATTAATCTCTGGACTGATAGAATAAACAGTAATTCTTCAACAATCAAATATCTACTTTAACTACTTTAGAATTATCTCTTTTTTATTTGGCTCTTAAATTAAATAGCATTAGACCTTATGGTTATTTATTGACTTGAAATTTAAAGGGCCTATTTCTAATTAACTAAGTATATTTTCACCAACATAAATTAAATTAAACTTGTACTACTTTCTCTTTAAAAATGTTCCGTTTTCTTTTAAATTAAAAAATCTTATCTTCTTATCTTATATAATACAGGTATTTTCAAGAATTTATTTTCTTTAAACTTAGGCGTTTTAAAAATGTCTTTATATTAAAATTGTTAGAGATCTGTTGAAGCACATAATATCATGTGAAATTAAAATATAATGAGTCTTTTTAACTTCCCTGTGTTGTTAACCAGGCTGATTCTATAGGCTTGAAACGAACAAAAATTATTTTTTTTGTTGGACTACAGATTTTCAATGAAATGAAGGGAAATGCATTTTCAGTAATATTTCACCACGTTTTCATGTTTTGAGACAGACTTGTCTTGATTCTTTTCATGTCCAGGCCTAAATGCTGTCCAATATTAAATAATAATTAACTTAGGCCATCATTGTGTATTTCAGTTGTGTAAGTTTTGTACACTATTTACTTAAAAATATGATTTATTATTGAATATTTACAAAATGTCATATAAAGAATTATAAAAAAGTACATTATTAATGTGAGTTGTGGCTAATTATATAGTATTTTGTTGTTGCTTATATGTGCTGATTTGGAAGGATAGATTTATAAATGGGAGAGTTATTTGGATCACCATCCTATTAAACTCTAATGCTTATAAAAGAGCTGACTAAAGGTTGTATTTATTTTGGATACCACTATCTTAATCTATTGAATTGAAACTATAGATTGCTGTATCAAACAAGATAACCACCATATTTTTGTTAGAGGATTGAAAAAGCTCATTAATTATACTTTGCATGGAGCTCATTTGGGACTTATGAAATACCAGTACTGAAATTATTCACAAATTTAATCCTTTTTCTTGTTTTTTTCTTTTTTAAAGGTTCAGTGGATTATAGCAGAAAGCAAATGGAGTAAAGCTTTTCTTTCACTGGATTCTATAATGGGATAAATATCTGGATTATGTTGTGCTTTTTCGAGTTTTGTATTGCTTTACCATTCAAGACTCCCCAATTCCAAAAAGTGGTGGTTTAAAATAACCAAATCTTAAGTATGTAAATATACATACTTGTTATTAATCCCAAGAAGATAATAAAGTTTTAAAAAATTTGTTAACATAAAAAAAAATTAAATGAGGCTCTTGATGTATTTTCCTATGAGGCACCAAGTAAACTTGTATCTTCAATTATTCATCAAGTTTCGAGGTACACAGATCAATTTTACTTATGATCCGAAAGGAGCCAGATAGACCAAGTGCAGGCGGAAGAAGACCACTGCTGGTGACATTTGTCGGTAATAACCGGCAGATGTTGAATGAAATTCGAGACAGCCTTAGTCACCTGCGGAAAAATGATCTGGAGGGCTATAGTGATCTGTCCAACCTCCAGCATAAGCCTGAGTTGTCTCAGAGCACTCCAAACTTGCTGGAGAAATCTGCTGGTAGCAAGATGACCAGGCGGGATAACCAGCACCACCAAGCTCTTGCAGAGATACGTGATAGCCTCAGACCTTACCAGAATGCCACAAATGGGCCAAGCAACGGTGTCTCGGGTGCAGGTAGCACTGGTGGCAGTGATAACAGCAGCACTAATAGCTCCACCAGCTCCCATGCTGCCAGTGATGCAGATGCCACGTCAATGAGAGTACAGCAGCTTGTTCAATATGGTTTTGATGAGGTAACAGTTGTCTCTATCCTGTTGTTCTTGTTCTATTTACTTTCAATCCTTTTTTCTATTTATGTTTGTGTGTGTGTGTGTGTTGATTATCTATTATGAATTATCTTGGTTTGTGATGTGGTCTTTGAATGTGATGCCTAGGTTCCTTCTGTAGCATCTCAATTCCATTGCTAGGATCCTCCTCTCTAGCTCTGCATTGAATGCATGCAGAGCTAGAGTGTGTTGATTACCATCTATATAGTTTTGTGTGTGTGCGTGTTCTTTTCAAAAGCAAGTTCTGATGTTTCAATTACTTTATTTAACCATATTTAACAGTTTTATTGAACAGGTTGTCTTGTTTTTCTAAGCAAGACTTACAGATTTAAAATTAGTTTGATACTTTTTTTTTTTTGCTAACACACATTGAGTTTTGATAAAACAGTTAAAATGTCACAGTTTAACATTATAAATCCCTGTGGTTTCATAAGAGAAAATAATCATACTGACTCTTATAAGATTCATCTATATTTCTATATTGAAGACAAAAATGAGCCCAAACATTGAATTCAAATGAAGAACAGTTCTAAAAGGAAATAGTCAAGGTGTTTTTACATTGACACATTCATTGAAACTGTTTCACCTTTGCAACCAACATTCCATAGGGTGATGTTTTTATTCAGTAGTATCATCACAACTGTATCAGTATTGAGTTTATTGTTTGTTTAGACCGTCTGAGGTTATACTGTGTCTTGATAGTATGGTATGACAGAAGTAGCTTTTCTTTTAAAGGAACGTCTGCCTGTCACTTATAAGATAAGATTTTTTTTTTCAAATCATGATCCTTAGTTGTCCTGTTAGAATCATTAGTATTTGGGTGCTCCTTATTTCCACTCCACTGCATTTGGCGTAGGTCTCCATTGTGTTGAGTGGAATTCTAGAACTGCAGCTAGCTACCACAGTTTCTTTATGGTGCTTCTATTTCTGTAGCAGTCACCTCTAGTCGATCTCAGTCAGCGTTGCCAACTTTTCTCCTTGCATGGCAATACTTTTCTACTTTGCGATTGAATTCTTGGATCTAGATTCTTTCATCCACTCAGATCGGACGTTGGACACGCCAAAGTTTTCTGGTTAAAAGACCTTTTTTTTTTCACCCGCACATATTTGTGTTGAAGATGGTGTTCGATTCATTGAGTCCCTACACTAAAGTCAAGTACCCCCGGCCAGTCGAATCACATTCTCGCCTTTACGAGCCAACACAGCAGGTGAGGACTGCAATCGTATTTCGCACGGATCACTGACAGGCTAGGAATGTGGAAGTCTTTTCTTCTCCCCGTCCTGTTCAACACCGTGGTATGCATCACATCTGTTCGATCAATTACCGTAGGCCACCACCCCCCCCCTTAAAGGGGGAACAAATCTTTGTGCTCGTGAATTGTCATTGTGACTCTACTGATTAGAATTGGCAGTGGTGTACTTTTTTTTTTAACTTCACTAGATGGGTCTGATGTATATTTTTATTAATCTTTTCTTTAACACTCCTTCTCGAAATGTGATCAAATTCAGGTCAGTTCGCAATACGATTTAACGCGGGAGTGTTCATTGCACTTCCTTTTCTAAGCCATGGACACCCATCTTATAGGCAGGCTTAAAAAAAACACACACACACACAAACATACTCATGAGGATCGAAATGTTTGTTTAGAACTTTAAAAAGTACTTTTTTTCAACACTTAAGTTATAAATTTCTCCTTCATAAATCTATTTCTCCTTAAAGCTCCCCCCCCCCCCCTTTTTTTTTTACTACTTGGCTTTTCGACGCCCTGTTTCTTCTGTAAAATAGACTAGTAAACAAAGTAGTGTAGGCCCGTACAAGTAATCTCGAAACAGAGGGGAAGAAAACCTCTGAGTTGTTAGCAAGAGATTACTTTAGAAATGGTTAGACCCGTATCTCTATAGCTGCTTATGCACCTATCATTTGAAAAGGAAAGAGGGGGAGGGGGGGCATGGACTGAAATATAAACCTAAATGAAGACATGGGAGATAATAGGAGACACAGCATGGAGATAGTGTTCAGGTTGGGCTAACCGATTCCATGCTTGTTCCAGATGCAGGTGTTAGCGATGTGTAGATGGGATCACTTGTACACGCTCGTAATGACGTATTTGTGCAATCCAGACCCACTCACACGAAGACACATACACAGTGTCAGTCTTTGGTCTAAACAAAGTCCCTACCCAATGAGAGACCTGGTGACCTTTGGGACATTCCTTTTTTTCCCCTGCCATTGAAGATTTCAATACATGTCTGGAGCCAAGTGATGAGGTGTCCTTACCCGAACGTTTCCACTACAATAGTTCATAGTAAGATTATCATATTTCATAGTGTTCTCAAGTGTAAGCTCATGTCCAACCTTGTTAAACACAAGAAAAAAAATAATCAGGGCAATGATTTCTACTGTACATTGGATTGAAGTGCAACTTTGTGCCTAAGTCATCAAGCCACTGGTTTTCTACTCTGCACCAAGCTCATTATAAGTGCGGTAGCTGAGCTGTAAAACTCTCGGTTTCTGAACCGGTGGTCCCGGGTTCGAATCCTGGTGAAGACTGGGATTTTTGGGCGCCCCTCAGTCCACCCAGCTCTAATGGGTACCTAGCATTAGTTGGGGAAAAGCAAAGGCGGTTGGTCGTTGTGCTGGCCACATGACACCATCTTTAACCGTAGGCCACAGAAACAGATGACCTTTACATCTACTGCCCTATAGACCACAAGGTCTGAAAGGGGGAACTTTACTACCAAGCTCATTTCGAAAACGAGGCGAAGATCCGAAAGATAATTTGAATACTCTCTAGTCTCTACACAACTGTCTTATTAAGGTCTCATTAGTTACAGCTTGTACTCATCTCTAAGGCGTCGTTATTTCTTTCGTTTACAAGATATTCCAGTGTATAGTATCCTGCGACATGACGAAACAAAGTCCACACATTATCTTTCACTACATTCACATTTGTCTCTAATAGTTTGTTTTTTTCGGCCTTCTCTCTTTGGACATTGTGATCTTCAGTATTAACACAAGTTGATCTCATGAACATCTCTGTAAATGTTGTTTTCATTTAATCACTGCCATGTTTGTTGGAGACTTCATTGATTTTTTTTAACTTAAATTTCAATTTAAAAGAAAAATACTGATAATAAAAGAATATAAAGTTAAAATACTATTTAACCTTGGTTAGACCAATATTAAAACATGTTTTTTTTCTCTTGGGACCCCTCCCCTCAAGTTAAAAAAACAACAACAGACAAACACAACATAAAGCCGTGAGATTCATAACAAACGAATCTTTACATTTGATTGAGTAACACCATTGGTAAAATCACTAATTTTAGAAACCCTTCTGGGTAGAAGACTATAAAGTAATGTAACAATAATACATAAAACACTTAACCAGAACTTACAAAAATACAAAAGCACAACCTAATAAAATTATCAGAAAGACACAAAGATAAAGGCACATTTTTTAAAATTACATAGGACAAATTCGAACAAGTGCTCCTTTATCCCAAATGCCATTAGAGCATGTTTAGAGTTGCCTGAATCAGGTTAAAAGGGTTTCTTACGCCTTCAATTGTCTCAGTGGGATAACACTTCAAGATGTCATAATTCTTTCTTATTTCTACACTGTCTTCTTCACGATACTCTGCCAATGTTTTCTTTCTCCTGTAGGAAGTTTTTGTTTCTATTCCTCTAATGAGAGGCTAATTGGGCGCCGTTTTGTTTGCTAATTCCACTCTTACAGTATAGATGTCAACTGAGTTCGTGTTCCTCAAGACTAGTTGCTCAAGAACGTGAGGCTAACGGAACCGCTAGTCTGAAGGATCATTTACATGACAAGAGTGCATGTGTCCCGCTCAACCATTTTTCTGTTTACCAGACTTGTCCTGATCAACACTATTTCTATCATAGTTGACTAAACTGCAATGCATGGAGTGACACATAAATAAAAGCATTCGCATGAACACCTTCACCGGCTCCATAATGAAGTTGTGTTGGGCTGTTTTCATCACAATCACCTCTTTGAGTTGACACACCTGCCAGGGCTGTTTTCATCACAATCTCCTCTTTGAGTTGACACACCTGCCTGAAGTCGTCTTTTTGTCAGAATGGAATAGGTCTTAAGTCTTTATAAATTAAAATGGAATTGTCACGTTAAAGACAAGAATCTTGCGTATCATTCACAATCATAGTCATATTTGTTTTGTTTCTTTTGGTTATTATTGTTTAGTGGGATCAAAGAGATGTCTCTCCAAGTATTGATCAATTGATTGATACAGATAGACGTTTCAATCTTATTGTTTCAGTCTTATTGTTTAGTGGGATCAAAGAGATGTCTCTCCAAGTATTGATCAATTGATTGATACAGATAGACGTTTCAGTCTTATTGTTTCAGTCTTATTGTTTAGTGGGATCAAAGAGATGTCTCTCCAAGTATTGATCAATTGATTGATACAGATAGACGTTTCAGTCTTATTGTTTAGTGGGATCAAAGAGATGTCTCTCCAAGTATTGATCAATTGATTGATACAGATAGACGTTTCAGTCTTATTGTTTAGTGGGATCAAAGAGATGTCTCTCCAAGTATTGATCAATTGATTGATACAGATAGACGTTTCAGTCTTATTGTTTAGTGGGATCAAAGAGATGTCTCTCCAAGTATTGTTCAATTGATTGATACAGATAGACGTTTCAGTCTTATTGTTTAGTGGGATCAAAGAGATGTCTCTCCAAGTATTGTTCAATTGATTGATACAGATAGACGTTTCAGTCTTATTGTTTAGTGGGATCAAAGAGATGTCTCTCCAAGTATTGTTCAATTGATTGATACAGATAGACGTTTCAGTCTTATTGTTTAGTGGGATCAAAGAGATGTCTCTCCAAGTATTGATCAATTGATTGATACAGATAGACGTTTCAGTCTTATTGTTTAGTGGGATCAAAGAGATGTCTCTCCAAGTATTGTTCAATTGATTGATACAGATAGACGTTTCAGTCTTATTGTTTAGTGGGATCAAAGAGATGTCTCTCCAAGTATTGTTCAATTGATTGTTACAGATAGACGTTTCAGTCTTATTGTTTAGTGGGATTAAAGAGATGTCTCTTCAAGTATTGATCAATTGATTGATACAGATAGACGTTTCAGTCTTATTGTTTCAGTCTTATTGTTTAGTGGGATCAAAGAGATGTCTCTCCAAGTATTGATCAATTGATTGATACAGATAGACGTTTCAGTCTTATTGTTTCAGTCTTATTGTTTAGTGGGATCAAAGAGATGTCTCTCCAAGTATTGTTCAATTGATTGATACAGATAGACGTTTCAGTCTTATTGTTTAGTGGGATCAAAGAGATGTCTCTCCAAGTATTGATTAATTGATTGATACAGATAGACGTTTCAGTCTTATTGTTTAGTGGGATCAAAGAGATGTCTCTCCAAGTATTGTTCAATTGATTGTTACAGATAGACGTTTCAGTCTTATTGTTTAGTGGGATCAAAGAGATGTCTCTCCAAGTATTGTTCAATTGATTGTTACAGATAGACGTTTCAGTCTTATTGTTTAGTGGGATCAAAGAGATGTCTCTCCAAGTATTGTTCAATTGATTGTTACAGATAGACGTTTCAGTCTTATTGTTTAGTGGGATCAAAGAGATGTCTCTCCAAGTATTGTTCAATTGATTGTTACAGATAGACGTTTCAGTCTTATTGTTTAGTGGGATCAAAGAGATGTCTCTCCAAGTATTGATCAATTGATTGATACAGATAGACGTTTCAGTCTTATTGTTTAGTGGGATCAAAGAGATGTCTCTCCAAGTATTGATCAATTGATTGATACAGATAGACGTTTCAGTCTTATTGTTTAGTGGGATCAAAGAGATGTCTCTCCAAGTATTGATCAATTGATTGATACAGATAGACGTTTCAGTCTTATTGTTTAGTGGGATCAAAGAGATGTCTCTCCAAGTATTGATCAATTGATTGATACAGATAGACGTTTCAGTCTTATTGTTTAGTGGGATCAAAGAGATGTCTCTCCAAGTATTGTTCAATTGATTGATACAGATAGACGTTTCAGTCTTATTGTTTAGTGGGATCAAAGAGATGTCTCTCCAAGTATTGTTCAATTGATTGATACAGATAGACGTTTCAGTCTTATTGTTTAGTGGGATCAAAGAGATGTCTCTCCAAGTATTGTTCAATTGATTGATACAGATAGACGTTTCAGTCTTATTGTTTAGTGGGATCAAAGAGATGTCTCTCCAAGTATTGATCAATTGATTGATACAGATAGACGTTTCAGTCTTATTGTTTAGTGGGATCAAAGAGATGTCTCTCCAAGTATTGTTCAATTGATTGATACAGATAGACGTTTCAGTCTTATTGTTTAGTGGGATCAAAGAGATGTCTCTCCAAGTATTGTTCAATTGATTGTTACAGATAGACGTTTCAGTCTTATTGTTTAGTGGGATTAAAGAGATGTCTCTCCAAGTATTGATCAATTGATTGATACAGATAGACGTTTCAGTCTTATTGTTTCAGTCTTATTGTTTAGTGGGATCAAAGAGATGTCTCTCCAAGTATTGATCAATTGATTGTTACAGATAGACGTTTCAGTCTTATTGTTTAGTGGGATCAAAGAGATGTCTCTCCAAGTATTGTTCAATTGATTGTTACAGATAGACGTTTCAGTCTTATTGTTTAGTGGGATCAAAGAGATGTCTCTCCAAGTATTGTTCAATTGATTGTTACAGATAGACGTTTCAGTCTTATTGTTTAGTGGGATCAAAGAGATGTCTCTCCAAGTATTGATCAATTGATTGATACAGATAGACGTTTCAGTCTTATTGTTTAGTGGGATCAAAGAGATGTCTCTCCAAGTATTGTTCAATTGATTGTTACAGATAGACGTTTCAGTCTTATTGTTTAGTGGGATCAAAGAGATGTCTCTCCAAGTATTGTTCAATTGATTGTTACAGATAGACGTTTCAGTCTTATTGTTTAGTGGGATCAAAGAGATGTCTCTCCAAGTATTGTTCAATTGATTGTTACAGATAGACGTTTCAGTCTTATTGTTTAGTGGGATCAAAGAGATGTCTCTCCAAGTATTGTTCAATTGATTGTTACAGATAGACGTTTCAGTCTTATTGTTTAGTGGGATCAAAGAGATGTCTCTCCAAGTATTGATCAATTGATTGATACAGATAGACGTTTCAGTCTTATTGTTTAGTGGGATCAAAGAGATGTCTCTCCAAGTATTGTTCAATTGATTGTTACAGATAGACGTTTCAGTCTTATTGTTTAGTGGGATCAAAGAGATGTCTCTCCAAGTATTGTTCAATTGATTGTTACAGATAGACGTTTCAGTCTTATTGTTTAGTGGGATCAAAGAGATGTCTCTCCAAGTATTGTTCAATTGATTGTTACAGATAGACGTTTCAGTCTTATTGTTTAGTGGGATCAAAGAGATGTCTCTCCAAGTATTGTTCAATTGATTGTTACAGATAGACGTTTCAGTCTTATTGTTTAGTGGGATCAAAGAGATGTCTCTCCAAGTATTGATCAATTGATTGATACAGATAGACGTTTCAGTCTTATTGTTTAGTGGGATCAAAGAGATGTCTCTCCAAGTATTGTTCAATTGATTGTTACAGATAGACGTTTCAGTCTTATTGTTTAGTGGGATCAAAGAGATGTCTCTCCAAGTATTGTTCAATTGATTGTTACAGATAGACGTTTCAGTCTTATTGTTTAGTGGGATCAAAGAGATGTCTCTCCAAGTATTGTTCAATTGATTGTTACAGATAGACGTTTCAGTCTTATTCTATCGCCTACTTTTTTTGTATATCAAAAAGGTTTGACAAAACGTTTCATTTGTTCTTTAGCCAGTTTGAATGAATGCACAAGAGCAGCAAAGAGTTAGCTAGTTGAAGAGGAACCTGTTTGGAAATATGCCTCTGATTGGAACATTGAAAGTTTAGTGGGCACTAAATGGTTTCTCTTAAAGAAACAAGTATGTCAGAAGGAAGGTTATTTATTTCTTTGCATTAGTCCCAACATTATATAAGCGTATCCACTAAACTGCGCGTTATGGAAACAGGTGCACCCTGTTGCTTTTTTTCTTTGTGTTCCACCTCTTTCCCCAGGAAGGTGTCTTAATGACTAGCACGGGAGAGGAAATGGAATTGTTCCTTCAGTCGCTTGTTTACACAACTTAAAGAAGGCAGGAGAGGGGAGAGCTTGGGAGAGACAGAGATGGGGGGGGGGAGGAGACAGATTGCATGGCTAGAGTACGATGAGGAATTTCGTGTGGGAGGAAGACTGCACGTAGTGAGCACTGCAGCTTGTGCGTGGCGTGGACATGTGCTCAGACAACGTTGTCTACACCTCGGTACATGCACTCACTGTTTGGCAGTCACATTTTCACACGGTTTTCAGCAGTAGTGCCTTACCATGATCCTCTTGAACCTCCAACTCCATGTTCAGTAGTGTAAGCAAGGAATGGCGTCATTGGTTTGTTTTTGAACATTCATGAGTTCGTCTCTAGATCTAGTTGGGAATGTACTTGTAAACCTTAGTTGAAAACCTCTTTCAGTTCAACTTGTAGTATCTAGGGACAAATAAAACGTAACCCACTATATGTATCTCCGAATGATAGTTTGTCTTTCACAGAGCTGTGATTGTAGCTCAATAGAACTTGTAGCTGTTAAAGTCTTTTAGTTTTAGCCATTCAATGAATACGGTAGCTGTTAAGTCTTTTAGTTTTAGCCATTCAATGAATACGGTAGCTGTTAAGTCTTTTAGTTTTAGCCATTCAATGAATACGGTAGCTGTTAAGTCTTTTAGTTTTAGCCATTCAATGAATACGAGTCTCTTCCTTTTATAGTGTAAAGACTTCTTTAGTTGTATAGAAAGCGTGGTGATGAAGGTATCCCGCCTGAATTGACCACATGAAGTTCTACTAGCTCACTACAATGTTTAAAACAAATCTAGATCTACATCAGGCTACTGCTTAATACTGTTTTTACGAATGAATGAATCAATTCGCTCTGATAAGTTTGCTTTTTCGTTGAGTTTGACTATACTAGATTTAGGTTATATATATAGAAAATTATGTAGATAGGGCTGTTGGTTGCCACAGCTTTTAATGTGCAGTTGTATCCACTCGGTCATACATTGTATACAGTTACCTTCTCTCTTCAGAGGTGTGACTGTTTTGAAGATAATAGAACGACATGGTACATGATTTCAGTTTTTATTTCAAGTTTGACCTTTTAGCTTATTTTTTTGTTCATTTCGTCATCAAAGGAAGTTCATTGGCTTTCCAGAGAGTAGTGTTCTATGCCCTTAGATCAGGCATGTCAAATCGGCGTTCGCGACCACTTTGCGTGCGGCCCGCTTAGCCACCTAAAAGAATGGAGTCTGCAGTGAAAGCAATTTAAGCTACATTTTGTCAAATTTAATTTAGTGAATGTGATTTTATGAAGGAGTGTGTCGTTAAAGCCGAAGTAATTTGCATAGAAAAGGTGAAAGCATTCACAGAAATAGCGTTAACTAGGAAAACTGTGGCAGATAGAATAAATGACATGTCAGTCAGATTGCGTGAACAATTAAAGATTTTGAATTATTTTCATTGGCTCTCCATGAGTCAACTGATGTAACGGGTGTAGCACAGTTGGCTATATTCATAAGGGCCTGTGACAGGAATTTTGAGATACATGAGGAGCTACTTGAGTTCTGTTCTAAGCATAACACCACAACAAGCGAGGATGTTTTGAGAAATAACAGGGATTGATATGGCAGTACAATTTACTAGCTAGCTAGTCTAACAACGGATGGCACACCAATCATGAAATGAAATGGTTTTGATGCAAAGTTACTTGCAAAAAATAAGAGAGACTGATGCCAAGTTTAAATTTCCTAATTTTCAGTGCATCATTCACCAAGAAACATTCTGCGCAAAGAAATTAAAGTTCCAACATGTCATAAGACTGGTTTCAGTCATTCTCAATTGTATTCGTGCCCGTGGTTTAAATCAAAGCCAATTTTCAATGTTTCTGGATGACATTGGACACGAATTTTATTGAGTCCCTACTACACAGAAGGCCGCTGACTCTCATGTCATAAAGTATTGCAGAGATTTTTTGCACTGCGTGAGAAAATTGTATTGTTTCTGAACATGAAAGGTGAACCTGTTGAACATTTTCAAACTGACTAATGGGTTCGGGATTTGGCATTTGCAGTTGATCTCACTGGTCACCTGCAAGACTTAAATTTGAAACTTCAAGGTAAAGACAAAATTGTAATCATGTGAAGTGCTTACAAGCGAAATTACGACTGTGGATAAACCAAATATGAAGAGGAAATCTTGTTCACTTCTCAACGTGTTAATAAATAAAAAGCTTAAATACAGCTGCGACATTTGGTCAATATGTCCTACACCTGGGATCGTTAGTAGAGGCTTTCAATGACCGTTTTCATGACCTCGTTTCATACGGGCAAGAATTTTTGTTGTTTGTATCTCCATTCTCATTTAATTCTGAAATTGCTGCTGGTAATGTGCAACTAGAGCTGATAGAATAGCACTCAGATTCTTTGTTGAAAGCGAAGTATATAGAATTGGCTGTGCCAACATTTTATAGTTATTTACCCTAAACGGTACGTTGAATTGCGGAAATATTCAACCAGAACACTTGCTATTTGCAAGCACTTTTCTTGTCCATAATAAAGGCTACAAAAGCACCTCACCGTTCGAGATTATGTCAGCAAAATTTGTCATCAGTGATGAAAGTGTCAGTGGAAAACAAACTTCAACATGACTATAAAAAAGTTGAATCCCATAAAAGATGTCAAGCATCAGAACATAGAAAATTATGCGTAATCATATTTTTAATTACCAAATAGTACTACACATTTAGCTAACTAAGGGACAGGTATGCCATTAATTATTGTATTCTATTGTTTTGTTTCTAATTTACATAAAAATAGTAAGCTGTTTTACAACTGATTTTTGGCTGCGGCCCCTCAGGTCATAGTAAGTTTTTTATGCGGCCCATACACCATAATGAGTTTGACATGTCTGATTTAGATGGATTAAATTGAGGGACCTTCGCATGGGGACCCAAAATGTCCAACTTCTCAACCAAAACAAGTCTATAGACCTGTCAGTAGGACTGTGTGGGTGCAGTAAAAAGAGCTGCAAGTCAACATTTTATTTATACATTTTCTTTCGTATCACTCCTCCCACTTTTCTCTCTCTCTCTCTCTCTCTCTCTCTCTCTCCTCCTATCTACCTCCCACCTCCACTTTTCTTTTCTCTCTCTCTCCTCCGATCTAGAGCGAGTCGAGTTTATTAAGTAGATTGTGACCTGTTCGTGTTGACTTGCTGAAGCTATTAATGTGAGTGTGTGTGTGGGGGGGGGGAAGAGGACTTGAGCTGTATGTATGTGTCCTTAGGTTTAGATCAATAACCGGAGATATTTGTGTCACATTCCTGGCCTCTCAGATTAGATATCTCTTATCTGCTGTGCAACACCATCAGCACCCCATGACCTCACGGCACGGTTCTACGTAATGTCAGTGCATGCGCCGTGGTTACTCTACTAGAGTTTTACAAGTTATGGTCGAAGCCTCATTTGAGTACTGCATAACACGTCACCGGAGAGACACCCGGGTAATTTGTATGGGCTATTAAAATCTAGATCTCCAATCTTGTGTGAGTAGCACTGTATGTTTGCGCTCTGTTGTGAATCTTAGTCAACAGTTGACGCGCTAAGTATCATCAAAGCATTCTCTGTAACCATCCAAGATGTCTCTCTTTCTCGAAGAGGGTCACACCGTTCTTGTTAGCAGACGTCTTGACCAGACAAACACACAGACAAGGGACAGGACAGACCGTGGCATACAAGTCACAGAGAGCGAGAAATAGCTTTCAGGCAATGTAGTCGCAGGAGTTGATTTGTCTTCCATCGCATTGCTTGGAACTGACACAGTTAAAGCTTATATGGGCATGAACCCATTGAGGTCTTTGTGTAGGAGAAGAGTGACAACGTCACGAGGTCACCACTTTGCTTTGCGAGTGGAAAAAACAATTTGCATGTACATTATGATATTTACATATTAGGACTTAGTGGAATACGGTATTCTTTAAGCTGAAGCTTTAAATTTCTTCAGAGACAGGGTCTAACAAAATTATTGTGAGCTTTATAAACCTGTCAAAAAGGGAAATGTATGTTCGGCGCTAGTTTGTCGAAATAATGGAAATGTATGTTCGGCGCTAGTTTGTCGAAATAAGGGAAATGCCAGAACTAATGGCTAACGACATGGCTGTTCTGGAAACTTATATTTTTTTAGAATACAATTTTGGAAAATCATTGAAAAGTTTGTAAACATTGCCGAAGAATCAATAACTTTTTTTTTTCTGTTAATGGAAACACAAACTCAATAAACATGGTCTCAATATCGCTGCCCAATCTTTGACTAGCGTTACAGAAAGCATGCATTTCGTCACCTCATAGTTTTTGTTGTCTTTACTTTGTGAGCAGCCTAAACAATGAGCAGGGAAGAAGCGTCTTTAGGCTGCTACATTTGACTGCTTCAAATAGGGATACGTTCTTTAATAGTTCTGGGATAAAGGAACTTAAGAGAGATAGAAGTGACACTACAAGAAGGACTTTAATAAGATGATAGTTTAGAAGGATTAAACAAATAAATTTAAATAGTGTACGGAGAACTATAACTTCCTCCCTTCTCTCTCTCTCTCTCTCTCTACCTATCTACACACAGGCTAAATATGTATTTCCTACATGTCCCGTGTTACCTCGTTGTATTTTGCAAGTCTACAGTCGGACATGCGTCTACCATTAACGTAGGTTAAGCATTAGACCTATGGTATGCATGCACGGAAATAAATTAGAGAAAAAAAAACGCGACCTGTGTAACCTAGACTTAGATACCCCCTCCCCTAAATCTCCTCAAACAGAATTTAGGAAATTTAGGCACCGGATATTTAGGCACCGCATATTTACGGATATTTAGGCACCGGATATTTAGGCACCCGGAAATTTAGGCACCCGGATATTTAGGCACCCGGAAATTTAGGCACCCGGATAATTAGGCACCGGATAATTAGGCACTTTTTGACAAGGCGGATAATTAGGCACCGGATAATTAGGCACTCTTTATTTAGAAACCTTAATTTTGAAAATCATTTTAAAATGTTAACGTATATTTTATCCTTAGGCTATGGGCTATCGGTGACGTTATAATAAATAGCAACTAGAACGATTCTAATAAAAGAAAAGCTCACAAAATGGGGAAAAATGACAATCATGAGAATGTGTGGAAAAAATGACTCCTGAGTCATTATATAATATAGACATCACAGGATTCAGGGGAGGGGAGGTAGAGAGGATTCTCCCTCCATCACCAACTCCTAAGGTTGACTGATGAGGTTTTTTTAATTGATGATTATGTAATTTGTGTAAATATTTAGTTACTAATGTAAATAGTTTAGATTTAAAAGTATTATAAAATATTTTTATTATGTCGGGAAGTGTTGGCGATAAATATAATCGCAATCGCCCTCTGCTTGTGGGAAAGGGAGGGGTCGTACTTTTAAAATGGGATTGGCGGGGGGGGGGGCACACACTCCCACTTAAGGGAGAGGATTTCTCGCAGATAGATGTAAACTTGGTCGTAGAAGTTACTTAGTGAATCTTAAGGCTACACACTGGGGTCAAGGGTATGGAACAGCATAGGTGCTAAATTGGAAGTCTGGAGAAACTTGTCTCCTTAAAAAGAGTATGGGAATGAGGAGGAGGCTTTGCTTGCGTTACTTATAATGATTAGATGTGTTAATAAACTAAAGTAGTATTCATTTTTTTATAACAGCATTAATCTCTATTATCAACCTTTTTAGGAAGATCTATTGTGTAAGTGTATAGGTGTGTTACTTCCTTCAAATTGTTTTTTGTGGTAATTAATTTTTACCTATACCTATCTCAAAACAAAATGGGTCCACCTGTTGATCCTATGAGACTCCTGGGTTCGAAATGTATCAAGTCTTTTCCGCGACCTGCGAAATATCATGCCGATGCAATAAACGTTTTTATCCAGCTACATCAAAGTCGATTTGTGGTCCAGTGTTAGTGGCCTCTTTCAGCAGGTCAATGTATAAAAGCTACTAAGTCTCAATGTTCGAAAGCTTTTGATACAGACTACTAGAGTGTTTTTCCTGTTCATTAAGTTGTTAGAGTTTTTTCTGCAACCAAGTGGGCGCTCACAGATTGCATAATCATCAATAAAAAAAAACTTCACCAGTCAACTTTTGAGGGGTTGGTGATGGACTGAAGCAATGAGCGAAGAATCATCTCTACCTCCCCTCCCCTGAATCCTGTGATGTCTATAGTATATAATGACTCAGGAGTCATTTGTTTCCACACATTCTCATGATTGTCTTTTTCTTCCCATTTGTTCAGATTTTCTTTAGTTAGAATTGTTATAGTTTTCTATTTCTTATAACGTCACCGATAGCCCATAGCCTAAGGATAAAATATACGTTAACATTTTAAAATGATTTTCAAAATTAAGGTCGCTTATTAAAGAGTGCCTAATTATCCGGTGCCTAATTATCCGCCTTGTCAAAAAGTGCCTAATTATCCGGTGCCTAAATTTCCGGGTGCCTAATTATCCGGGTGCCTAAATATCCGGTGCCTAAATTTCCAGATACCCCTCAAACATTGCCTCTTTCCCCCAAGCTTCTCTCCTCTGGTTACCTAATTCAAGCAAATAAGCACATTCAATAAATTTTTGTTGTCATTTTCACCCCTCTCTTTCAAATGTGCTAGCGATGTAAAGAAAGTGGCGGGGTTTGAACGGGGGGAAACGGAATGAACAACAAAAAAAAGCTAGAAGGGGGGAAGTTCTGATGGTGGTCGTGAGTCATTCTTACCTGCGATCTGCTTCTAACCAGATCTTTGCCCCCATCTGACTGGCATCAAACTGCAATGATGTGTTGCGCCATACGTTCCGCTTCAAGGTCCTCGTACAGCAACTAGATCTAGACTTAGTCTAGTCTATCTGCGATAATATGGTCTTTCAGATCTCACGATTTTATAAAGATCTACATTGGTTGTGGTCTTCAAGATATAGAATTACGCGATCTTCTTTAAACAGGCTTTGTACAAATTTAATCAAGCTTAGTCTGATTGCTTCTTGGATTGGGAGAGACGACTCAACAACTGATGTTCTAGTCAATTCTAGTGAAAGTAAATCAAAGTAAAGCTTTTGATGAAACCTCGTATGGTCTCGCTCGAACATACATTCATTTTTTGTAGGCATTGTTTTGGAACCAAACTAGGTCGTCACCAGACCATCAGCTGTTGACCCAGTATAGGAACAGAGATATGGTTTGCTCTCATTTCTTCTGGAAATAGTCCCTTTGCCCCTTAGCATTTGATCGAAAGATAGAGGATTTGAACCAGAATGTCATGCTGGTGTGCTGATTTTCTCGTTGTTATGTGTCTAGGTCAAGTGACAGACACTCCGTGATGTGGGTACGTCTGAATGGGCTTCCTGTTCCAATAGAGAAAAAAAAAAGAATCATTTTAAAACTTCATACGTAAAATAAAAAGACTAATTCGTTCAATATAATGGCATACTTAATCATTTCTCCCCCCCCCCCCTCTTCCGGTAGTATTAAGTCCATATAGAATACATGTACACTGAATCTTACACATAAGCTGTAGCCTACATCGTGTGTGTGTGTTTGTAGGGAGGAAATTTTATCTTGGAAAATACGTTTGACACATAGATAGCCGCTGGTTTGTTGGTGATGGTGTTAGGGAGGTAGATATGTATTACTGTCATCAACATGTTGTTGATTTTTTAGTGACAGTGTCTTTTTTATGCTAAGATCATTGACTTTTTTTTTCTAAATATGTACTTAGTTTTAACCAGTTAGCTTGTTTGACATTCTATTGGGACATTTTTGTGACCAATAGTGCATTATTAGCTTTGTTTCTGGAATAAGAAGGGACTACTCCTACTAGTTGAATATATACTCGCTGTCGACAATGACTGAAATGAAGATGATATCCACAATAATGATCTTAGAGACTGGTAAAACAAGATTGTAAAGGGTGAATTTGTATGGCTACTAACTCTCTCTCCGATTCCCCCACAGCAGTTTGTACGAACTGCTCACCCGTTTGTGTTTCTGGCTTGATCTCACCCACTGCCCCATCCGATCATAGCAGGGACGAAAGTGCTCAGTGTGCAAGTGGGTGTGGCTGCGCAATACATCGCGCTAATCGATTGTACCTTGCCAGATGGTGTGACATGGTGTTGATCATTCAGACTGGAAGATAACATGGGTTTGGGTTTAGCACTAGTGCACTGGGCTGAACTCATTTCCTTGGACATTTCTCCTGTGTACATGGTCAAGATTTGATACCATGATTAACTTGTGTTAAGTTTGTACTGAAGTAACTGGAATGATGCGACATACACTTGTAGACGTCAGGATGTAAACATTATTCAACATGTTTAAAATCTGGGATGTAACTCATTATTTATGTTCTTTCTAGAAATAATTGCTGTCATGTGATAAATATTTAGCGTAAGACATTGTATCAAACACACTTAGTTCTTTATACAATTGCTAGATGTCTACATGAAAACAAATGTATATTTACAAACATTTTCTGTCTTGCGAGAATGTTTTTGGTATTATAAACAGAAGAAAAAAATGGCTGACTGGTTTAGATTACAATAAGATTAAAGGATGAAGTCTGATTGACTGGATTGAACTGTTCCTGTTTTAAATGAGATGCAAGTATCCGTTAACTAAAATATTTTAGCTGTGTTCACAGTAAATGTGGACAACTAGTATTGAAAGTGTTTATCTCTCTTTATAGGACATTGCAGAGAGAGCCTTGAAATTGAGTGGCAACAAAAGTGTGGAAGCAGCACTGCAGCTCTTGATTCACATTATGGAAGACAAGCTGAATGGAGGAAGAAAAATCACAGGTAAATAGTTCATTTTGTACTTGTCTGGAGAGATGATTGACTCCAGTATTTATGTCTGTTATCTTCAAATTTTATAGCAATGATAATTCAATTATGTATCTTGAAATTGTACATATTCACAACCAGTGAGATAAATGTGAGCATAATTTTTGTTGAATGTAAAGAAGTTACATTCTTTGTTGAAGTGTAGCAGAACATGTTAATGGACCTCATTCACCAATCGTAAACAAACAACATGTAGCCACATGGTGATCTAGCTCTTCTATATGATTTACGATTTAATGTTAAATTCATGATGGTTGTTACGTGACAGTTTTTTTCGTTGTTTTATCAATAAGATCACGTGACAAAATGTTGTTTGTTTACGATTGGTGAATGAGGTCCATTATTAGTTGTCTTGCTTACAAAATGTTTTGTTTCTTTATTCAGGTCTTTCAAGAGCTACCTTTAGTCCGAGCAGTCCAGCGGCGTCAGAAACCAATAGTGTAAGGTCAGATAGTCCAAGCCTCAATTCCACCCAACATCGACCCATCTTAGTAAATGGAATTCAGACTCCTCCTCCTTTACCACCTCGTGCCCCCATTTCAACTCTGAGTGCAAACCACACCCCTCGTGGTCAAACCCCTCCTCCTGTCACAGATGGTGTTGACAGTGCCATGAAAGCTGGTAACAGCTTACAACAGCAGGTGGGTGTCATCTTGAACCAAATGTTCAAATAATTGTATTGTTCTCATTGTTTTATATTCTTTATAAACTGGCATGATTATATTAATATTTTAATATGCAGATCAAACTTTTGCCCAATTTCCTAGGATAGTCTCACTTTCAGGGAGGGGTGTGCCAGGTGATGATAGGAAAGTTTGCTGCACATAGGTCAAACAGTATTTACTACTATGTATTAATTTTTGACCGTATTTATTTGTAAATACTCAGTGCCTAACATCCATATTCAAACAGTTATATCAAAGTTCTGGTAGTTTGCATGTTTTTGTAATTAATTGAAACTCTAAAACTCATTTCAAAAGGCCCACAGTTCTAGCATCAATTTGATTTGTTTGGGACTATCTCTTTAAAAGCATTAAGCAAGTTGTTTTTCTTTTAAATAATAAATGCTTTCAATGGAATTTAGATCTTGTTAGTTAAGAAGTATGTTATTTTTATGCTCTAAAGTGTTATGATTCTGTCAAATGTATGACATTAGCAAAAGAAGAACTGAATAACACACCAGTATTGTTTTTCTCAAACCAACCAAAGTGCTTCTGAAATCTGAATAAAAAAGGAAAGAAAATTTGACATTAAAATTGACATGATAATCGACCTTTGAAGAAGTAGAAGTTTGTAATGTTACGGGCTCGTTGTTTCCTGTTCATTTCATGCACCAGTTCTTACCATTTACTAATGTTATAGAAATGTGTCATGAGATTCAATTCAATTATTTGTCCAAAACAAATAGTATCTTTAATAAGTCATAAAATAATTGTTTTCAAATGTAGTTAAATTTTAAGGAAGCAATGGGCACTTCAAATAGCCAGTAGATTCAGTTAGGTATAGTTATTGCTACTATAGTACTCTAGTTGAAAAATGTTTTATACTCTACACATTTGTAAAACTGTACAACAACAGTAAATAGGGCACTCTTTTTTTTTCAGAGTTCTGGCTTGTTACAGATGAATCATGGTCAAACTTTAAATCAGGCTGCTTTGTTGGCACAAAGTCAGTTGCTTGGTCAGAATACTGTTGTACCACAGGGTCATGTTCAACAGATTGTCAAGCGAATATCTACAGGCCAAGGCTACTTCATACAGCAGCAGCAAGTTGGGGGTCTAGTTGGTCAACGAGGAGTCAGCCCCAATCCATCTCTAGGTGCCCAGCAACAAATGTTACTGGGAGGCAACACCAGTGGGAGCACGCCATCTCCCAGCCCTATTCTCTCCCAGCAGCTCCAGGGCATGATCATTGGGACACCAGGAAGTTCTAGCTCTAATAGCTCATCTTCGGCTTCTTCCAACAATGGAGCTCCCACCATGCCGCGGGGGTACACGCAAGTTCCCCCACCACCTTACAGTGAAGCTCAAGCTCAGATTCAGTCACTCCAGGCTGCTCGTCTAGGAGTGGCCACAATCACAGGAATAAATGGCGGAGCTGTGGGGCATGTAGAAGGCCTCCAACAGCAAGACCTCCACCGCCTTGAAAACAGCATCATGAATGATTCTCAACAGATGATGCAGAAGAAGCTGGTTGCGTCTGCAGCTGTGACTGCCACTAGGACACCCATGGGTTCCAGTCACTTACCCGTTATCATGCCTTTAGTGCGGAGCAAAGAAGTTCAGAAACCGGTACCCCAGACAGCCACAGCTCCAGTGGTTCCAGCTTCACAAAATATCATAAATGGAGGCTACATTTCGCAGGTCCAGACTCACAGTATCTCAACCCACTCAGTCCAACAACACCTCAAGCAAAACCAGCACACGGCGCCAACAGCGGTGCCTCAGTCAGCCACGGCAGTTCCAACTTCCATTCGAGATGTTAGGTTGCAGATCACGTACTCTCACCCCAAACATCAGATGCCACAAGTGCTCAGAAATGGAGGCAACAACTACACAGCTGAGCAGCTCATCAATGCAACTGCACAGCCCACTATTCAAACTCGTCACCACAACAGCCCCTTCTCTCCAAACCACCTTCAAGGCATTCGGCCGCAGACCAACAGCATGTACCCACAGTTTACAAATGATGTATCCATGTCCACGACCCGCTCAGACTCACCAGTGTCTCGTGTCACCAGTCAGTCTCCCATGTCTATTTTATCTTCAGCGTCATCACCCTCCACTAACTCTGATATACCAGAGAAACCACCACCTCCTTATCCTGGAAGGGGAGTAGTTGGATTGGTGATGGGACAGTCACCGCAGATTAACCCACCTCTGCTTCCACCTCGTATTCCTCTTAAAGAGAAGCCTCCGCCTCCTCCTCCCCCCATAATTACTGAACAAGACTCTTTGTCTCAGCAAACATTATCTTCCCAACTCCCCAAATATCCCCCTTCACAGTTGTCTACTAATTTCCCACTCACTCCTAGCTCTGCGTCTTCATCTCCTTCCCCGTCATCACCTGGCACACCCCTCCCTGGTAGCATGCCACTGTCTGTCATGCCTATTCATTCAAACATCAATATAAATATACAATCACAGCAAGATGTAAACATTACTAGTGCTCAAAATGGAAATTCCTTGAATTTACCTGGACCGCAGGTGGCCAGTAGTACCCCAGTTTCAGAGACTGACGAGACAGACACAGACACAAGCCAGGGAAACATAAGTAACAAGTGTTCATCTAATAATAGTGCACAAAATGAAAAGCATCGGTGCATGTCTCCACTTCCAGAGCGTAAGTTTGAGGCCAAGGAGAGAGACAGACTGCGGTGTGACACAAAGGTCAAGATGTATTCTCCCCAGGCCTTTAAGTTTTACATGGAGCAGCATGTGGAAAATGTGCTCAAATCACACACACAGCGAATCAATAGACGTCTGCAGTTAGAGAAAGAGATGGCCAAGGTAAACCTTTCAGAGGAAGCGGCCAAACAGATGAGGAAAATGCTCCACCAGAAGGAGTCCAATTATATCAGACTAAAGCGTGCCAAAATGGATTCTTCCATGTTTGAAAAAATTCAGACTCTGGGTGTGGGGGCATTTGGAGAAGTGGCGTTGGTTAGAAAGAAAGATGTGGGCTCACTATATGCCATGAAAACCTTGAAGAAGTCTAATGTTATCAAACGTAATCAGGTGGCTCATGTTAAGGCAGAGAGGGACATATTAGCCGAGGCTGACAATGAATGGGTAGTTAAGTTGTATTACTCATTCCAGGATGGGGACAACCTGTACTTTGTGATGGACTATGTACCAGGTGGTGACCTCATGGGGCTGCTCATTCGCAAAGAGATATTGGATGAGAATCTAGCTCAGTTCTACATAGCCGAGCTAGTCTTAGCCATTGAGAGTGTGCACCGCATGGGGTTTATCCACCGTGATATTAAACCTGACAATATTCTTATAGACAAGGATGGTCACATAAAACTCACGGATTTTGGCTTGTGTACAGGTTTCAGATGGACACACAACTCAAAATATTATCAGAAAGGTAATTTATCTTTAATTCTATTAGTTACTAAATATTCATTATATTTTATTTTAACTGAAAAGCAGAATAATAATAAGACTATTTATTAAGTCAGATAGTTTGGGGGGTATAAGTAATACACAAGCTCACGGGCCAGTCTATTTTACTGATCAGATAACTTTATGGGGAGAATTAACTTGTGTGTCTTTCGCAGGCCCATTGTGAAAAGGTTTTTTTTGAAAATCAGTACACATTTAAAGCACCTGAGAACAAACCTATTCCGTCATATCATCCCCACTACTAAACAGTCTTTCAGTGAGTCTTGTGATAAAAGAAGTCACAACAAATGAGCCTTTCCACATCAAAGGGACATGCTTTAAAACGTTTTTACAGCCTTTTAGTCACAGATATGTTTGGTTATTGGTTATCATATGAGAGTTTCTAAAGACAAGTCAGTGGATTGACCACCACTTAATTTTTGTCCCACATCAATATTATATAGGCATCTCTGTTTAGTTTGTCTTATTTCAGTGTACAGAGTGACTGAGAAAACAGGAATTGATGTACTGGACATTTTCATTTTCCTTTGATTATTATTAGGATTTTTACTGCCAGAAAATATTGTTTAATAAATTGTGCTAAACAACTCCCCCCCCCCCCCAACCCATATTTTTAATTCATTACATTTTCTTAATGTAAAAAATAAATGTCTACTATAGATATTAATGTTTACACTGTATATTTGCTTTTTTTCTACATCTTTGTCCTCTTTATACTTTGTGTAGAGAATTAGGTCAATGCACACATTTTTGAAACTAATAATATCTTTACCATCATTTTTATCTTGTATGGTCTACTAAGCCTATTTCATGAGTCAGATGTCTTTAGATACGTTCCATTACCTTGTGGAGATATAATTATAAAATCTTTATTTAATAAAACAACCAAAAGAAATTTTTCACCATGCCATCTTTTTTTTTAATTGATATTTATAGTATAATCCTTAATATTTCATATTCTCTTTTTTAAAATACATGTCATTGAAAAACAATTTATACTCATGTATTCATAAAAAAACATTTATTCATTAACCTATGAAGAAAACTCTGCAACTGCTGAACAGATTCATAAGAAATTTCTTACACAAGTGCTCCCTAAGAAATGGGTTTTCATAATAAAATAAATACAATATAAAATGTAAATTCTCTAGAATTACTTAATAATAACTAGATCTAGACATATAAATCCACTGCAGAGTGTAAAAAGAAAAGAAAAACTACAAATATGTGTGTGTATATATATATATATATATATATACAGTGCTTTTTTTGTAAAAAAAAATAAAAAAATAGGTGCCTGTACTCAGTGATGGATTGCTTAATAATTTTTTCCCCACATTGAAAAAGGTGCCGGTACACCGTACTGGTGTGTAGAATCACACAAAAAAAGCCCTGTGTATATAAATATTTGCATGTGCGGGGATATATATATATATATATATATATATATATATATATATATATATATATATATATATATATATATATATATATATATATATATATATATATATACACACACACAAACACTTTGTAAAATAAATACTTCATTGAATCTATTGAAATTTTAAAAAACAAAAAAGGAATATTTTAAGCTCAGCAAACTTTCAATTTATATGATTTTTCCTAAAACTAACTTCAGCTGACTGTAGATAAATTGACAAAAAAGATTATAAAGATATATATCATATATTTTATCAGCTGTTTTACTGTTAAAATACAGTTATTGTTCAATTGTTTGACCCCATTATGTCTAAGAATAAATTTTAAACTTGTTAACTATTAAGTAATTTAAAGCTGGTTTTAATTTTTGTATTGTTGTGGTCGCCCCAGGTGGCTTAAAATTACCTCAAATGAATGACATTAGAATTTACAAGGTCTGGCAGAGGATGAACTATAGGCACACAAAATTTAAAAAGTCAAGTTAAAATTCACAAGGATTTGAAACTTTCTCTTGAAAAAAATCTGAGTAGAAATGCAGCTAACTGTTTTTTTTTTTTTTAATAGATGGTACACATGCTCGTCAGGACTCCATGGAAGTCAGTTGTCAATTAGATGATCAGTGTCGTTGTGATGTCATCAAACCTTTAGAGAGACGACGGCAACGTGAACAAAAGCGTTGTTTGGCACATTCCTTAGTGGGCACACCAAACTATATTGCCCCAGAGGTTCTTCTACGCTTAGGTACTTTTTACTTAACTTACTTGACTTTGTACCCGAAGGGTGGTTTATGGAACATTTAACTTATACATTTATAGAAGTCCATTTAAAAAAACAATTTTAGAATAATAATATTTTTTGGTTTATCTGAAGGTTACACTAAAGCTTGTGATTGGTGGAGTGTTGGTGTTATTTTATATGAAATGGTGATTGGTCAACCCCCATTTTATGCGAATACGCCGGCAGAAACACAGTATAAGGTAAAACATTTGAAATTCATAGCAATGAAATTTACTCTTGTGAATACCTCATGGTCAATAAGCTTTAGTATTTCAAACTGAAGTTATTTCTGTTGTTTAAATTTCTCATTTTAGGTGATAAATTGGAAAGAGACGTTGTCCTTTCGCCATTGCACCAATTTATCTTCATCTACTAGAGACTTGATTGTGCAACTCCTTCAAGGTCCTGAAACCAGGTTAGGACGCAATGGAGCCACAGAGGTCAAAGATCATCAGTTTTTTGCTGGATTAAATTTTGAGGGTTTACGGCGACAGCCAGCACCCTTCAAGCCAACCATTCGCTATCTAACAGATACTTCCAACTTTGACCCTGTGGACCCAGACAAGTTGAGGACAAATGACTCCGAAGGTTGTAAGAAAGTGGACTCTAAGCTGGAGAACGGCAAACATCCAGAACATGCCTTTTTTGAATTTACCTTTCGGCGATTTTTTGATGATGGTGGCCATCCTTGCTCGTTACCGTCTCAACAGGATCAAGAAACCAACTCACCCGTGTATGTGTAGATCACATTGCTCATGTACTCGTACATTCACTAAGTCTTCATTCAAGTGGTTGAACCTCTGACAACTGGACACCAGACTTGCATCGTAACATATTCAGTTGGAAGGGAAGAGAATAACTGGTGTAGATATGCTCTTTCTTTTGAACTCTCTATTACGATGATAAATCGTATGCCTTTATAATTTTATCAAATCTATGATGGATGGGTTTTTATGCATACATATATATATTTTATATATGTATATCTTGTGACAAGGACCACAGTTGTCAAGTCTGGGATTGGTTGTGAGGGGTTCGCTGCTGCAATGTCTTTCTTCACTTACAGCCTATTTATAGGCTGGGCATCATAGAATATTATAAAACTAACGAAAATAAAACAGGACTGTATATGTGTTTTTGAGTACAAAAGTTGGACAGTTTGTTTTCAGAAGCAAAGTTTTAGTTAAATGTGATTTAATGATCAATTTACTGACTCTCGGCTGATACTTCATGTGCTTAGAAAAGTAAGCTAAACTTGACTTGATATATAGATACCAAACCTCTAGTAATGTAACATATGGACAATTAATTTATTCTGATCATGAGACTCTAAAATGGATAAGGTGTCTTGAACAAACAATCTGTACACTGCAGACTTAAATATATGTGATAATCATTTTTATTCAATATTTGTATTCTTCAGGTGAATTTTTTTCCCCCTTTTTTTTTCTCTATCGTTCTCTTTGTTGATGCAACAGAAAGTTTTTAAAGGAATAATTGCAGAGCTAATGACAGTTTGTGCCTTTGATGTCTAATACTTGGGATCAGCAATATATTTCTTCCTTACTTTATTCAGGGGTTTATTTCATCCTGTGCTCCCCCCTACCCTATCAACCTAACTGAACACAAGCCTCTAGACCTGAAGAGGGAAACATTTTGAGAATTTTCAACGCAGTGGTAACTTCCAAATGTCTGATCACAAGAAATGAATGCATACTTAAAAAGTGTAAAGATAAAAATGGCAGCAAGTATTTAAGTCAGAATTTTTTGTGTTTGTTTATTCAAATTTTGTTTTGGAATGATACTTATGTACTGTTAGAAGAACAAATAATTGAGTCACCATGAGTTTGAATTGCAACTTGTTCTGTTGGATATTTAGGTCACTTAACTATTTGTTTTTTTCTAAACTGTTTGAAAATATCTTTTTGTTTAATGACACTATGCAAAATTTGCCTGGATCTATTGTCATCTGTTTACTGGTTATGTATGCAAGGGTTTTTATTTGATGGGCTTTTATTTATCCAAGTCTGAAAATTCTAAAACTTTAATGTATCACTGTTTGATGACAACAAGCAAACAATATCTGACCCAGCTAAATAGTGGACAAGAATAAAGAGGGAAGGCTTTATTTTTGTGGCACCATTTTAAAGGTCCATTTGTTGGACATGTTTCTTTTTTTTTTTTTTCTTTCCTTTTAGTGTATTTCTAGGTGGGGGGATCATGTGTGCATCCTTCGTAATCATAGACTAAAGATATAAGAACAATCTTTTATTTTTTTAATTATTAATATTCATGATTAAAATGCGTGTGTGTAGATGAAAGAATGTTTGCAAATATTTTTACATAATGGACAGAAACTGTTTTTAAGGCTTAAGAACTGAGTTGTTGTTTTATGGTAAGGCAGGTAATTCAATGCTTGACTACAGGGGAGACAACTGTTTTTTTTTATGACATTGACCTATCATCAACAGGAGGGGGGCTACAAGACAGTGACACATTCCTGGTCTGTACTGCTGTTCATTTTATCTTGTATTAGAGCATTGGACTTGTATATTTTTGTATTTAATATTAACCCAGATGATCAATATGCATTTTGCCCTGTACAGTTGGTCTATATTTCATATCATTATAACAAATTGATAGGCTGTCACAAGAGCTGGCCATTTTGTTTTATTGGATGTCATTTTTAAACTATTGTTTGGCAGCACACACACAACAGAAAGTTATAAAATCTTAATAAGTTTTTGTGTGCTCGGCTAAAAAGGTTGAATGTCATTGAACAAGAAATGTATTGTCTCCCTTTGTGATTGTGTTTAATTATTGGATCTCTGGGAACAGCAAGGAAGAAAATAGAGCAATATTCCTACAGAAATAGAAACTGTTTCATGACTTGATGATTAGACTTTGATCATTTTGTGTGTATGTGTTTGTGCACATCTTCATAAAGATTCTAATGACATTATAATTGTAATAAGAAATAATGTCAGGAGGAGAGCAGTCTGATAACAACAACAAAATTATTTGTTCCTTATAACAAAATAAAAGTAATGAATGATAGATTTAAACAAAAAAAAAAGGACAATTTGTTACCCTGCCCAATCCCCCCCCCCCCTTAACTCCTGAACAAAATTCCTGGTGGCCCCCATGAATAAATCTACTTAGTTTAGAACATTCTAATTTCATCATATAGATCCAGTCTAAGGAACATTAAATCACATTAGTCTAGATTAGCATACTGGATCTAGTTAGAGATTTAGTATTGATATTGTGTATTGATATTACACACATATGTAAAACTTGTCACATATTTATTCTAGCAGTCCTGATTTCTACCAATGGTCGTGCCAGAATGTTCTTTAGTCAACTGCTCTTGATTGAATACCTGCAGGTAATTCCCACTTGGGTTCAAAATAAAAAGACATAAGCCAAACCGCAGACCTATAGAGATATTATATATATATATAGGTCTTTGAGCCAAACTTAGTTATAAGATGATCATATTTTCAAAAATTACAACGGTCTAACCAGAATTGTCCCTGCCTGGCTAGTCATTTTCCCACATTCTTAGAAAATCGTTTAGAGCTGTGTCCAAACCCAAGTTCTAGATTCCACCCATGAAGAATTTGCAAGCTAAAAAGAGAAATTGTAAATAGAATGCACTACAGTATAACGAACACACACACACACTGTAATATGCAACACACATTTTGAATTCCTGGCTGAACTATGCCAATGAATAACGTTTTCCTGTGAGTTCTCTTGATCTTCATTTATCCATTTGTTCTTTAGTTACTCTCGATCTTTCACAAGTCTGGACAATTCTTTTGTTTATATTCAGGATCATGATTCTATCGTAAAACTCCGATGGGTGATGTAATCCAGTAGGAGTGAAAAGTTGTAAGTAGCTTAGTGTTCACTCTCGCGTACCTCCTATACCAGCTTAACCTTAAAGTTGAAATAGTCTTTCAATTCCAGAAACGGTTACTAGTGTGTCATGAGTGCCAGGATCAGCCCAGGTCCTTGCCCTTATATATTTTTGTGTACTGAAAAATGCTATTCATTTCTTTTTATAAGAAGGAAAATGGGATTAGATTTTCTTCTATTGTAAGCTATAAGTATTATAATATTAATTAGTGGATTTTGTATTCAAGCTTTCGCAAAAAAAAAAATTAGGAGCCTCCACAAAATTCTGTCCAGGGTCTCCGCTTACTTTATCCGGCCCTGATCGATCTAAAGCCTAACACCCTTCTTACCTATAATAGGTATATATATATATATACCGGTACCCAGGTATATACAGGGCCGGTCTTAGGCCACTGCAACCTATGCGGCCGCAGTGGGCCCCGCGCGAATTCTAGGTGTAAATTAAAATAAACCATTTTAACTTATTATTAAAGGGTTTCTGAAACTCTCATGATATTATTAAAATCTTCTGAAAACTGATGCAAATCTCCTGAAAAACAGACAACATTGTCATATCTGGGTGTCATTCAATATGGAAAACGCCAATTTAAAAAAACTGCATTGTCAGCTTTCATTTAGTAAAAATGTAATAATATGGCGAATTTTAGACCAAAACAAGAAGTTCACAATCTTAATTGACTTGAATAGTCACTGGCCTACAAATATAGATTTCAATCTATCTCGACCTCTTAAAACAACAACAACCAAAGCGATATTATGCTAGTCGAGAGTCAATCTAAAAGTCAGATCTGAGTGTTTATCTGCTTTTTGTTGGGACAACTACTATCTACTGTAGATGGCTCGTAAAGCTAATTTGACAGGGATTCTGTACTTAGTAAACAATGAATAAAATGCAAAGACGAATTAATTTTTCTAATTCAAAATCTTAATTTTCACTTATCCTTATCCCAACCCAGAATAGGCCCCGCGCAACCCGACCAGCCCTGGGTATATAGATATAGCTATAGCTAGACGGAAGTACGATTCAGGTAGGCTTACACTGTTTTCATTCCGATGTCTCTGACGTAGTTAGGAAGAACAAAATACGGCGTCATCTTTTTGTGGTGTTGCTTTTTGTTTTCTCTTCACGTTTGACACAAAGAAACGAGTTTATGAAGTCATCATTGTACATCAAAATATAATTTTAAAAAACAACGACAGCCATGTCGCTCATTCAGAACCCATACCGGTACCGTATCGATTGAGAAAGTGGGGAAAAAATGAAATCCTTGCCAGCTTTGGGAAGAGAGAGGTACCGGTAATGGAAAGTTGAAAGGGTGGCGGGCAATGTGAGGTGTAGGAGGGGAAAGGGTGGCGGGCAATGTGAGGTGTAGGAGGGAAAAGGGTGGCGGGCAATGTAAGGTGTAGGAGGGGAAAGGGTGGCGGGCAATGTGAGGTGTAGGAGGGGAAAGGGTGGCGGGCAATGTGAGGTGTAGGAGGGAAAAGGGTGGCGGGCAATGTAAGGTGTAGGAGGGGAAAGGGTGGCGGGCAATGTGAGGTGTAGGAGGGAAAAGGGTGGCGGGCAATGTAAGGTGTAGGAGGGAAAAGGGTGGCGGGCAATGTAAGGTGTAGGAGGGGAAAGGGTGGCGGGCAATGTGAGGTGTAGGAGGGAAAAGGGTGGCGGGCAATGTAAGGTGTAGGAGGGGAAAGGGTGGCGGGCAATGTGAGGTGTAGGAGGGGAAAGGGTGGCGGGCAATGTGAGGTGTAGGAGGGGAAAGGGTGGCGGGCAATGTGAGGTGTAGGAGGGGAAAGGGTGGCGGGCAATGTAAGGTGAAGAAGGGGAAACGGAACTTACGGGTGAGGAAAATAAAATGACAGAAGGGAGTGGGTTGGGGAGGGCAGAGAGTAAAAGGAGACATTTAGAAATGCCTCTGATAAAATACAGACGTTACTTCAAAATACGTACTAGACTTGCCAGCTAGCGAGTAAATGCTTTGTTAATTCTTCTAGGGAATAGGATTAGGGGAAGTACTTTAATTCCAAGATAAATAAATGTGATAGAGATTAGAGAGGTTGATATTAAAATTCACCTAGAGTGTAATGTGTTCACTCCCCGGATATAAAAAATAATTATTGCATTTCGTTCAATTTAGTAGAGCTAGGCCTAATCGTAAAGGAGTTGGAAGGAGGGAGGGGGGGGGGGCTACTAACGCAATGGAACTTGTGTAATGTGTGAGAAAACGGCTTTTGGTTCAACTATTCGTGCCATTGTTTCTAGGTGCCACATTCAAGTGTGGAAATGCGTAACAAGATCCCAATGGACACCATGATGACCTGACCACTGTAAAAAAAAAAACACAAGGACTGAACGGGCTTATAACAAAATCCTCAGGACTCTCAAACACTTTCCTTTAGGGAACAGTACCAGGGAAAAAAAGGAGAGGCACACAGTGGAAGCGCTGGGAGGGGAAAAAAAACAACAAATGGGCGACTTTTCAGTGAAAGAGACTAATCTTTGCAAAATACAGAGATAGAAAAGTCCCGGATGTCAGAAAAAAAAGAAGTTCATAGGACTATGAGTGGGTCGTTGGATAAAAGTTTAAATTATAACTGAAATAAATTATAACTGAAATTCATTTCAGCTAATTCATTATAATAGAGCAAAAGAGTTTTATTTCTTTTTAACAAGCACCGAAAACATATGCGTTTTCTCATTTAGATTGCCCTTTAATATTGAAATCTTTAGACCTACCTAAGATATATAAATAGTTTACTTAGTAGTTTATATAGTTTAGGCTACATAAATGACGTTTGGATAGGATTACTACATGCCCCGTGATATCCTCTGTCCAACAGGTATAGGCCTCAATTGATATAGTCCGGTTTTACGTCAGTAGTTTATCAGGCATCAGTGGAATTCAATGCTTTATAGTTTCAAATTCTAGAACAATTAAAAGTTGACAAGCGCTTTCATGAACAGGTGTTTATTTATTGATGGCTTTGCAAACTGTACCGTGGAATATAAATTGCGAAACATTTCGCTTATATTGCTTGCAGTATGTCTTCTAACGTGATCACCCAATAATACAATAAATTCGTTTAGCACTTGTAGTGTACGTGTAGGTAGTCGTCCCGGTACCAATCTTGGTTCGAAGCAGGACTTATTACTTGAATAGTAATTTCACTCATTTTGACATTCGAATTCTAGAGTGCTAGATTTTTTAAAAATTACATACAGACTGTCTGTAGAGACCGGTTAATCGAACCGAAAAGGAATAGTCATTATAAATTCATAGCCTACTGGATGTGGCTGGTAAATTGTATGCCCCTCACCGAATGCTGCCCGTACAATGCGCACATTGCTAGGTACGCCTCTGTGTCTGGAAGCCCTACGGATTGATAACATTATTTAATTTTAAAACATCTAGAATTCTAGATTTAGTCGACCTTGTGTAATTCCCCCCGTCCCACACACGCACACACCAATGGATCAGCCCATTATGTAATTCCAAAGCAGCATAGGCCTGCAACATAGATTCTCATTAAGATTAAGTTCCCACCCGACACGCCCTCTCGTGACAATTTTAATCAAAGCTGTCAAAGGTCTAAAACTACGAGGAGGCTATAGATTCAACCTATCGAATTCAACCCCCAAGCACGAATTTGATATAATGACGAAACGATTAAATGGAGTGCATTTTTTAAAATATTAGCAAGGTGAAAAACCTTTTCAATGACTTCGACCGGATAGTTGCATTTATTGATTTATTCTCTTTTTAAGAATTTCAGAGTTGGCATTATGTCGAAATGCCGATTACTGCGCAATGTCGGTGTAAACCCGATGCCTATTTTTAGTACAGTGGGCGGTGACTTGAATGCTAGTAGTTAGCGGTATTCACGATGTTCATATTTACTTTGATACCAGGATGTGCAATCACCAGAATTTTAGCCTAGATCTAGATCAAGTTGTAAACTTTGTTTTTAAAGAAGCAGTCACCGTATGGTGATTGGGATTTGATACATAAGATCTAGTAGACCTACCTGCGATGTCATTTTGGGGTAAATGTGGGCGGTTATTTAAATAATTGATGCAAGTTGAAGTTATAATTATGTCACCGAGAGACCATGATCATGTTCAAGGATAAAAATTTAGAGCAGAGATTCCTCTTGCTTTGCCTCGCTCAAAAGAGCTCTCGCGTAGTCAAAAACGTGAAGACCGTTATTAAACCAGAAAAACATTTTTTAAAAATACTGGAAAAAAAAAAGTGTACATTTCGTGGTGCGTAATTGTATCTATTAGTTTGGATCAGCCATGTAGGCCTAATTAAATTTTTAATAGATCTAAAACAACAACAATAAATCTTTGCAATAAATACTATTTTTACCAATTGTTTTTGGTTAGCGCTATTTCGTGCCTTTACCTTTTTCAGTACTCCATGATCCGATCACTTACCTGGACCAGTTGGGAAAATGGGGCCGGGGGGGGGGGGGAAGAAAGAAGGGATATTGCCGTAATTAGTTTTTTAAAGCATTTACAAAAAAAAAAAAAGGGGGGGGGGCTGAATTCGAACTCGTGGTTCACGCTTCCTCGGGCCGACATTCTTACCACTCCGCTAGTGATGCAATAGAGAAAATTGTGTATTTATATATTGTTTGTTTCAATTTAGAGCGGCGACCTACAAGGAGACCAATTGCTTATACCACCACTTCATTCAAGTACAATTCCTTTCCCTTGTTCGAGATACCAAACAAAATAATTAATACCAATAGTAAATTAAATAGTTAGTTAATCGTTTGATTTATTTTTTTTATTGATTATTGTGTTGTCGGGTAAAAGAAATAATAGTGCACAATTTCAACTTGATCCGAGATTGGGTGTTGGAGAAATAACGTGTACAAATGTTTTACCAGACAGAGTGAATTGATATAAGCTTTGTAAAAAGCGAACCCTCGAACAGGACCATAGCTAGGGTGAGGAAGGGAGGGAGAGAATTAGAAAATCCCCCCGGGTCCCCACTTGAGAGGGGGGCCCCAAAATGAGTGTTTTTTACATTAAATAATAAATATTACGCAAAATGCAGGGCCCCAAAAGAGGTCAAGCCCCCCGGGCCCCCAAATTATGGAAAATTCTTATCTACGCCACTGCCCTCGAAAGATTTATGGAAAAGGAAGACTTTCTCTTGATGACCACAATTAGAAGTAACTCTTCTTCGACCCCATTCTCTCAGAATGGCTTTATACGAAACTAAAAGCAATTGAATTGTATCATATCAGTAGCCGATTCATATTTTTGAGGTTCCTTCAGGAGTGTAGATTTCTACGTCCCAAAGTTTCTCCATGAAGGCAGGGGATTGTGGCAGCGTTTGAACCCTTGACCATCGTGTCTGTATCGCTTACCACACGACCAAATAGCTCTATTTTGAGCTTATGAGTATTGCTAACTAGTCTAATATGCCAAGCACCCAGGGGTAAACTTTGATGTTTCTATTGTATACCATTATCCTTGTCAACTTTGATATTTCTAGTGTATACCATTATCTTTGTCAACTTTGATGTTTCTAGTGTATACCATTATCCTTGTCAACTTTGATGTTTCTAGTGTATGAAATTATCTTCGTCAACTTTGATGTTTCTAGTGTATACCATCATCTTTGTCAACTTTGATGTTTCTAGTGTATACCATCATCTTTGTCAACTTTGATGTTTCTAGTGTATACCATTATCTTTGTCAACTTTGATGTTTCTAGTGTATACCATCATATTTATCAACTTTGATGTTTCTAGTGTATACCATCATCTTTGTCAACTTTGCTGTTTCTAGTGTATACCATCATCTTTGTCAACTTTGATGTTTCTAGTGTATACCATTATCTTTGTCAACTTTAGTGCTTCTAGTGTATACCAATTATCCTTGTCAACTTTGATGTTTCTAGTGTATACCATTATCCTTGTCAACTTTGATGTTTCTAGTGTATACCATTATCCTTGTCAACTTTGATGTTTCTAGTGTATACCATTATCCTTGTCAACTTTGATGTTTCTAGTGTATACCATAAGCCTTGTCAACTTTGATGTTTCTAGTGTATAGCATTATCTTTGTCAACTTTAATGCTTCTAGTATATACCATTATCCTTGTCAACTTTGATGTTTCTAGTGTATACCATTATCTTGGTCAACTTTGATGCGTCTAGTGTATACCATTATCTTGGTCAACTTTGATGTTTCTAGTGTATACCATTATCTTGGTCAACCTTGATGTTTCTAGTGTATACCATTATCTTGGTCAACCTTGATGTTTCTAGTGTATACCATTATCTTGGTCAACCTTGATGTTTCTAGTGTATACCATTATCTTGGTCAACCTTGATGTTTCTAGTGTATACCATTATCTTGATCAACCTTGATGTTTCTAGTGTATACCATTATCTTGGTCAACTTTAATGCTTCTAGTGTATACCATTATCTTGGTCAACTTTAATGCTTCTAGTGTATACCATTATCCTTGTCAACTTTGATGTTTCTAGTGTATACCATTATCTTGGTCAACTTTGATGTTTGTAGTGTATGCCATTATCCTTGTCAGCCTTGATGGTCTTATTCTTATAAGTGCTCTTTCGTTTCTTGTGCATTTAGAACCATTGAAGGGACTACCTGAATCAGCCAGGAGAACCAAATGACTTCGTTACGTTTAGGCTGATTCTCTAACTAACATTCACGACTAGATTGACACATAGATACGCTTAGGACGTAATTATCTTCTTCTTTGAAGAAACGTCTGTAATTTATAAGAACTGTATGGACTACCAACACTTTCTTACACATTTATGTTCTTATTATGTACCATCAATTTTGCAGCCGGAATGCCAATGGAACAACAGCCCCATAGGAGAGAACGTCATAGTGACTTTAGGAAACTTGAGGAAGATTTTGACTAATTAGAACAAGGGTAAATGGCCAATGAAAACATGTATTTTCTCGTTGTTGTTACCTGACCTTAACCTTTGTGACACCTATGCTTCTGATGATAATTGCCAATTCTGATGATAATTGGTCGAGAGGATAAGTACGCTTGAAATTGGATCTGCTTGGCTACCTATGAAGGGGACTCGAGCAGAATTGTGCTTATTGAGCGCCTAAAGGCAGTACGGAAAAATCTTCTCCCAGACACCCCCTACCCCAACTGGTCCACACAGACATGAGATTGGACCATAGTGCTCTGAGCATGCTATAAGCAAGAAAGTAGCGATATATAAAAGCTATCATTTATTGATTTAGATGAACTCCAATTGAGGTCAGGCAAGTAAGGCGTAGTTAGCTCCAATCAAGATCTCATCTAGCTAATAGGAACAGAGGTCTTACGAATAGAGGAGCCAAATTTAATGGATGTTTGCGACACCCCTCTTTTTTTTCTACAGTAATAACTATTATTATTAATTAGATCATTATATAAACATTTAATATACAACATGCGAAATACTGCATTCCTCACTAATCTTCGGAGTCGAAGACAAACCTTATTATTAAACAACATTCATAGGAACGCCTCAAATCGACTAGGCACCAAATGGTTAATTAAAGCTACCTTACTAAATAGAATAGCCATTTAAGTCCTGCCAGACGCGGTGCCAATTTTGGCAATCGTTCAAATCGGCTTAAGGCCTACCCTGACCATGAAGATAGCCTACATCTCCTATTTTTTTTTAGAGTAATTAGACACACAAGAGATGATAGATTCTAATTGGCAGAAGTGGTGCCTACAGATGTCTAAATTTCCTTTCTAATGAAGTCTGTAGGTTGTTTACTCATGTGTGTGTAGAATATGAAACTTCAATATGCATTGTTGCCATTGTTGGATTTTTAAAAGAAGCAGGTCACTGCTAGTTAAAATATAATTTCTAATTGTAAAGTGTTCTGGACTCAAGTCGTCGCAATGCTTCCTGGTTCGAAACCGCTACCCCCCCCCCCAACCCCACCGCCCCCGGGAGATCTGAGCTAAGGATGTAATAATCTTCCATTCAGAAGGAACGTCCAAAACACGTAGGCCTAAAAAGAAAAACAAAAACAAATTTGGTCCCTTCCTTACTATGCAAATCTCGGAAAGAAAAAGTTAAGTTTATACTAATCTAGATCTAGATCGAAGCTTCTTTAAAAAAGGTTTAGGCATAGGCCTAAGCTCGTTAATCTCATGGTTTGTTTCTGTTTCTATTTCTATGCCAAAATCAAATGACTAGCCATGTACTTATACAACAAAGCAAGTTAAGGAACCTATTATCACTAGAAAGACTAGAGATCTACCAGACTCGTGCCGCAATGAACACAGAAGCGCTACGATATGTCGGTAGGCCTATATGTTGTGTCGACAATCTAAATCGCGAACTAGCAAGTGATTGTAAGGATAAATTGGATAATAGTTTAATTAATTGAATACCGTACATCACTGTTAAATGATATACCTGTATTTGTAAGTTCATAGATATAAGCCCTAAGTTTTAACAAAATAATGTGGAGTGTCACCAAACACTCTGCAGATCATTTCCTTCAACATTGCGCATGCATACTTCTTCGTCAGCCCATCGAGGCAGGTCGCAGGACGCACCTTCAAATGACAAACTGCATGCTAATGCTGAAAGAAGAATTCAAACCTTTGAGAGTAAATGTTACAGAAAACTGCTGGGTAACAGATACCAGGAAAAGAAGACAAACGAGTTTGTACTTTGACAAGTCAACACTGTGGCTAAGAAGAAAAAGAAGGAACTCCTCAATAATGTGAAGAGATGAAAGCTGAACTGATCTAAAAACCACTGCGGTTACAGATACATTACTTGTTATCTGAACCCTCCAGTATTGATAATGAAGAGTGAAGATTGTTTTAGCAATGATGATGTAAAATGCTATATTTAATGGTAGACAAAAAAAAAAAAAAACAAGCCTGTAACTGGTGAAACGTAGCCAACAAAAGACCCGAAATCTTTAACTAGTTGTTGGCTAATAGCTGTTCAGCAGTCGGAAATTCCAACGAGTTTGTGAATGAAAGAAGCAACTGTGGACCACCATTACAAACACACACACGCACGCACGCTCACAGCTGACCTATTTATCTGTTGTTGATGTGGATCTAATGTGTGTGGGTGTCAATGGGCATAACAGGTTCACATTCAGCATACAATATTCATGTACATTATTTAATTAGTAGAAACACCAACAATGTTGTAATTCACAACTACACTTCTCTTTTTGTTGTTAACATTACAAAAATAGATCAACATGTAAATACACATTACATAGCATGTCAAACGTTACGTGTTTTGTTCCATTTTTGTGTGTCTGACAGCGATAGAATGAATGGTTTGATTGCCTTATTACGTGGGTGATTTATTTTTAGCCACCTAATGAAAATAGAGTCGACAAAAGAGGAGTTTACTTTGAAAACCTTTTTATAAATTGACAATTAAAACCCCTTAGTTTATTAATGGAAACAGTTGAACGGGACTATTTTGCAATCCATACCGGAATGACGTCAGCGAATCCAGCTCAACGCCTGATCGTTCGGCCAAAATATCAAAGCTTAGCGGAGCCGCGGCAATAAAGAAGTGACGTCGTTGTGTTGAATTTTTTTTTCCTTACGCCGGAAGTCGGTGGTTAAGGCTGACTCATGGGATGACGACTGCTTGCACTGAAGTTCAGCGAAACCAGGCAGGGAAGTACACTTTCGCATTGTTAACCTCCTTAAGCTGACACATTTCGGGTCTAGTGCTGTGCTACTGGTGTATTTTCACAATGTTTGGATTGTGTTCATAATTCAACGTTCTAGTGATTGTAAATATAGTAACATTTGTTTTCAAACTTATTGATTCATGTGTAAATAAACCCATCTCCCCTTTGGTTTGAACTGAACCAGTTAGGTCAGAGTCGGACTTCTGTTGTTGATTGACGTCATCAGGTTTAGCGACATGGATCCGTCACCTCATGATAACACTGAGAAACTTAATGGAATGGAGACTCGAAAAAAGGAATCAAATCCCAAGTTAGCAGACATAGAAGGCTCAGCAATGACATTATCTGGGGAAGATGTTCTTTTGAACGAGGCCACTCAAAACTTGCTCGAGTTTGCAGTGACCAAAGGACACACAATACACAGTGTGACGCATATGACTCGAACGCAGCTCGCGGACTTTTTGAGGGATTTCTACGGCAAAGTCAAAGTTAAGAACGACGATTTATTCACTTTAAAAGATTTACGTGCGGGTCTTCATAAATTCTTTTTAGACGAAGTCAGCATTGATATTTTGCGTGATCGCACTTTCGAGCTGGCTAACGCAACATTTGATCTGGCATTGCGAGCCAACCCACGCAAGTGCCACAGAATGAGGATTGAGATGGAAGATTTGAAAAAGATTTATCTGAGTGATGCCATGGATACCAACAAACCTGATACGCTGCAGAACAAAGTATTTTTCGACATAAGCCTTTACATTTGTAACAAAGGGAAAGATTATTTTCGGAACATGAAAAAGAATGATTTCGACGTATCAACAGACATTCACGGCCGTCGCTATGTTTGGTTGAAAGATACAACAGTGCCTCGTGAAGAGGAGTTGCCACCCAAGTTAAAATTGAAACGAGCGTCTGAAGATGAGCACCCAGCCTACCAAGTTGGGGAAAGAATGTACGAGAGACCAGGTAGATCTAAGGTTTTGTATTTTTTCAGACCATCAGATGAGATTTACTTACTCAGTTCTAGATCTAGATCATAGACATAGTGTAGAGTCTCAACTTAGACTTTTGAGTCTAACTAAGTCTAGATCTAGTCTAGTCTAGAGTCTAGAAGATATCAACTTTTTAAGCTTAAACTTATTGTCTCATTAAGATTGATATTTTAATATTTATTTAGATCTAGACTACTTATTTGATATTATCTAGATCTAGTCTAAAGACTACTGCCTGTACTCACTCTATCTCATCTATGTAGACAGTAGAGTGTAGTATTGTAGTCTCAGGCTCTTAATCTCACTTTCAGCCTGTAGACAGATTCTAGATGAGACGTCTAGGATATCTTCTAATCTTTAGATTCTAGATTTAGATTAATCTAGATCTCTGTCTAGCTAGTCACCTCCTAGAATTGTAAATTTAAGATTAAGCCTAGACCTCAAGACCTAGCTTCTAGAGATATCTATCTAGATCTGTAGGCTAACTGTTAGATCTAGTAGATCTATATAATATATGAATTTTGACTATTTATAACCATATATTATATTTTATAGCATAGAATTGATGTGTGGACATTGTTTTATTTATAGTTTAATTTTTATACAGTTATAAATAGATCTATATATTATTACTAACACCAGGTCAGACAGATCATTAATAATGTTGTAGTAGAACTAGATTTGACTTGTTAAACATTATACTAGATTCTAGATCTGATAGTATAGTAGATTATACAAATCTTAGTAGAGATGAGAGAGATGAGTCCAAGTCTAATGTTTTCTCCTGTAACTTTCCTTCTTTTTAAAATGCAGAGATATATACTTAAAGATTTTATCAATACACACATATTTATAAGGCTTGTCAAATATACATTATCATTTAACCATCATTTATTAAAATTATTCTTTCTACATTAAACTATTATAATAAATCTTTGACTAATATAGTCCATATAAACCAGTGTCTAGTCTCTATTAAAAAAACAACACTTAAAACTTGTAAATGTACATTATCTAGTCATGTTATTTCTAGACTTTTAATAGTAGTAGTAGACTACTTTCAACATCATGGTTGCTTGAATCTTTACCCTTGATTCTGCTTGTAGATTATTGTAGTATTCAAATAAAGTAGCTTTTAGTTTGAAGCATTTAAAGGCTATTTTTAGTTAATTGTTAATCTGCAAAGATTACATTCTGCCAATAATTTTAGTTTCATTGATTTGTAGGTGACCCCAGATGTCCTTTATCCTCATTCTTGAAATATGTTACTCACCTACACCCAATGACTGATGCATTTTGGCAGAGACCCAAGCGAAATGTTTCTCAGAATGATTACGTGTGGTATGACCATGCTCCATTGGGCAGCAGCACACTGACCAAGATAATGCAGAGAATATCCTTGCAAGCAGGTAGTTAAAGCATTACAAAAATATTTGTTTTTCCTAAAGCTAATTTAATATTAAATAAAAGTGATATAGATATATATATATATATATTTTAATAATATTGTCTGATGGAGTAAATAGGAATTTATAAATGTCTGCATGGTCGTGCAGTATGTGCATTGGACTGTTGTTCACTGTCTTGATGGTCCAGGGCTCATAATCCACTCGCTGCCTTCCCCCTTTGTCCCATGGGAGATTTGGACTAGGAAGTAATTTATCTTCAACTCTGAAAGAACAATCCGAAATATGTAAAACAAAATAGATTGGTAAATTTATCTGACACATAAACGAAATGATTAAATGAGTAACTTGTTTTCTCACTCAAACATGATTCAGGTTTGACCAGAGACTCAGTAGGCAATGAGACTGGCACTAACTTATCTTATCTTGTATGATACAGACGTTACTTCAAAAAAGATGATGTCCCACGCGTCATGCATTTAGTCATGCATATCCACCAATGACCTAAACTCTGCCAAGTCACTGGTTTACCTGGCAAACTCAGGCAACTCATTCCATGCTCTAATAGCGCTAGGGAAGAAAGAGCTTTTCTAAAAATTTGTCCTAGCGTATGGAACGAGCAATGTGTCTTTATCTTTGTGTCTTTCTGAGTATTTTATTAAATTTTGTTTTTGTATTTGAAGATTATGGTTCAGTGTTTTATGTATAATTGCTACTTTACTTTTAAGTCTTCTAATTTGAAGGATTTCTAAATTTAATGATTTTACTAAAGGTGTTACTCTAGTCCAATATGAAAATTCGTTTGTTATGAATCTCACTGCTTTATTTGTGTCTGTTCCAGTTTCTTAATGTTTTCTTGAGTTGAGGGGTCCCAAACAGAGGATGCATATATATTCTATTATTGGCCTAACCAATAATAAACCCTAATGCTTTGTTTGATTTTTTTATAGTTTCATCAATATGGGGATTCCATGACAGTTTTTTTAATTTATTATAACACCTAGGTATTTTGCGTTTTTAGTCTGTGTTACTGGTTTACCATGAATAAGATAAGTGGAATTAATTTGTTTTAGCTTTTTTGTTACTCTTAATACTTGACATTTTTCTTGGTGGAAAGACATGCTCCAAATTGATTCCCATTTCTGTAATTCATCTAATTCTCTTTGTAAAATTTCTGTGTCTTGTGTTGTTTTTATTGTTCTATATATTATGCAATCATCTGCAAATAATCTCACTTTTGTTCCTGAACTAATGCAATTTGGTAAATCATTTATGTAAATTAAAAATAGTAGTGGACCTAAGACTGTTCCTTGTGGTATACCTGAGTTTACTGTTATCGGTGTTGATTTAGAGCCATTTATTATTACAGTTTGTTCTCTCCCTATCAGAAAATCTTTAATCCACTGATGCTATGGACCATTTATGCCGAAATATTTGTTTTTTTACTGGACAATGTGCAGTCATGGAAATATTTTACATTTTAAATGGTCAACAATACAGCAATTTGGAAACTACTAGTTGTATGTTCCCTGATTGCTGTATCACTTTTTTACAGCAAATTGTAAAAATATCTTAGCCTACACATAGGAAACCTAATATTCCTTGTTCAAGCAATGTCTGTAATTTATAAGATCATTCTGTAATTTTTCATACATGAATTTAATTTAGACCATATACCTCATAAGTGTTTTCATACATGAATTTAATGTACACAAGCATAGTTTTTTTTTAAACAAATGTGATAAGTAAAATTATCACCCCATTCATTACTTTTTTTTTCTTTTAGAAATAAAATGATAATTTGCTGATTAATTAATGCCAGTATTATGTTTCACAATTTCATGATGTATTTCCCCAGGTTTAAGTGACAATTATACCAACTACTCTATCCGCTCAGCATGCATTCCATTGGTTGAAGCTGTTTGTGAAGCTGCCATGCAGTCAGAAAATGGAGCTCAGAAACCTAATTCTGTAGACACAAACAAAACACAAGGTAAAATTGAGATTTAACATCTCAAACTCAAGAATCTCTAGTTAATAGGCTCAGCATAACCATAGAAAAATTAATTAATAAAAATTTGTTTATTGTAAACTTAGTCAACACCATACGTAACACCAAACCATTGTGTGAGCCAGAGGTACCTCTTGAGACATTTTTCATCCCTTTCAGTTACTAGTCTTGACTCTCTCTTGCTCTCTTAAAATATAGGCAGCTCAAGTCCTTGCTTTTATAAAGTAGTCAATTTATCTTGTTTTAAATGCAACATATTTGTTAAAATATGTTTCCTTCCCAATAGAAATTGTTTGGTACTAGACATGTTGGTTTATGTTTTCTATGGAGCTTATCAAATCCTTAACATTGCAGCTGGCATGATGTCCCACTCAACTTCTGAAGATCTGTCCAGTGATGATGGTATGTCTCATACATCTGAAGTTCAGAACAACAAAGATCAGGACCTTAGGGAGAGAGCTCCAGGACTGTCTAGCTCAGTAGGCTCTGGAAGCATGGACACTGATGATGGAGACTTGTTAAGTAAGGGTTGACTTTGAGAGATTTATTGAGTGTTGGCTAGAGACTTGTTGAGTAAATGTTGACTTTGAGAGATTTATTGTGTGTTGGCTAGAGATTTGTTGAGTAAGTGTTGTCTTTGAGAGATTTATTGTGTGTTGGCTAGAGGTTTGTTGAGTAAGTGTTGTCTTTGAGAGATTTATTGTGTGTTGACTAGAGACTTGTTGAGTAAGTGTTGTCTTTGAGAGATTTATTGTATGTTGACTAGAGACTTGTTGAGTAAGTGTTGACTTTGAGAGATTTATTGTGTGTTGACTAGAGACTTGTTGAGTAAGTGTTGACTTTGAGAGATTTATTGAGTGTTGACTAGAGATTTATTGTGTGTTGATTAGAGATTTGTTGAGTAAGTGTTGACTTCAGAGATTTATTGTGTGTTAACTACAGATTTGTTAAGTAAGTGTTGACTTCAGAGATTTATTGTGTGTTAACTACAGATTTGTTGAGGAATTGTTGACTTCTTGTGTGAAGATTTTGTTTCTGTTGTTGTTTAATAAGGTCACTTAGAGAAATTAATGCTAATGTAACAATAAAAATAATCATTTCTCTAACACTATTAACAATTAGAATGTAGGGTCAAGGTGCTTTGAGTACATAATTTAAATATGTTAATTACAGGTAGATCTTAATGTTCTTCTATAATGTAGTCATGCTTGTGGTTTGTTTGAGCTCATCAGTTCCAAACATTTGGTCCATGAAGTGAAAGACATTTGAAGTGATTAGTTCTCTAAAATACAATGGCATTTCATCATTACGGACTATGCACTTATGACAAAGTGATTCTTGCATTGCAGAGTCTACACAAGCTTGTGGTTTGTTTGAGCCCTTGCAGTTTCAAACATTTGGTCCATGGATTGAAGCATGCAGTTTCTTTGAACTCATTATGGAGCAAGTTTCAAACATTTGGTCCATGTACTGATCAGGCCTGCAGACTTAAGCTTTGAGAGGGAAACATGACATAACTAGAAGCATTGACTCTGTGAAGCAAAAGGCTCTCTGAAGGACATTTGAAGTGATTAGTTCACTAAAATACAATGGCATTTCATCATTACAGACTATGCACTTATGACAAAGTGGTCTGGTAATTGATTCTTGCACTTGCAGAGTCTACACATGAAAGCAGTAAAACAATGGTGCCTTGACTTATGTAAAACTATCCTTGCAGCACTGTTCTTAATTCACTACAGCTTAATGAATTTAAACACCAGTTTAGAAATAACAAATAATACAAATATTATCTCCAAGCAAAAGATTTTTGACAGCACACAGCATTATTGTGAATGCTTAAAACTATTGATGGTGTTCTATAAGCAAATACTAAATTGCAATAATAATTTAAGGCTGTTCTTCCAGTCTGAAAATTAACGGAGAGTACAATATTTCACATGCTACGCAGTCCCAGCTGTGACTAATCTGCAATAGTATTAATTCATATAAATTAATTTGAATTTTTGGTTCAATTCTGTTCAAGTCTTCTGATATTTGTATTCTTACATGTCATCTTATTAGCATACTATAGCTAGCTAACATTCATAATAAAATAATAAAACAAACATGCTTGGGAAATTAACAGTAGCTCAGTGCATAAGAAAACAAGTCACATTTCACATCAGTGCTAAACTGATTTATGAATTGCACTTAAATTTGTACTTGAAATATTGACCAATGTCAGCTGTAAACTATTTTTTTAAGACCACTAATATTGTCGTACAAGAAATAATAAAATATATAATTGCTAATCGTTCTGTATTTTTATCCATGAGATAATTTTTCTAATGCCAATGTTCAAGTGAAAAAAGAAGTTGCTTAGCTGGCTTTGTAGTAATTTTTTTAAAATACTTTTTTTTTTTTTTACCAAATCTCACTATGTATACTTGAAATATTACTAATTACAACTTTTATCAAAATTTTTAATTAGTATTTTATTTTTTTCTGTGGCACTGATAATTAGTTTAATGCATCCTTTTTTATTTCAGGTTTAATGCAAGCTAAAACTCAAGTCTTGGACCTTATTCGTGGCCTAATGGTAAAAGATATCCAGAAATTTGTGGATTGGCTAAAAACTGTCAGAGTACAATATAGTGCTGGAGGTATGTGTTGAATTGTCTAATGTAGTCTTTGTTTAGTGCTTGTGTTAGATATTAAAAAAATAAGATTTACATTTGTAAAAAAAAAGTTTTTCATTTAGTTAAAAATAAAGTAATACTTTTAATTTTGTTTTCATTTTTGTAAATTCTTTTTCGAAATTATTTATGTATTTTCGTGTATATATTTACAGAACTGATTGTGTTATGCAGCCCTGTAGATAAAAGTAACGTTGAGCCCATACCAGATGATGTCATGGTAGACAGAAATGGAATTCAATCCCGTACAAGTACACCAGACCCAACATTTAAGAAAGCAAGTAGTCTTGATCTCTCAGAAAAACGTCAACTGTTAAAAAAAGAGAATTCTCTTAATGGTGATCACCACTTGGATAAATATGAAATGCCAGAGCTGACAGGAACAACGATTAAGCAAGTTGAGTTCACTCATGTTGCTGGTGTATATTGTTCTACTGAAGACCATGGCTCACTGAAGATAAGCATACCCACACCTGACACCTTGCTAGTTACTGGGATACCAGAGAACCTACAACTGATGCTGCACAAAAAGAGAGGTCCAATTTACAATCTCGAGCCCTTACCTGAGAGAGTTTTTTGCTCTGAAAATGAAATGGATGTGGCAGAGGTTGTAGCTACTCTAGGCACAAAAAGACAAAAACCCAAGCCTCGAGTTAACAACACTAGCAACTGTAGTGCAGTAACAACCTTTGGCAACAATTACCAGGCTGAGTCTCAGAACAAACACCAGCTGACTGTCTTGCAAAGTCAGCCTCATCCAGTGATGGTGACCATACCAGCAGCTCATACACCTCTTGTTTCAAGTCACACTGCCAGGGAGCATTTCAAAGATCATAGAAACAAGTCTCTTGGTTGTTTAGACACCCACCCAGCTCTACCAGAAGGAGTAATGCTGAAGCGAGTCTCCAGTACAGGGACCCCTGTTCTTAAGAGACAGGCCCATGTCCTGGACAGTAGTATGTACCCTGAGAATTTAACTGTCAAACGAGAGACAGAAGACATTCAAGCTACAAACTTGTCCATGAAACCTTTAAAGAAGACTGAATCCCAGGAAGCTAAAAGAGCCAGAGCAGACCGGCTGGCTGATTCCCTCCGATACCATCAAGAAATCCTTCAGAATTCTCCACTGATCAAACGTCCTGGTGAAAGAAATTTTTCTGGATTTCGTCACTGTTATGCCAACACAGTCAACAACACAGTGAAAGCTGAGCCTCTGGATACATCATACAGTTGATGTAAGCAGCCAGCATTCAGATGGCTCTAGTTTTTTAAAGCAGTACCCCTGCTGCTTGTGGTTCCATGTTTGGAGCCTAATTGTGACCCCTGGCAGCTAAGCTGTCTTGGGCTATTTGTTTTCATTATGCCATTGTCTACGAACTTCTGTTGAAGTTGGTCTAATTTTATGGTTGTTTTAATTCATACACAAAAAAAAAAACAGGCTTGTATTGACCAACTGTATTGTTAGATTGTCAGGTTTGGTTTCTGGTGTTAGAGTTTCCTTTGAAATGATAGCATCATGGACATTGTTTAACTTTTGAGAAGAAAGTCTTGTTTTGTGATATCGTAAGGCATGGCATTTTGAACTTTTCCACTTGTGCATTGTTACTTGGTTTGTCCATGAGGAACAAACTGATTTGTGAATATCATATGCGTGCTTTGTTCATGTTTATTTTGTAGCCAAGGCTTTTTACTCTTCAAACATTAGATGTTAGCATCCTATTACTTGCTATCAAAATGTATATACTATACATACACATATATAAAAACTATATACATTTATCACATATAAAGTCAGTTTTGGCCTGTATTTGTGATAACAATATCAAATGTAAACATTGATTCTTTTGTTTCAGATTGAACATTTTATTCTAAACAATTTGTGTTTCCACTAACTTTTTTGTTTTAACATCAACTTTCAGCAATGTACTGGATACTTGAAATTTGGAATATTAATACTAGATCTAGTTCTAATTAAATTTCCTACAGGAAACAAAAATAAACTATTTTTGAAATAAATAGTTAATTTTTTTAAAATGGAATTGTGGTGCTGAAATCTCCTGATGTGTCCAAATTATTTTATTTAGATATTTAGTTAGTGCTGCCTTCAGTGTTTAAGAAATCCTTAAGTATAATAATTATGATTGATATTGGTCATATGGTGATATAAACTTTATCTATTTAGTTGAGAAGATTGAGTTACTTAACATTCCATACATGTAAACTTGAGAACATTTGGCACAGCTAAGGGTACATAGTGTGTAACATTTTACTACAGCAAAATGTTTTCTGTTTCTTTTTATTGTTGGACAAAAAATAACTTGTATTTGAACATGTGTTATGCTTATTATTTTGTGATGATGATTAATTGTTTGATATTCTATCTAAAAAAAAAAATATGTATGTGTTTATTTCATTTTAAACGTTTGAAGTAGTTAGCAGGTCTTTTATCAAATGACACATTACTTGTCACTCAAGGTACTTAATGGCAACTCTAATGATCAGGAATGGGGATGGGGGATCATAGTACTTCACTATGTGTACTTAGTTGTGAGAAATATTTCTGATTCATTGGTAGAGATAGAGATTATGTACAATAATCTACTTTTTTTTTTTCCTGTTAACTAATTTGTGATAAACTGTTGGAAGTTAGCATTTATACTCTTGGCAATTTTTCAACCAAATCTTTAATGTCAAAAGTTGTATTTTTTTCTGTTTTCTTTTGTTTACTCTAATTGAAAGCCATATACTCTTGATGTCATGCAAATATATTGACTAGTGTGCATACATAAATGTTGTGATTTCTTTTTCTTTGGCATCCAATATTTTGAGTGCAAATATACATTTTGCCATTGTTTAAAAAAAAATATTTTGGACATGCAATTCATGTCCTTTTTTTTTCCTAAATTTTCTGACAACTCAAATGTTGTTTTAATAGTGAAAGAATTTCTTTGTGAAATAGTATTTTTGCTTTGGTTACAGTTACTAAACATCTTTCAAAACTGGTTCATTTCTCTATGTATATATTGTTTGTTGTTTTTATTTAGCTAGTAATTATCAGACAATCTTTTGGTATTTTATTGTAAAACACTGAAAAAGCTTTTTTTTTCTTTAGAAGTTGTAATTGTAAAAAAAAAAAAAAAAATGTGTCCAAATTTTCTGGAAATTTTTTTTGATGATTTCAGGTGAAATGTTTAGTGTATATATGACAATATTTGGATTATTTTTTATATGCTCAGTTGAAACTGCCCGGTGAAGATTTGCTAAAAGGTTCCTTTTTTTTTTAATTATTGTTCTATATCATAGACCAGACATGAACATGTTTTTGCCATTGTTAGAAATGTATTCATGATGTGCTAAGATGTTTTGATTAGTTTTTCTTATTGCTAACTGGTTGTTCTCTGAAAACAGAAACTAAACTTTGTAACAGAGCATTTTAGTTGTGTTTTTTTTATCAACTATTTTGATAATCAAATTGTAAATTGTATGTAAATCTCTAGTATATGTACTTCTGAAGCTCATAATATCTTACTAGTAAGCATTTTAACAAGTTCTTTAAAGCTTTGCATTGTTTTGTTTTATAATGGGTTTGTATTCATTTGTTTGTAGGCACAACTTAATGAAATTGAGTGACAAAGAGTCCATTGCACAAAGTCTTGGTGCCATATTCACTGAGGTTGTTTTGATTCCATTTCTTGTATCCCATTTTGTTGTTCTTATGTACAAAGTGCAATACTCTCAGTGATGCTTTATCTTTTTGGTTTTAAGTTTGATTTTGAAAATGTTGGTAAATTCACTCAGTCAGTGGAATCATTGATTTTTATTTTTTCTACAATATTCATTTTGTTTTCACAGAGTGATTTGTTCATAATTCTAAACAGTTGCACTTTTAAGAGCACTTCATTTCTTTTTTTACAAGCTAATAGGTGTTAATGACTTCAGAACTGTGTACATAGGAGAACAATCCTTACTTTTCATTGAAAACAAACAAGTTGTTGGCAGTTACATTTTATTACCAGGTATCACTTTTTAATGAACAATAATAAAATAACTACATTTTCATTCATTCTAAAATGTCTTGTTAGTGGCTGAGAATCCTCTGTAGAAAATTTGAGAGCAGCTGAGATAAAAGAATGCAGTTGTGAAAACAATCAAGTTTGCACTGATATTAGACTGAATATTAGAGAAGAAAATAAGACCTATAAATACGGTAAAAATTTTAGTCAAAGCAAACTGGGAATTCAATGGTGCCCAGGTTTAGCAACATTATGATAGCCTCTACACTTGTATTTAGTTGAAAAAAAAATGTTTCTGTTTAATTAGTAATTTCTAAGGTGCACATCACTTTTTAGCAAAATTTGTTTCATTGTTAGCATCCTTGAGTCAAAACAAAGTTTCTTTGATGATTAGTTAATATAGTACATTTTTCAAACTTAATAATGAATCTAGTGTATGAAATCTTTTAAAAAGCACATTTTGTTAACATTTTTGTGTTCAATTTTTATTTCTACATTGGTGAAAATCTTGTTGAATATTTCCTTATAGCACATTTAGTTTAGTAAAAGTTTTTTTATGGGATAAAAACTTTGCTGTCAAAATTATTAATATTAAAAGCATTGTACACTAGTTAATATTTTTGATGCTGACAAGTTTAGATTTTGTAGAAATTTGTATCTTTTTAAGTGTAATTTTTATATCATGAGTTTTGAAATTCTTTAGTAAAACATTTTCTGCACACAATAAACTGGTTTAAATTGTTGTTCATTTTGTTTGTTTCTTTAAAACATCTCTTTGTTATTTGTGTGAAAACTCCTCTGCATATTACATTTCATTCTTTGTCAACATTTCTTCATTTGTATATCAGTTGTTGGGGAAACAATTGGTCAAAAAGTAAACCAGGGCCTCAAAGGATGTTTCACTTCTACAGAATATCAGAACCAATTTGGATTATTTTGTTGCAGACACAAATCTGAAAAATAAATAAATCCTGGCAATACTTTGTTACTTGAAGTAGTGGTGACAAAATAAAACAAGACATTTGATTGAAAACAGTTGCAAGTTTTATTTCCTCTGGCAAGCCTAAAAGCTTTTTTTTTAATGAGATGCTGAAAGTGAATGTACTGTACTGTAGTGCATGAGCCTTCCCTTACAATGGTAGAAGTTCAAGAGTGATACTGTAGAATAAGAATTACATATTGCTTCATGCTTACATTTTTTCAATGGGATAAGTCTATTGTAGACAATATTTCCCCAAGATAAGGTTTTACATTTTAAATGGTATGAAAAAAAAAAAGCTTTTTTTTAAGCAAATAATTGCCAGAACCTTTGCAGCCAAAACTAAACTACAAAAATATAGCTATCTAAAAATAAAGGGAAAAAAAAACAGCAGTTCCTGGAAATCAATTGAAAAAGATATTTATTTTGATTACATGTTCATATTGTGTTTTCCCAACACCAAATACAAATTACATGTCTACAAGGACAGTGCAACTCACTCAACCCCTTATAAGAACAAATAACTTGCTAACTCGTAAGTTAACAAACTGCTTTCTAAGCAACCTCTTGTGTTTTCTTCAAACCAAAATATAAGAACAAACAAAAACTAGAAATTCTAAAAAAAGCGTTAAGAGATGTTCAAAGATTGCATGAATGAATTAGGTCAGCCTAGCAATAGCCAGTATATCCATCAGCTGATTTCAACGTAAGTCTGAGTTGACTTTCTTTTCCACCTGAGTCTAACAGCAGCAGTTCTAAAAGTTGTTTTAATAATAATTAGTGTAATAATTATAACAATAATATCAGATGCTAAGAAATAAGCATGTACAGTGGGCAAAGAAACAAACACAAAAAAAAAAGTCCACAACAAATAAATAGCATATATTGTTAATGAATCAGTCATACAAGCTTTGAGAGGTAGGACATAATATTTGAAAAAGGTTTCTTTGGAAGAAGTTCATTACCTGAGAGATCATGTCACCCTGTGCCTTGCCACTTTCATAAACTGGAGATTAATCTGAATTTTTTTTCAGCAAATATTTTACAAGATAAAAAAATAATAATCACATTAACAAATGCTAAAAATTTAAATGCAGAAAAACAAATGGCTAAGTAGACTAATTCTTTCTCTTGAAAAATAAAGTAAACTATACAAGCTTATGGTAGTCCTGTAATCATTCAAATATGTCTTCAAAACTTGTAAAAATAGATATCTTCCCACCGCCGTGATATTCATCAATCTACACAATACAAAATACATGAAAGGTTTTAAAATAAAATAATTTAGAGACAGCATATAGTTTCTAGAGTCATGTTAGTTGCTCAACACTTGGCTACTTTACAAAAACAAAGGTCAATGTTTTTTTCAAATAATAAACAAGGAAAAACAAAATCTCTTTATGTACAAAGGAGATTGTAAATAAAAACAGATTACATCAATTGACAAGAAACATAAAAAAAAAAAACAACCTGTTTCTCTATTTCAGTTTTCTTCCTATTATGCTGATACTTGTGGCCAAACAATAAACTGTTCTATTCAAGTTTCTAAACCAATTGAAGACTTGATTGCTGTTTGTTAAGTCACAAAATGATTCAAAATCTATTCAAAAATCAGTTTAAATAACTATTACTTTGCTGTCAAGATCTAGAGTTGGAAGGTTTTTTTATTGTCCACCAAGGTCCAAATATTTTTTAGGGACAGACTCCTAACATTTGACCATGAAAATGGTGGGAACCTTACCAACAAAGGGTATCAAAGGGACATTAACTTTTAATTACTCAACACTCTCAAAGCTAGGCCCTATTTCTAAATAAGTGAACCAAAATATTAAATCTATATTTTTACTATGACTAGTGCCTTCAGGATTAAGGTCATTAAGTTTTAACATAGAAATCTAGCTCATTATTAACACATATCCAGAACAAGCAGAAAATTTTGGAAAATGAAAAAAAAAAACAACAGATCAAATGACATGAGAAATTATGACTAGTGTCCGCCACCATATGAAATAAATATCTCTATAAATACACCAAAGTTTTCATAAATATAAAATGCAGTTAGCAATGTTATTACAATTGAGATTAATATGAAAAAAAAAAAAAAACTATAGCAAGTCTACTTGGCAGGATCAGACTGCTATCCATTTGGAAAATCAGTGTTGAGAATGTATATATACAAAGTGCTAGTTTGATGTTCAAATATGTTACAAGTAAACAAAAAATTAGACCCTGATGAAAATGAAAGAGAGTATATATATATATATATATATATATATATATATATATATATATATATATATATATATATATATATAATAGATTTTTAAGACTAAATATTTATCATTCCTTTTTTAAAAAAATTTAATATTTTACTTTTAACTAATAGAAGAGATAATTAGTAGTTAGTGCTGACCACTACTTACAATAGTAAGAGCAAAAAGAGAAGCACTGTTTGGACAAAATTTAAAAAAAAAAAAGGTAACCAAAAAATTGTTTAGCAACATTTTCAAGTAAAAAACAGGATAAGATAAAAACCTAGCAAACCTTTTGATTTTGAAGCAGTGTTACAGCACAAGTCATAGTTCTACATCTTACAACCATTTTTGTTCCTGTTTTCAACAATAGTTTTGATAGTGTCTAGAAATAAAGTGGCCAACAAGTGCATTGCATTGTCCTTAGATTTAGTACAAACAACAACAAAGTAACATGCTCTAACAGACAAAGTCACTCAACTCGATCACTGACAAGCTGGGAGTCTACAAATGAAATACAAAATGCCTTCAATTTTCTGTTATGTTATATCCCTTATCATTAATCAAATGCTAAATTATTTTGTTAAAGTTTTGCTAATATTTCATACTGAAGGAAAAAAAAAAGACGAAGACTATCATAAAATGGCTGTGACAATGTAGACTTACGTACATAAACATACAAAACCAACAATTTCAACCTTAAAAAAAATTTCTTGTCAGTCTTAATTTAATGACAGTAATTAACGCGTCGCTGTTAGTTCATTTACCCCTTGAAGCATTTGAAAGAGATCAATCAATACTATAGCACTACAGACTCATTAAACTGTGCAAGCCAGCAGAGAAATTAGAAGACTGCAGTGCATTGCAAGTAGAAGTAACACAACCAGGATGCAAGAAGAACATTCCATTAGATAAGGCCCTTCAGGAAAAAATAGTGACATGCACGCGTCAATAGACTGTTACATAGCCTTCTTTCAAGCCAAAACACAGCTACAGTAGAATATCAATACAACATAGAGGATGTTCAATGTAATCTCATGATAAAGACAAATCTAGTCCCTGTTGGTATTAAGAATTAGATTATGTTGAGAATCAGATGCCATAGTGAAAACAAAATGTAGAGCTTGTCAGGAAGATCTGCTTCTCCAAAGTACACCTTCAAACTAGACTCTTAGACTCATTGCAAGTTACAATTTTTGTCCTCCTGCTACCATTTAAGACAAGTTATTTCAGTATTTAGACATACCAATAATTCCACAAGACTACAAGAGGACAATGGTATATTGTCTTTAACCTATAGCTACTATATCCTGTTTAAAAAAATCTTGTCTAAATCCTAAGGAAAAAAAGGTAACTCTTAAAAAAGAATCAATTAGTTATCAATATCTTTAAAAATGATTATAAACTCAATTTCCCAGATTGGTCTTATACAATGAGGTAACAGTACTTTCCATTAAAAATTTTTAGAAGGAAAAAAAAGAGCTATATAAGTATATTCTATATCATAGACTTATATATTATATCTAGACTGGAAACCAGAAATAAATTCTTATCCGCAATTGATCGATTCACAGATCTATACATATATAGATTTTATGTACCTAAACCCTTTTTACAGGCTCTAAGGGGAGTCGCCCAATCAATCTTTTCTGTCTTAGAAAAGTAATGATCTTTAGTTTTCAAAGTTTAGAAATAATGCAAATTCATTTCTTGGATATTCACGCAAATATATGAAACAAAGCCATTTCTGTTTGTTTCCATTGAGATAATGTTTCAAAAATCCTAGATGGAAATAATTCATGTTGATTCAAATCATTTTATGTACATTTAAATAGATTGATTACCTAGATCTTTCTAGATTATGTATCTAAAAATGGCAAAATAATAATTATGAGACGAGAGGTACTTTTATTTTTGATGTTCAATTACTAGATCTAGATCTAAAAATTAAATTATATGTTACATAGGTTAGGGTTTAAAAAAAATAACAACTTTACTTCTTTTAACTACTTTACAAAACTTTGTTTCAACTTTCAAACAAATTTTCACTACATTTTTGTAGTGTTAAAAAATGTCCATGTCCAGTCTAGATTTAGTATATATAAGTCTATGATCTATATCTTTTTTTTTTTAAATATGAAGAGCTCTTCACATACTAAAGTTAAGAAACTGTTGGTAACTTCCATTCAATTTAGCAAATTAAAACATGATGTTTGTCCATTTTTGTATATATTATCTGAAATTTCATCTGAATTTTAGTCTTGGTGGTAGAATTGTCTATGTTATAAGCTACAGACTTTTAAAGGGTATATCTATACAAGAAGACTTATCTCATTGCATGTGATTATGTGCAAATGTTAAAAAGAAACACTTTTTAAAACATCAAAGTGTAGACTATTTACAATAATTATCCATTTTGTTTCCGGTCAATCTTCATTTCAAATAGAAAAAAAAAACCTTAATAGCACTAGGATGGAAAATAAAAACTGCCAAGAAAAGAACAATTTACATGTGATATTAGCATACTTTAGTAAAACTTAGAGAAGACTTATAATACTTGAGTACAAGTTGATGGGCTTTCAGGTTTGAACATTTCATAATGTTATTCAAATTCCCAAGACCTACATTGCATCCATGTTCTACTGTACATTCAATCCTCCAGCACTATAAAAAATAACAGACTTGCCTGTATAGGTTTTAAATGTGCAACATGGGATGAAACATCATCAAAGACAGAAAAACAGAATAAAGACTAGAATACAGGGGCATGATATGGCCCAAATAGTGCCCAAACTCTTTACTAACTAGATCTAACTAAAATACAGAATGAGCAAGATCACATCTGAACTTTCAAAACAAAAATTACTCACTGAAAATGTATTATACGACACAATTAATTGTTATTAAAAATTTGTAACTTCTTTTTTAAACTAAATGTGACTAAGGATAAAAAAAAAAGGGGGCAACTGACACTAAGAAAACTAGTGGGGGATTGCTCATTCTGTATACCATGAATGTTTTAGTATCTATGACTTACATAGCACACACAACAAGAAGTAAATGTGAAGAGGTAAATTTCTCGCCCACAAATTTCTACTTTCAGTTAGATCATTGCCCAAGACTTTCATTGATTAACTATTCTCTAAAAGTATCCACTAAAAAAAAGCTAAAAAAAATCCCTAAGCTCTCAAGATCAACAGAAATTTGTAACGTCATAATATGATAATGTCTGTTAGTGTTTTAAATGTTAACAAATAAAGACAATGCAAAGAAATATTAGGGAAAATGAAATAGACAATACAAATTCGTTGTGTTAGAATATTTTAAAATTTAGCTATAATGATATTTGAAAAAAAAAAAAAAAAAAGTCATATATCCATGAGTCTGCATACAGATTGAATAACTAAAAAGGTGCTTCATAAAAAAAGTTAACATTTGATATGGCTGCATATAGATACAATTAGCTAAAAATGTGCTTCAAAACGTTTCAAAATATATATCATATGGCCGTACATTTTAGTGCAAAAAAAATAATAAAAATAAATAAAAAACAACAAACAAACACATAATTAGAGAGATATGTGAAAAGGAGATCACTTAATCAACAAATCGTTGGTAGATTTAGTCTATACTATTGTCATAATAAACATATATAGTCAATATGTAAAGATATACAATTTGTTGTTGTTTGGAGTGAGGTAAACAAAAGACCATGTCAACATGACCTCTGTACACTATGAACAGTACTGTACATCACAAACAGCAGGCAGTAGGAGAGTTTCTCACATGCAACAGCTTCTTATTATAGCATATTTACACAAAAACAAGATGAATGCCAAGTTTGTTACAAGTGAGTAGAGATCTAGAGGATGGGAAAAGAAAGCAATACAAAATTTTAGAGAAAAAAAAATAAAAAATTCCTTTGTCAGTTCAAGCTTTACTTATTAACCTCTACATGTGAATAGTACAACTATGTCATGGAAGGAACTAGACATGATCAGAATGAGCGTACGATTACAACTAGTACCATCAATCTAAAAAGTCATATCTTAGTCAAATCAGAATAGAATTTCATATTAGTTTGTTGCTGTTCCATATTAAATGAATATAAATTGACACATTTTGATTGCCAACAAAAAATTGCTCCATTTTTGTTTGTTGCTGAACAAGTAAAACAATTGCTTTTTTTTTAAAACTGCTTTCTACACCAAGATATGTTTAGTATAGTTCTATGTCAGTGATATTATGGAATAGTCCATTAAGATCACCATACAATGAATGAACTAAAACACTGTGATTCAATGAAAGCCAGAGTGCATGGACGCATACAATCTCATGCCCACCATGACAATGAGAAAAACAAAACAAAAAAATCTGAGTTTTGTGCCAATACCTTTGAAGTTCTACTAGATAACAAGACAGACATACACATTGTCATTGATGATGGATTATCATTTGAAACTAAGATAAGAGCTTTGACAACAAAACAGTGTAAATGAAATAAAATCAAAATATGTCTAAGATCAATAGCATAGCAGCAACAAAAACAGTTTGCGAATGTTTTGAAGGAATAAAGCTGTCCATACGGACTTAACCAATCTGGTATCTATAAAAATAATATTTGTATAAATAAATATGTGCATTTCAAAAACGTACAGGAATAAGCCAAAAATATGTAAAAAGCGTTGGAAAGCATTAAAAATCAATATTTTAAAAAAAAATGCAATCTTGTTATTTTGAACTATTTGCAAAATTGAAATTGTCAAGTTTGTGATCAAGTAGAAATATTAGATTTTTGTTTTAAAAAAAAATAACATTTACATATATGCATTTTGCAAGAATATACAATGATATGCTCTGTTAAATAACGGAAACATTTTTAGTGTCAAGAGACAACCAAGAAACAAATGAAAAGACTCATCAACATCAAAAGATTGCATTTATCATTTCATTTCCTGCTCTTTAACTCCCTAAAACAACAAACAAAACAATCTTTGTAGTGAGGTTTTGTCTCAACTGATGGATAACAAACTACCATTTATCTTTGCTGCCTTGGTTTTGTTTCTAGTGTTCAAATTATAGCAGTAGAAATAGTGTACAGATTCAGGAGCGCTACCCTAAGCCCTTGCTTTTAGAAATATCAGAAACATGAGACAAAAACATCAGAGTAAAAACAAAACAAAACAAAAACTTTTGTTTTTGTTGCCATAAAAATAAATAAGAGTGAAATATTGATGAGTAATATAATAATGTAAATGTAAAATAATCAAAGTCTACAGAGCAAAACCAAATCTCTACTGGCTAGTTTACACAACTGTACATTAATCTCAACAAGTTCTGTCCCTGTATAGAGTTAAGCCCATTGCACATAGACAGTGGAAACAATTCCATCATCATAAAATTTAGAATTTAAAAAAAACAAACAGTATTGACTAGAAGAAATGTGTCGCTAACTAAATCTACTTTCATCAGATAGCCTGAAAGTACTTGTGTCATCAAATAGCCTGAAAGTACTTGTGTCATCAAATAGCCTGAAAGTACTTGTGTCATCAAATAGCCTGAAGTATGAAGAGATCAAGGTCTGAACAGGCATTACATGAAATACATAGTAAGAGTTTGTTAGTTGTGTTAAGAAGATAACAAAAAATCAAAATGGTGTATTCAAAGAATTCTGTTTTCAAGTATTGCTGGAAGTCACTACACCCACAACAAAATAGTCTGAAACTGTATTGCTATAAGAGAAGGTTTGTAGGCTGAATATCAATTTCTATGTTACTAAATAAAATAAATTGTTAGTTTACACTGACAACAAACAGAGAAGTCATTATGGAGATATGTTTCGTTGCCAGTTCAGGTAAAAAGGATACTTAAAAAGGATAAATATATGTACCCCACCACCAAACTATATGGTACTACTGTCCCAACCCATCTGGTGTTTGCAGCCATACATACACAGATCAGCAAAGAATAATCACACAATCAACTATGCTGAAGGAGATAGCAAAAAAAAAAAAAGGCTCCTTATTTGATATCACTCTACATTTTTTTTTTTTTTTTAAATTACCTGTACTACAAAAAGTGCAGAGAAACCTGCTTAGAAAAAACTAAAAATATGTCAAGAAAGTTCATTTTGCTTCAACGTAGATGAAATGTCCAATAAAGGACAGGGACATATAACATTCTCGGGGTAGCCATTACTAAATTTGTTTACTCAGAAAATTTTTATTGTTTCGATATTATCTGTTTTTTTTTTTTATGTTTATGGATCTCTAAGTATAAAACTACTCTATTAGAAATTATTTCTACACAAATAGGTTTTGGCAAGATACAATTTGAATCAATAGCTCCACAGCAATATTTACTTTTAATGTTTTTAAAATGAGTAATAAATAGATCTGTAGTAGTATTGTAAGCAGAGTCTAATTATACCATCGGCTACAACCAAATATTTATAAAAATTTTGATTTTTTTTGTTATGAAAATTGTGACACATAAAAAAATAACAACAAAGATTCAATGATTAAAAAAGTCAAAAATGTATCAAAGAGATATCACATAGCAAGAGATCATTTAGAGATTTTTTTTAACGTTTAATCAAATGTCTTTTAAAAAATGTGACCATTTTGTTACAAATACAAAACATTGCAAAAACAGTAAACAGTCAAGAGATTACTGTCCAACTCAAAGAGCTACAGGCATGTTAGCAATGGTCATTTCAAACACAACAGTAAAATAAGTTTAGTTGTTTTTTTGTTTAGATCCCACAATTATAAATAAATAGTTTTTAAAAGGCGCTAACAATGTAGAGAGGTAGCCATTTATACATGTAACACACATTTATGTACATACATGTTACATATATATATATCAAGATGTTGGAGTCATTTACTTGGGCTCAGATTTGATTCCATAGTGCTGTAACAACTGGGAACGTAGAGCTTCAGTGCTGGCCATCTCCATTAGACCTGCTGTGTGGGCATCAAGGCCATATTCCCCCATCCTGAGGCCAGCCTGCATAAGCTGAAGACGCAGCCTCTCACTAACCAGATTTGCCGAACTTAAGCTTGCCATTATGGAAGCACTGGTGTAGGCCTCAGCTTGCTCTGCTGACATCCGCAACCTCTTAGCCAGTGACGAGTCAAAACTAGTAGAACTGCTGCCTGACGCCATAGAGGGGAAAATCCCATTACCCCCATGTAACCTGCTTGTTTTAGACTGATAGCTCGAGGTCGATGATTTAGTATTTCTATTTACTGGGCTTGTGACCAAGTCAAGCGGTTTGTCTGGTGACGACTGGCCAGCAGCTGAACCGACAAGGCCATGGGGCAAACCAACCAGTGGGAAGGCAGAAGACTGTTTAAGAGAGGAGTAATTTTTGCTTTGCTGATTGCTAGGTTTGCTGCTGGAAGAATTTCGTTGCTGCTCTGAGGGAATGGAAGTAAGTGCTGTAACAGTAATAGGTCCATCTCCTTGCATTGCTTGCGGAGTCAGTGAAATGTTCAGTGTAATGCTTGCCCCTTGAGAACTTGGTATGGTGTTTGCTCTCACATTCATTGGTTCTTCTTCTTTACACACCACCTCACCTGAATGGACAAAACCAAAGTTTTATTCAAATTGAACTGCTACTTTCATGGAGATGATAGATTATGTAATAAGAAGTAACAAGGACGGTTCCAGTTAACTCCATCATTTATTAAGCAGCCTTTGTATAGCACATATTTTGTTTATTACAGCATGCTTAGTGCATATGGTCCAATCTTTTTTGTGGGCATTTGGAGCGAGGGGGTATCTGGGAGAAGATTTCCTTGCTGACTTAAGGCACTCAACAAGCACAACTCAGCTCAAGATTTAAACTCGACCCCCCCCTTGATAAATAGCCAAGCAATTTATATGCTGCACATACAGTTTAAAATCATTTAAGAATGGAGTTATTGCTATTAAACTCTAAAAAGAAGCAGAATTAAATATAAAAAAAAATTTGTATTAAATGCACATTAAGCCATGCCACCGGGAAATCATTGATATCTACAAGTCGTTTTCAGGTGAATAAATAAAGACAAAATGATTCAGTCTACTCTTTTCAATGTGAGTCTATTATTAATTCAATGAACTTGCTTGAGATGAATAACAAAAATGATAAGATTAGCCCTATTCTTCATTAATGTGATTTAAATAAAGAGTCATGTTTTCTTTAAACTGTTTTGTGTTTTGGACATATTGGCCAAAGATGGAAGAAAGAAAACAAAATTTCTCTCTACCCGGAAGAAATGAAGAAAAATATAGAGAAGAATAAACAAGAAAACAGACCAGGTCTGATCCAAATTACAACAAAAATTATGCCTATAACAGCACTGCATATAATATTTCATCTCAGAACTGGACACAACAGAATGAGACAGCCTATGTTCCGAAAGCTAAAACTAGAGACTAGCAAAATCTGCTCTTGTGGAGTATCACCAGAGAATGCTAACCATGTCCTTCAAAGCTGTATTTTAATGAGAGGGCCGTACAAAACACTGGCCCCAAAAACACTCCAAATAAGAGAAACAGAAACTAAACGGAGAGTTGCAAGATCTGGACCCAGTTCATCTCAGATAGAGGACTACTCATCTGAGCCCTCCAACTTAAAAATAAAAAAGAAGTTCTATGCTTTTGAAGATTGTGATGTCAACACTTGATTTGTATGCACCCTGAGGATAATCCTATATAATTAAAGACTTCTGATTGATAATAAAATCACTGTTATATTCCAACTATAAAAAAAAATCCTGTTGATACCAAAGCATTTTTGGAATTTACTCAGCTATATATGAATATATTCTTCTTCTACCTTTTAGTAATAACTATATATAATGAAAAACATTTATTACAAAGCACCTAATACTACTAAGGATAATTCTCAATTATTGTCTTCATTATCTAGAAAAACTAGAAAAATCCATTGCAACTGGAGAGCCCTCTGACAGCCACAGAGCAGAAAGGTAAGCACTAGCTGCTGCCATACTAGCAAATCATCCAAGTACCCCACACAGTCAGATTGTCTTTCTCACCTATGCGAAAACAACCCTCCAAAGTTTGCAAAACTCTGATTCCTCTTATATAAAAAATCTCAGAACAGCACTTACAAAGCTCAACAACAACAGCATAAAAACTGTAATTCAATGGATACCAGCTCATATACAACTAGAAGGAAATGAGAAGGCTGACACACTCGCCAAGAGTGGGAGAACAAACTCACAATTAAACTCTGCACTCTATCCAGAAGAAATTAATCATAAATAAAATAAATGAGAAATGGACGAGCTCTCATCCAAATCACAAGAAAGATGATGCTTACTATACGCTATCCTGACAAGATCAACGTCTAATCTTTCGACTTAGGACCGGACACAACAGAATGCGACAATACATGTACCGGAAGCTCAAAATTGTAACCAGTGAGGTCTGCCCATGTAGTGACAATGCCGACCACGTCCTCAAAAACTGCTCTCTTTACCAAGAGGCCCGTACAAGACACTGGCCCCAAAACACCCCAATAGAAAGAAAACTATATGGAGAGCTCCCTGATTTGGAAACCACTGCGCAGTTCATCTCAAGTATTGGTCTAGTCATCTGAACACTCCAACATAAAAAATCAGAAGTCTTCATTATGCACAAAAAAGCTTTGTAAATAACATTATTAACTATTTAAAGATAGTGGGTAATATTTTTTTTTTTTATATATATATTGCATTGAATACTACTACTGTGATATTTTAATGTTCCATTTTAATGGCTTTGTGCAAATAAATTTATTGTCCCTATTTATTTTCTAAATTTCTAAATTCGTATACATTTATGTGTTTAGAAAAGCAGATGTTGTTTTTTATCCAAATTCAACCTAATTTTCAACCAAGTAGGGTTGTTTCCACTTACTTTGCCTAGATATCTGATTTTATATTCATTGTTTATAATTGTTTTAAATGTTTTTTCCCACAAAGAGCCAATGATGATATATATAAATAAATATTATATACATATATAAATATTTTTAAAAAATATTTTAATTTTTAGTTACAATTGTAATTTATTAGTATTTGTTTGTGTTTTTAGAAGAGAAATTATGTTACTCGGCATTGTTTGTATTCAGAACTTTTTTTTAAAAAAGTAACTATAATATTTGTTTAAGAATGATGTTTTGGGAATGTTCTGATAATCACAAGGAAGAAGTTTAACATTAATTATCAATGAATTTAAAAAGTAATCAACCTGAGTGTGGATCTGCGATAAATTTTACTCTCTTGAGCCACTGTTCAAACTCCATGATGTCCCGCAGGTCCATTTTTTTAACTACACTCATCAGGTGTTGCTTAGCATCATCTACACTCAAGATATCAGACAAACCAGCACCTGATGAATATAAAAATAAACATTTGTAACCAAAACATTAAGGGCAGGGTGAGGTCAAAAAGCACATTGACTAAACCTAATTAGTTTTTATAATAGTGTCATGTGGCCAGCACAATAAAAAAAATAATGTCTTCCCAAGTACCATTGTGGATGGACAAAGAAGTGTGCTGAAATGCAATTCCAGACATCATCACCTATAAACCAATATTTGTGCAGAAAGATTATTAAAAGAAAAGCATGTGACCTAGCCTGGCATTTTTCACACACATTTAAGCAATATATATTCATTTTAAGAAGAAAAACACACAAACACACATATTTTTAGGGAAGGTTTCTTCAAAATTACAAGAAATAGGCCTTCAATAAAATGTTAAATAATAATAGTTCCAACAGTTTAAAAGCTTTTAACAGAGTACTAAGAAGCAGTTATTGGTCTTTGCTAACTTTAAATACGCATTGAAGTGATTCTGTCACTATATTAAAACATTTTTTTTAAGCTTGGATATAAAATGTTAGAATAAAAAAAGAGACAGGACCACATGGTTGAAACAGAATCACCAAATCACAAACTTTAAGACTACTTTTCAAATGTTGCACAAACATAAATTAAAGGGCACATTGTTCATTACTTAGTTCAGCAGTTATTGGCCTAATCACCACATTCCAATGCAAATGCTAGCCTTAATTTGTTTAAAAAAAAAATACAAATGTATAAAATGTGTAACTAACCAGGATAGAAAAATTGGTACAGAGCATCTGAGCCTGTGTAGCTCCTCTTTTTGGTAGAACAATTCAAAGGAAATTCAGGGCTTCTGCGCTGAGTGAGGTCTATTTCTTTGTCATTGTCTTTACCATTTCTCACATCCTGGCTGGCATCACCGTTTATGTTGGAAGGAAATGAATGCTGCGAGGAACTGTCATTACTGTTGTCCTCATCAGAGTATGCATTAGATAATAGCCCTCCACCTAGCTGATGAACAGAAGAGGTCCCTTCACCATTGTGCTGAGAGCAGTCTAAAGGTGGGTCACGCTGATCTTGGCTAAAATCTACAGCTAAGTTGTAGTTTCCTTCATCCTCATTTCCTTCATCGGCAGCTTCCATTTTGACTTCACACTCTGCTTCTTGTCGATCTGTCATATCATGCAAGGGACTGTGCTCCTCTTGACCATCTGGATCAGGTGGATGTCTATCTGCCATGTTCAGTTCACTATTGAAATCTGAAGTACTGCGGACACCAGTAATATCCCTTATTTGTCGGACCATTTCATTAAGCTTGTTAATTCCCATAGCTGCTGGTCTGTACCACAGCTGCCCTTGGGTTGGATACAAAACATTGATTCCCAAATAGAATGGAGCAAAATTAGTATTCATAGATGTAGGCCTTTTCTGTGCATAAAATTTGTAGATAGTAACAGGGTCCTTTTCTGGACAACTGGGATCTGCCCAGACACGAAATATTCGTTGTTTTAAGTTTAACTTGGAAGAACTTTGTGTTCGTCGAAGCATTTGACTAGAAAATGTCAAAAATTCCCTGCCATTGTCATCTTTACAAAGAACAATATCTCCCCATAAAAGTTTCTTATTCTCTGTTGATTTGCGTAGTCTTAAGTACATGCAGAAATAAAAACATAAAGTGAAAACCACAGAGCTAGGAGTGTATGGTCCCATTTCCTGAGATTTGAAAAGATGAGCGATCTTCCCTTCTCTAGCTAAAGTGGAAGGGGAAACTTCACTAGGTGTCTTCTGCCCCTTTCCTATAGATCGCAATGTTTGCTGTTTTAATTTTAGAACATTTCTCATGTTAGAAAAAGCAGAGTCTCTTGTTAAAGATAAAGGATAATTTTTAAAGCGCAAATAGCGTTCAATGCTGGCAAGCATTGCACGTAAGCTACAAGGTTCATACTCGCTGCCATCAGCTTTTCTTACCACTAGGAAAAATGATGACAAATATTTATCCAGGTCATTGGGCGGTATAGCCTCGGGTAACCTCATTTCATTTAGTGATCTCATATATGCTGTTAAAATTCTCATATCAGCACCTGTTTTCCTGTGTGTATTTTTATTTTCCATGGCACTTGCTGGTACTCCAATCAATGGATCATCAATCCAACTAGGAGTTTGAAACTGGCAATTAAAAAGTGATGCATTTAAAGGAGGCAATATTTCATTATCTGCTTCTCCCACTCCTTTAGATATATTTTCTAAGTTACTGGAAGAATTACTAACACTGTTGTTACTAAGACTAATGCCTGTAAAGTTTGATTCCTGACTGGATAAAACAGAAGATGATCTCTTCAGCGTTTTAGAATTAGAGGTAATTGATTTATCTTCAACTTTATCAATATACGACAATATTGCCTTTTTCATAGCATGTGTTGACTGGTCATCATTTAAGTTGGTTGCTGATGACAACCCCACGGCATCCACGGAAGAATGAGAAAAGGCTAACTGTAAGTCTCTATGGCGAGCAGGAAACACCGGTCCATTATGATGATTGTGATCCAACAAAGCAGAATTATCATTGGAACAGTGCTTTAAAGAGACGGCTTCATCTGATATACCTGTCAAATCAGACTCCGAGCCTCCACTAACGCTCTCATCGTGCGATTCTTGACAGTCATCTGTTATATCGGAAAATGGCACATCTTTGTTTCTATTATTATCGTTATCTTCATTGTCATTCTTCTTGTCTTCCGCAATTTCGTCATTATTGCTCTGGTTTCTTTCCGATACATTCTTTTTCGAACCACATATTTCATCTGCATGTAAATAATTCGCATTTAACGCTTCCATTGTGTTCCTGTCGGCAGATCATATCAGACCAAATCATCGAAATTAACGAAATAATTGTAGCATCTTGTAACGGTAAACAAGAATGAGATTCTTCCTCACACAGCCATTGTAAACAATAGCGCCACCTTTGACTTTGTTGACAAGGGTATATAACTCTTTCGGATAAGATAAAATAAATTGTCAGCGCGAAATAATTTATATATTTTTTTTATGTAGCCTCTGTAGGATCTAGTCTTTCTAGAGCAGGTACCATCAAATAGGCCTTCATAAGTCAAATAATATGCACAATTCTATCTAGATTTGTATATAAACTACTAAAAAGAAAAATCGATCAAAGGCCTAATTCCGAGATATTTATACCGGGCTTCAATATCACACACTAACGTATCTTTTTTTTTTTATTACTTTATCTTAATGTAAGAAAAGATACGCAGAGGCAGCTGTTACTTTTTCCACAGACATGCAAGATTTTTGTATTCGCCGTATCAGTTTAACTGTCCAACTATAACATAATAAAACACTCTGCTACGTGGAAATTGTTCATATGGTTGCTTTCCGGCAAAAAAAATAAAATATCTTCAAATAGGGCCTATAGATCTTGTAGTTAGGCAGAGTAGTGCTCATTCGTTACGTTATTATATCATACGCTCTCTATATAGACAAGCTCTATAGATAGAGAGGCATATGTCTATAGGCCTACAAGCTCCATAGATAGAGAGGCCTATACACGCTCTATAGATAGAGAGGCATAGGTCTATAGGCCTACAAGCTCCATAGATAGAGAGGCCTATACACGCTCTATAGATAGAAGTCTATACAAGCTCTATAATTGGATAGGTCTATAGATAGAGAGGCATATAAAAAGGCTCTAAAGATAGAGATACAAGCTTCCCTGGTGCTATTAGAGCATGGAATGGGTTGCTTGAGCCAGCCAGGAAAACCAGTGACTCGACAGAATTTGAATCATTGGCTAACATGCATGACTAGATGCATGACGCGTATAGCGTAATCATCATCTTTTTTTTTTGTTGAAGTAACGTCTGTATTATATGAGATAGAGAGGCCGATATAGGGCTGATGATGTGGTTTGATAAAATCTCTATAAGGGTATCTTATCTTATATAATACAGACGTTACTTCAAAAAAGAAGATGATTACGTCCTACGCGTCATGCATTTAGTCATGCATATTAACCAATGACTTAAATTCTGCCAAGTCACTGTTTTTTCTGGCTAGCTCAAGCAACCCATTCCATGCTCTAATAGCACTAGGGAAGAAGGAGTATTTGTACAAATATGGTATGGTACATCTAATTTTCATAACAGACTATCCCAGAAATTTAATTAACGGCATTGATTAATCTGGAATTCTTAATTTTTCTCACTATAAATATATAAACATCCGGAACAATCTATAATAGAAACTTAAAACTAATGCGATGTTTCGGAAGGGAAATTAATTTTAATCAGATTTTCAATAGCTTTTAGTCTTTTTTTTTTTCTAGCTATTAACATAACGGATAGACAAACTGACAGACAAAACAACATAAAAGCGTCTTTAATCCTTATATATATATATATATAATTATATATATATATATATATATATTGTCTAACTAGCCCATCAAATGAAATGCTAAAGGAACAAACTCGGTGCACAAATGTCTATGATCCCTCGAGAAGCTGCTCGTATATGACATTTTTTAGTCTAACTAGGACGTGTGACGTAATGGAACTTTTTTCCTTTGACGTCATATGGAGTTAATTCTTTAAATGAAATGCTAAAAGAACTCACTCGGTGCACCAATGTCTATGAACCCTCGAGAAGCTGCTCGTATAGAAGACATTTTTTAGTCTAACTAGGACGTGTGACGTAATGGAACTTTTTTCCTTTGACGTCATATGGAGTTAATTCTTTAAATGAAATGCTAAAAGATCTTACTCGGTGCACCAATGTCTATGAACACTCGACAAGCTGCTCGTATAGAAGCCATTTTTTAGTCTAACTAGGACGTGTGACGTAATGGAACTTTTTTCCTTTGACGTCATATGGAGTTATTCTTTAAATGAAATGCTAAAAGAAATCACTCGGTGCACCAATGTCTATGAACCCTTAACAAGCTGCTTGTATAGATGATATGTTTTAGTCTAACTAGGCCGTGTGACGTAGTGTATTTTTTTCTTTGACGTCATATGGAATAAATTCTTTAAATGCTAAAACAACTCGGTATAGTAATGTTTATTAAACCTCGTAATGTGACTCGCATTTTAAAAAGACATAATAGATTTTTTTACACTAGATCTAGATTTTTTTACACTAGATCTAGATTTTTTACACTAGATCTAGATTTTTTTCCTACACGAGCTTGATTTTTAAAACTAGATTTAGATTTTAAGTTTTAATTAGAATCATAGTAGAATCTAGATTTTCTTGGTCTAGTTTAGAATGTTTGTTGTTTTACATGTTTCGGATGTTCCTTCAGAGTTGTAGCCCAAACCTCCCGTAGGACGACGGGGGATGGGAGAGGGCAGGGTTTGAACCTGGGACCATCGATGAATCCAAACGACAGTCCAGCGCGCAAACCGCACTACCAGACAGACATGATTTAGACTAGATCAAGATCTATAATTTTAATTTCTAGGCTTAAAGTGTAGATTTTTTTTTCTTAGGTCTAGATTGTCAATATTGCAATGTTATAAAATACTAAAACTAATCTACTATTTTAATATTTAGATTTTGCAATTAGTCTATTAATTGATTTTCTAGTGTTTATTTAAATATAAATCTTATCTAAATTACATCCACATTATCCCAAATTTATATTTTAGATCTAGATCTAGTAGATATAGATATTGAGAGTGCTAAATTAGTAGTTTAATTTAGGTAGATCTACATCCTCATTCTAGTTCCATTTAGGCCTAAATGAAAATGCTCAATACCAAAAGATTATCTAAAATCGCTCTTCTGACATATTGTACATATCCGGTAGTGGATCCGACAGTGATCCGTCTCCCACGGGGGCCGCCTCTGAGTTTGTGTGGCAACACAAACTCTCTTTGTAATCTTGTTGTATGTCTAATTTGTGAAGATTATATATTTATGATTGCGTTTACAATACAATGTTTATTCTTCCTTTGTGTAGGCCTATATAAAATGGCCAAAACCGAATGCCGGAGAAATGTAAAATGACTGAAGTACACCGAAGAAACTTCAATAGGCCTACTTCTTTTTCTTTCTTTTAATGAACCTACTATTTTACTTGAATTTAAATTATTGATATTTTTTTATTTTCTATAAATTCAGAAATATATACCTCTCTTATTTTGTAGCCTATTTTTTTTTTTTATTAAAAAAATGAATTAGTATCGCTGAACGGGAGAAGTAAAATTCTGAATAGTGATGAATAGTGAGTTCACATAACTGTGATGAATAGTGAGTTCACATAACTGTGATGAATAGTGAGTTCACATAACTGTGATGAAAAGTGAGTTCACATAACTGTGATGAATAGTGAGTTCACATAACTGTGATGAATAGTGAGTTCACATAACTGTGATGAATAGTGAGTTCACATAACTGTGATGAATAGTGAGTTCACATAACTGTGATGAAAAGTGAGTTCACATAACTGTGATGAATAGTGAGTTCACATAACTGTGATGAATAGTGAGTTCACATAACTGTGATGAATAGTGAGTTCACATAACTGTGATGAATAGTGAGTTCACATAACTGTGATGAATAGTGAGTTCACATAACTGTGATGAATAGTGAGTTCACATAACTGTGATGAAAAGTGAGTTCACATAACTGTGATGAATAGTGAGTTCACATAACTGTGATGAATAGTGAGTTCACATAACTGTGATGAATAGTGAGTTCACATAACTGTGATGAATAGTGAGTTCACATAACTGTGATGAAAAGTGAGTTCACATAACTGTGATGAATAGTGAGTTCACATAACTGTGATGAATAGTGAGTTCACATAACTGTGATGAATAGTGAGTTCACATAACTGTGATGAATAGTGAGTTCACATAACTGTGATGAATAGTGAGTTCACATAACTGTGATGAATAGTGAGTTCACATAACTGTGATGAATAGTGAGTTCACATAACTGTGATGAATAGTGAGTTCACATAACTGTGATGAATAGTGAGTTCACATAACTGTGATGAATAGTGAGTTCACATAACTGTGATGAATAGTGAGTTCACATAACTGTGATGAATAGTGAGTTCACATAACTGTGATGAATAGTGAGTTCACATAACTGTGATGAATAGTGAGTTCACATAACTGTGATGAATAGTGAGTTCACATAACTGAAAAACTACTCATCGTTTGCAGGCAGAACAAAATCTTTCAAAATGGTGTAGGCCTATAGGCCCATATAGATATTGTAGCTACTTTTTTTAAAAAAAAGTACCCCCCCCCCTTTCAGACCTTGTGGTCTATAGGGCATATGATGTAAAGGTCATATGTTTCTGTGGCCTACGGTTAACAAGGGTGTCATGTGGCCAGCACAACGACCAACTGCCTTTCCGTTTACCCAACTAATGTCAGGTACCCATTAGAGCTGGGTGGACTCAGAGGCGCCCTAAGATCCAGAAATTAAAACCCCCAGTTTTCATCGAGATTTGAACCCGGGACTCCCGATTTGGACGCTTGCGCTTTACCATTCAGCCACCGCGCCTCCATATATTGTACTTGTTGGAAAGAAAAATGTGATCTGTAAATTAAGTTGAGAAGCTCTTAGCCCTACTCTTAGGCATAGGCCTATATTATAGCTCCTCCTTCGTGATCGAGGATGAGCACATTTATCATATACCATTGATATAGGCATATAGGCCTACAAACAATAGCTCCTTTCTAACTGTAGGCTATATATTATAACTCCCAATAGAACAATCGGACAACAAAAACACACTACACATAGAAGCTTCACTGAGTTGGTACAAACGTGAAGCTAAGTAGTGAAACAAAGAATGATGCTGACATATTACATACACATTTGTGTTAAAAGTTTACATGAAGCTACGTATTACGGTATCTACATTATTTCGTTATTTATTTAATTTAACATTTTTTCTTATTAAAAATTTGGTTCCTAGTGCTAGGTTTATATATAGGCCATGTCCAGGTTAAGGCGTCATTGTTTCAGAGGTGAGCAAAAGGCGCAAACTTCAGCCGGCGAAATATTATAGTCTCAAAGGCCTAATTATATTTATTTTATTATCCATGAGAAAATGTGTCGTACAAATTGTGCCTATAACTATGACCATATCTCCTTATCATATCTTTCATTAGCCAGCTGTGTAGTAGTTTCTACTTTTTTGTTTTTCTCAAGTGTTGTAGGCCTATGTATTATCTTATACCAAACGTTAAAACTAGACCGAAATATTTAGGTCTATAATTTGATCTACGGTCGTCTCTTATACATTGAAGACCTCTGGCCCTCGTGGCGTATGTCCAATACAAAAGGTCTTTGGGGGGGGGGGGGTAACAGGGGCCGATCCAGAAATTTTGTCTAGGGGGGGCACAAATAAAATGTGTCGGTAATTTCTTGATATATATATATATATATATATATATATATATATATATATATATATATATATATATATATATATATATATATAGGGAAAGAAAATATAAAACGTTTTTGGCATTGAATTCAGCTAACAGATACCAATCCTGTTATAAAAAATACAGTTCATATTGAATTACAAGTGTAAAAGGCGAGTCCACATATAAGGGATATCGCGCGCAATTTGATGGCGGGCAACCGATTGCGCAGGTGTGGACGTCGATTGCAGATTGTAAGCAATCGCTTGTAATATTGCGGGAGATTTAATTGCATAGGTTTGTATAGAGGTTGCGCAAGTATGGACAGGCAAGTTTGCTGGCGATATCGCCCATATGTGGATGCGCCTTAACACACAACATAGAGTGCCACTTAATATCTAAATCCTAGTGTTGCCCACATAAAAGAGAATATGATATGTTAATCGGAAAGAATATCCATAAGTTCCATTCTGCGAGTTTGATCACGTGCAAATTTGTCTAACACCTTTTCTGTATCAATGTCTATGTCACGGTTTATGCACATGAGGGCCAATGAAGAAAGTCGTTCATCTCCCATTGTTGAACGTAAGTATGTCTTTAACTGGCGAAGACGACTGAATGATCGTTCACACTCACATGACGTCACCGGAATTGTTGCTGACACACGTAGCATGGTGTGAATATTAGGATAAAAGGTTGCAGAAGTTTGTTGAAGTGTTGTCACTAGGGAAGATGGAACATCTGATGAGCTTGATTCCCATTTACTCTGCCAACATTCCAATTCTGTACACAATGTGTGTGGTGATGGAAGATCCATTACAATTAATTCGCCATAAGCTTTAGCTTCTTTCTTCTTAGTTTGTGGATTAGATAAGAAGATAGAAGGAACGAGAGCAATCCCTTGAACAGCACGTTGTTGCAAGGGTGAAAATCTTGTTTTTAACTCTGAAAGTAAATGATCAATGAAAGGTATTATGACAGTACGACGAAAATATTGTTCTGGTGAATCACTTGGTGTATTTGCTCTATTTATCTGCCGTTTACCTAATCGTGGTACACTTGGCTCTGGTGCATCGACTGACTTGGATAAAGAAGTGGCCTGCGTATACCATTCTAAACTAACCTCATCAATTTCCTTCCGGCATCTTTCAATGCTGCTAATTACATTTGACACTTCTATCATGGCAGAGCAAATGTCAATTGATCGACCTTGTAAACTCACACTGAGTGAATGAATAAAACGGAGACCATTGCAGCACGTAACGTAAGAAATTAAGAAATCAAACTGTGTCACCCCCAAAAGAAGACCGCGTGCCTTTGCTACTGATTCTTGATTCCAGGAATCACCGTCAGCTATATCATTTAAAGTTTGCACAACTGCTGTATAAAGTTCTCCAAACACTTCCAATGCATCATGCCTGGCTACCCACCTAGTCTTGCATAGATCAACAAGTTTTTGCTTTCTGGACTCAGGACATAGATGCTGAATATTATGCTGCAATTGCAAATGACGCTTAGGTGAATACTTAAAAAATATACAGACCTCAAGCAAAGTACCCATCATGTTCCTAATTGGTTGTAATGAGCAGGCTTGGACTACAGCAAGATTGAGAACGTGAGAATTGCAATGGAAGTAAACAGCATTAGGATACTGCTGACTGATTATAGCTGCAGCTCCTTTGATTTTACCAGCCATGTTGCCAGCCCCATCGAAGCCTTGACCACGCAGCTTAGACAAATCCAAACCGTATTCTTGCAGTTTACCAATCAAAAGTTTGGCAATTGATTCTCCTGTTACACTATCACATCTTATAAAATCTACAAATCTTTCACAAATCTGTACACCATCATAAAATCGAACTGCAAGCGCTAACTGTTCCTTGTTAGATGCATCAGTCACCTCATCAGCCATAATGCTGAAGTAAACAGCCTCTTTTATTTGTTCTACCACTGTACACCTAATATTGTCTCCGCACCCATTAATCAGTTGATTCTGAATGGTTTTTGACCTATATGTTGCAGTTTTTGGAGCAGTTTTGAAATGTTCTTCTAGAATATTATCACCAGCACAAATACGGAAATCCAGAAGGGCTTGGAAGTTTCCACGGTTGTTATTAGAATTAGTGTCTGTCTCATTGTGTCCTTGAAGTGGTATATTTTGCCTACCACAGAGTATGACTGTTTGTAGAATTGACATCAGCTTTCGACGATTTTGTTGTATACGTAATTGGATGCTACTGCAAGTCTGCTGGATGACATTAGCTTGTCTCTGCTCCATTATCTCAATAAATGATGCCAAATCTTTCATTGAATTTTTATGGTATTCCGTTTCAGTATGCTTATATATATCTTGTGGTCCATCTTTAAATTTTGTCAATGGTGTGCTTACAAATACACCTGTTGATCTATGACTCGTTTTAGCAAAAATAATGCATGGTAAACATAAACCGCCGTTTAAAGCTTGACTGTAAACTAGCCACTGATTAGCTACCAACCATTTGTACTGAAATGAGCGTTTCTTTTTACCTTCTTGTGTTTGTGGAAAGCAATGATTAACATCTGGCTTCGCTACATTCCGGATAATGTCATATCTATTGGAAGCTGAAAACTGTCTAATTTTTTTATATAGTAGCCCAATGTCATATGGTTTGATAAACTCTTGAAGCATTTTATTTTCAAATGAGTTAGTGACACTTGATGAATTTAGAGGTATATCGTGCACTGTAGTCTTAGATAGAGGCAGCGAATCATGGACTGTAGATACGGATGGAGGAAGTATATCATGCACTGCAGACGTAGTTGTGGGCGACTGATCATGGATTGCAGATGCGGATGTAGGCGGTATATCGTGCACTGTAGATGTAGACGGAGTTGACTGATCTTGGACTGATGATGTAGGTAGTGGAGTTTTGTTTTGACTGAGAAAGTAAGCACTGATTGTTTTCATAGATCCGAAACTATCCACCAACTTCTGCTTCTTTTCCTCTTTCACTCGTTCAGGACCTGACATCTTTCGCTTGGTTTTATCATTCATTTTCTGTAATCGTAAAACATCGTATAAAAAATAAAACAACACATGGCTTAGAATCACTTCATCACTTAAATTTACTTAATAATGAATTAGGTACAAACTTTGCAGCGAATAATATGTTAACACCGACCATGTTTTTGCAGTTTTTATTCTAAATTTAAGTTGGGAATTACACCTGTCAGTGAATAACATTTACATATATACGAATTTCAACAAATTTTAAGTTGAACAAAAATAAATACGTCTCAAATGTGTATGGAAATTATGGTCACGTACCTTTCAGCAATTTTTGGGGGCACGTGCCCCTTATGCCAACACTTCTCTTAGGGGGGGCATGTGCCCCTTAGGCCCCCCCCTTGGATCGGCCCCTGGGTAATTATAGGCCTAATCTTTGAACTTGTGTCTCCCGCCATGTTACGACATGCAGAAACATATGATGAGGATTAATTACATGACTGATCCAAACTAATTGATACAACTACACTTAATATAAGCATACGCTTTGTTGTTTTTATTATTATTATTTTTAATTTTTATTTTGCTTGTTATTCCATGTGGACGGGAGTGTCTCTCCAAAATAGGGCTTCACAGTCAAATGAGGAAGTGTGCCCTGAGATGAACCATAGTCGTTCTACCATGGTTCTACGAATGAAGGAGGCCAATATATATTCCATGTGCTGAGACAAATTCGTATTAAAAAATCTCTTTCTATTCATTCTCATAGCCCTTGTGGGCTAATATATTGGGAAGTAAGCATTTCCTTTCCAGACTTAGATCTAAATTTGCTGTAACATGTTTTTTAGCGGCCCCCGAAAGGGGAATAGACGCTATTAGTTTTGTGTGTTTTGTCTGTCCATCCACCCGTCCGTCCTGTTTAGATCTCGTAAACTAGAAAAGAGAGTGAAAATCCGACATCATGATATTTTACATCGTTCAAAGTTCTGATGCAACTGCTACTTTTTTCTTTTCTGAAAGCGAAAATTTCAATTTTTAAAATCAACTATGCAAGCAGTTTTTTCATAAAAATACACCATTTTTACAACAATTCACTATTAATAGTAACAAACACGTGAAGCTTTTTAGAAAGGGAGATGCTCATTGAAAAATATTTTAAACACATTTATGCATTTACCTTGGATCTAGGATATAACTCAGATATTTTCAGGATCGAAACCGTAGCGGTTATACCTAAAGCGATTTTTTATTTCACAATTTCGACCCAACATGTTTGTTTTTTTAAGTTTAAACACCTATAGGCGCTACTATAATAGTTACCAGACACTTACAAGCTCCAAAAAAGGACAAAAAGGAGGACAACACTTTACAAAGGAGGACTAATAGGATGAGGAAGGGGATGCTGAGTCTGTGCATTGGTGAGCGCACAGATTTGGTGTCTAAAAAGTCAAGATGGAGGAATTGATGATCAGAAGAACGATTTATATCAGTAGGCCTATAGCGTATACCACACCCTTATAAATGGCTTTTAACTCCAAAAGAAAATCCACTGTCGAGGACAGACGCAGACGGCAAAAAGAAAATCATAATCGACCACCGTCGGACAATGGTTATGCTTGCCTTGGAAGTGGCAAAATATGTCAAAATGTTACGAGAAAAGACACTTTAACACTTAACACGCGAAGGTTATCTTACGACAGTGTTTCCCAAACTTTTGACCTATGTGAACCCCTTTTATACTTTGTGTAACACTGAGTAGGCCTACCCACCCTCCCAATGCACTTGCATCTATGTGAAGAATGAACGTGTTTTGTGTATGCAACACAATGTGTTGATGTGACATTTAGGGCAACGTTTTGAATTCTTGCCACGAGTCTTTTATTCATTCCGACCATACTTTTTGCTCCAGCTGTGCCCCAACACATCTATTCTTCCGGTCAGTATGGAGTTCTCTTGCATACTTTTTTTTTCATAACATTGACATTCGACATGAATTTCTGGTTGCGAAAATCGCAATATCAACATCAACTTGAACCCACTATAAATTAGCCCCCCCCCCCCCCAATGTTCCGTGGCAATTTGAACCTTTTAAAGCCATACATAGGGAAATGAAACGTATATTATGAGACACGTAATGAATGACCTTTCACCCCACATAGCGAATCTTGGAAACAACTCTCTATTGCCATTGTTATTTTTACATCATAAAAACTGTGTAGGCCCTATACATTTCTTACCAATAAGTATTCCATTAGTGGGCTTAATTTTTACGCTTCATAAGTACCTACGAAATAGTCTGATTAAATGTGGTAACTTTTTGACTTTGAAAAAAAAAACAACTCTATTCCTTTCCTGATCTTTTGTAACAGTTTAATTTTTAAGATGTAAAATAACACTGGTTATGAGTTTGTACAAATATAAAATCAAAATAATTATCAAATAATATTAAAGAATGTGAATTAAAACGTATTAATAATTTATTTTGATTTAATTACAGATTATAATAAATGGGTATTTGACAAAAATTCAGCAGTTAGGCTATATATAATAATAAGGTGCAATTTTAAACCTAACCAGACCAACGATACCCTTCCCAGTGTTGCTTCAGGTCCCTAATCCAGTTCTCAGGCACCATAAAGTTAGGATGGCTCTAAATTCCAGACACCTCAGGATACCGAATCTCTTAATTGCACTTTCTGGTCGCTTCAGACGGATGTCAGCTTGCTCAAAACCAAATGAAATACTCAGAAAATCACAAAGATAGAGGCACATTTCTTATTCCATACGCTAGAGCAAATTCATACTAGTGCTCCTTCTTCCCTAGTGCCTTTGAATGGGTTGCCTAAATCAGCCAGGAAAGTCATTGATTAACATGCATGACTAGGTTGACACATGAAATGGGTAGGGCGTAAATGTCTTTTTTTTTTTTAAGTAACCTATCTGTAATTTCTAAGAAGATCTAACAGTAATCTTTACAGTCCGTCCATATCCAGTGTTGAAGGTAACTGTGAAGGGACACAATCATTACACTAAATATATTATTGCTTTGGCTTTAAAAGTATATTGCATTATTATTTTTTATTTCAATCAAAGATAGGATTGAGCACCGAAATTACATATTATAATTAATAAGAATTAACAAATAAAAAAAAATCGCCCGATAAGGGACTTGAACCCTTGACCCTCAGATTAAAAGTCTGATGCTCTACCGACTGAGCTAACCGGGCATACCTAAGGAAGTTACTTAACACAATTAAATTAATAAACCGTTTCATAAAACCATTTTTAAATAATAAGTTCATGACTGTTTTTTTTTTTTAAGTTACATTATTTTCTAAATCTATATCAAAATCAAGTTAAAACCATTTCAATTTAGATCTAAATATTTTAAAATAGATCTTCACTCTATATTACGTCTTGATAAGATCTAATACTAACTAGATCTAGATCAAGAATGTATATTTATTTTCACCGTCTCGCCAGCCCTGGTCATTTGTGGTGGAGACTCAAATAGTCTAGACAAAATTCTAGATCTACTTCCGTATTGCTCCAAATATAAACAAAATTTACTTGCATAGCAACTGTAAGTTACGTAGAGTTACAGTATTCAGTTCAAATTCGTCAAATTTGTACTTGATCTAGATCTAGTCCTCCTTCGTCCCTAGTGCCATAGTAATGTCTGTATAAGATAAGAGGGATAAGAGTACAAAACTGGTTGCCTGTTAATTTAGTAGACTTATTGTCTTATAACTTAGAGTTAGACTTAGAGACTAGAGTGACTAAGTCAGACTAAGAGTAGTAAGAGTCTTAGTCTTCTTCTTATCTTATATAATAAAGACGTTACTTCAAAAAAGAAGATGATTACGTCCTACGCGTCATGCATTTAGTCATGCATATTAACCAATGACTTAAATTCTGCCAAGTCACTGGTTTTCCTAGCTAGCTCAGGCAACCCATTCCATGCTCTAATTGTAATATACTCATAGTCATACACATAGTAATCTAATACATCATATGGCTATGGGCATAACAAATGTCATTGACATGGAGGTGGATTAATGTGCGTATAATGATAATCCGTATATCTTATCTTCTTATATAATACAGACGTTACTTCAAAAAGAAGATGATTACGTCCTACGCGTCATGCATTTAGTCATGCATATTAACCAATGACTTAAATTCTGCCAAGTCACTGGTTTTTCTGGCTAGCTCAGGCAACCCATTCCATGCTCTAATAGCACTAGGGAAGAAGGAGTATTTGTACAAATTTGTCCTAGCATATGGGACGAGGAATGTGCCTTTATTTTTGTGTCTTTCAGAGTATTTTATTAAATTTTGTTTTTGTATTTGAAGATTATGGTTCAGTGTTTTATGTATAATTGCTACTTTACTTTTGAGTCTTCTGTCCTGAAGGCTTTCTAAATTTAGTGATTTTACTATAGGTGTTACTCTAGTCAAATGTGAATATTCGTTTGTTATGAATCTCACTGCTCTATTTTGTGTGTAATGTTTTCTTGAGTTGAGGGGTCCCACACGGTGGATGCATATTCTATTATTGGCCTAACCAAGGTTAAATAACATTTTAGTTTTATGTTCTTATTTGATTTATAGAAATTTCTTTTAATAAACCCTAATGCTTTGTTTGATTTTTTTATAGTTTCATCAATATGTGGATTCCATGACAGTTTTTCATTTATTATAACACCTAGGTATTTTGAGTTTTTAGTCTGTGTTACTGGTTTGCCATGAATAAGATAAGTGGAATTAATTTGTTTTAGTTTTTTTGTTACTCTTAACAACTGACATTTTTCTGGGTGGAAAGACATGCTCCAATTTGATTCCCATTTCTGTAATTCATCTAATTCTCTTTGTAAAATATCTGTGTCTTGTTTTGTTTTTATTGTTCTATATATTATGCAATCGTCTGCAAATAATCTGACTTTTGTTCCTGAACTAATGCAATTTGGTAAATCATTTATGTAAATTAAAAATAGTAGTGGACCCAAGACTGTTCCTTGAGGTACACCTGAGTTTACTGTTATTGGTGTTGATTTAGAGCCATTTATTATTACAGTTTGTTCTCTCCCTATCAGAAAATCTTTAATCCTTTGATACAGTGGACCGTTAATGCCGAAATATTTTAATTTTTTAAGCAAACTATGGTGGTGAACTTTGTCAAAAGCCTTGGAAAAATCTAGTAAGATAGCATCTATTTGTTCACTATTATCTAAACCTTTTGAAAAATCATCAATTAGTCCTATTAGTTGTGTTTCACATGATCTATATTTCCTAAAGCCATGTTGGTATGGGGTGAGGACATTATGTTTGTCTAAGTGGTTTATGATATTGCTACATATTATGTGTTCTAGTATTTTACATGTGATGCTGGTAAGTGATACTGGTCTGTAGTTTCCTGGATCAGATTTTTCTCCTTTTTTAAATAGGGGGTTGACATTAGCTTCTTTCCAGTCCTTTGGTACTCTGCCCTGGTTAAGCGATGCTTGAAAGAGTATTTTGAACACTGGGGCTAGCTCATTGCTTAGTTCTTTGAGTAATCTAGCTGGAATACCATCAGGTCCAGACGCTTTATTTGGTTTGGTGTTGGCTAATAGTTTTTTAATTCCATTTTCTTGTACTACTAAATCTTCTATGTTGTCTACTTGGTTCAAATTAAGAAATATGTCTTTGTCTCCTGGGGCTGAGAATGCTGGTGCAAAGTATTTGTTTAGGATGTTTGCTTTAGTTTCATTATCATTATGTATTATGTATGTTCATCTTTTAATGGCGCTATGCCTGTTGTTTCCATTTTCTTAGACTTAATGTATGACCATAGGTTTTTGTTGTTATCTTTATACTGATTATGATTATCTACTATATAACTTAATAAACTATTAGATCTGCTATAATCGTAACAAATCATAAACGTATCATTACTATAATCATCATGCCAAATGAGTCATGACATAATTTAATTATCTTCTGATCAGTCAGCTACTGTTCTATTCACTATCTCTACAGAAACCGACCAAAAAACTATTTAAACTAGATCTAGAACTAGATGTAGAGTACTAAATTATTTAATTATAAAATTATATCATTATAATTAGATCTATATCAGTATATCATGATTACCTCATACTTTATTAAAATACTACTAAACTACTTATAGTTAATAGCGTCTACTGTCAACTACTGTAACTGTAGACACATTTTAGTCATAAAATAGACAAAGATCTAAATCTAATCAGGTTCATTTTGAAAATTAATTGTTTGATATTCCATTTTTTATTTGATATAGATATACATCTATACTGTCTAGATACTTATATAAATAGGCTATCTTAACTTATATATTAATGTTCTAGTAGAACAATAAACATTTAAAAAAGACAAAACCTACTTTATTACATCATATTTTATAACAAGTAGTAGTGGAGATGTTAATTTTAAGGGCTACAAAATGTGATATTGAAAAATAAGAACATCTGTGACTTTTAATTTTGGGCAAGGGTGCTAGCAGAAGTTGTGTCATAATGACAGGTGCTTTTGTGTATAGCATAAGACCCATAAGGATATTAATTGACCACAAGTTGATGTTGTAGTACCATATATGTAATCAACATCCAAGGGTGCCAAGGCCATTTATTGTTACATTTCAAATAGGAGACCTTATTATTAAAAAAGCTCTTTTCATTTTTTTACCTAGTATAGTTTGTATATTTATAAAAAGCTGTAAAAATACCAACATTAGGTCACAAAAATGAGTGAGTTGAGGAAATCACTGTAAGATATTTTTATCTTTGATTGGAGACAACTTCTTTGTTCTCATTTTTCATGTTGGAGGGTTCAGATCAGTAATCCTATATCTGAGATGAACTGCACAGTGGTTTTCAGATCAGTCTATTCTCCGTATAGTTTTTCTCTACAAGAGGGTTTTGGGGCCAGAGTCTGTTCAGGCCTGTTGATAGAGTGTGCAGCTTTGAAAGGGAGGTTTCACTAGTCCCGACTTTTAGCTTTTAGAACATATATGTTATCTCATTCTGTTGTGTCCAGTTCTGAGGCGAAAAATTATGCTTTGGTCAAATCTTTATCCTGTGTTTTTTTTCTTGTAACTAGGATGTGAGCTGGTCCAATTCTAATTTATTATAATCTCTATCATTTTCTTCATTTTTTCTGGGTAGAGAGGAATTTTCATTTGTTTTTTCATTCTTCCATCTTTGGCCAGTATGTCTGTTTTTTTAATTGCCTTCTATGTCTATGTGTGGTGGGATCTAATGAACAGTTTCCTCGCTCTTGTTGTTAAGGTTTACATGAGCTATCCTGAGTTGCTTTATATAGGAAGTATCAGAATCAGACTTTAAAGGACTGTTTGGCATCAGTCAGTAAGACAATTTGGTTGTTTGGTTTTATGGGTAGTTTATTAGTGTGGTAGAGCTGCTAGTTCAAGTGCTCTATGGTTGTCAGAGAGGTTGCCAGTTGCAATTGACATTTCTGCCTCTCTTCATTGGGCCATTTGATTAGTATGCCAGCTCCTCTTTTTGTGTTGGATGTTTTAGAGGATTTGTCTGTGTAAACTCTGACCTATTGGTTTTTGGGGTAATGGGTTTTGAGAAAACAGTTCACTAATTCCTTGAGCGCTGTTAGGTTAAGAAATATGAAATCTTTTACATTTTGACAATCATTTTGAATTTAAACATTAAAGAGAAGTAAAACATACATGTAGCCATTTGTACTCAAATGTAGTGAAATGTTTGTTTTGTAAGATGTTTTACATGATGTTTTGGATGTTCCTTCAGAGTTGAAGATAATCTACTTTCTAGTTCAAACCTCCTGCTGTATTAAGGGGGATTGCAGTGGGATGAAAGACCTGTGATACAAAATCAATGTGACCAAATTATTTAGTTATTATTATAGGAAAAAAGAAACTAAATTGTAAATAAAGTTGATGTTGGGGCCAAACCATCTCTCGTTTTTCATGTTCTTTCATGATATTTTACTACTTTTAAAGAATTATTGATGCTAGTCTTTTATACTTTAATCTTTGTGCAGGTAGTAGGAAGTAGACTAGTATGAAAATTTGCTACTGGCACATTGACACACATTTATTGAGTGAAACTTCCACTATCTCAGAATTTCCACTGTGTCAAGCCACAGAAGATTCACTAACAAATTGAAGGATGTGAGCTACAAGGAGTGGAGGTAAAAAAACTGCATCCAATCATGTACAAAAAAATATAATATCTAAATATTCTTTTGCAGACAATTGTTTAACAGCAACAATGAAATATGAACATATCCCAGAATGCATGGCATGTGAAAAGTCCTGCTAAAATTAAACCTAGTAGTTGCTGATTTAGAATCAGAAATTGAATTTGAAAATGTGAGTTTAAAGCTCTTTTATTTCAAATCGTCAAACCATGTCTTTAAAAATTGAGACTCTTAACATTAACAAAGAGAAAGAGAACAATGATTTTATAATCCCCCTATTACTAAAGGCCATTGAACAACATTTAGATGCAAATGAATTAAAGGCTCTACTTCAAGGCTGTTTAAAGATCACTTTAGTTACATGGAAAGATGAATATTCCTTGGATTTATTGCACTACAGCATTTTACATAACAACATTGTAGCACTTTTGGTTTTATTAAATCAG